>CM036756.1:86963330-87490830 GCA_020796225.1 Arion vulgaris
TACAAGGGCCTGTTTTAAAAATCTCTTCCTGACCTGACGCTGTGAGGCAAACAGGATTCAAGAAATAAAGAAAGAAAGACAATACTGGTAGATATGAGTAATTAATCAACTGACTAGTCTCTACAATACTGGTAGATATGAGTAATATACCAACTGATTAGTCTCTACAATACTGGTAGATATGAGTAATATATCAACTGACTAGTCTCTACAATACTGGTAGATATGAGTAATATATCAACTGATTAGTCTCTACAATACTGGTAGATATGAGTAATATTTCAACTGACTAGTCTCTACAATACTCGTAGATATGAGTAATATATCAACTGACTAGTCTCTACAATACTGGTAGATATGAGTAATATATCAACTGATTAGTCTCTACAATACTGGTAGATATGAGTAATATTTCAACTGACTAGTCTCTACAATACTCGTAGATATGAGTAATATATCAACTGACTAGTCTCTACAATACTGGTAGATATGAGTAATATATCAACTGATTAGTCTCTACAATACTGGTAGATATGAGTAATATTCAACTGATAGTCTCTACAATACTGTAGATATGAGTAATATATCAACTGACTAGTCTCTACAATACTCGTAGATATGAGTAATATATCAACTGACTAGTCTCTACAATACTGGTAGATATAGTAATAGTATCAACTGACTAGTCTCTACAATACTGGTAGATATGAGTAATATTTCAACTGACTAGTAGGCTTCAGTTTCAGTTTGGAATATCTTCATTTCACTCCTGACATCTCCATAGCTGCTTCGATTTCCTTCATTGAGCAAACACACAGGATGCATTCATAAAATATAAGTTTAGAGCCACATAAATCACTTCCATACTTCTTAGAAAGTTAAACGAGCGACGGTTAAACGAGTGACGGTTAATCAAAGTTTTATTGTACTTTTTTTCAAGTTCTTCATGTTATTAACATTTATAGCAAACACAACAATGCAGAAGTTTGTATTAGCAGAACTAAAAACACAATATCTAACCCTTAAACATTATATCAACTGAATGATGTCAATTGTTTCATGCCATTTGTAGGAATATTGAACTAATGAGCAAAAACGTGATATCTGGGCTAACAGTTGTACAATACTGATATGTATATATATAACAACGTGATGTCTGGGCTAACAGTTGTACAATACTGATATATATATATATATATAACAACGTGATGTCTGGGCTAACAGTTGTACAATACTGATATATATATATAACAACGTGATATCTGGGCAAACAGTTGTACAATACTGATATATATATATATAACAACGTGATGTCTGGGCTAACAGTTGTACAATACTGATATATATATATAACAACGTGATATCTGGGCTAACAGTTGTACAATACTGATATATATATATAACAACGTGATATCTGGGCAAACAATTGTACAATACTGATATATATATATAACAACGTGATGTCTGGGCTAACAGTTGTACAATACTGATATATATATATATATAACAACGTGATGTCTGGGCTAACAGTTGTACAATACTGATATATATATATAACAACGTGATGTCTGGGCTAACAGTTGTACAATACTGATATATATATATATAAACAACGTGATGTCTGGGCTAACAGTTGTACAATACTGATATATATATATATAACAACGTGATGTCTGGGCTAACAGTTGTACAATACTGATATATATATAACAACGTGATATCTGGGCAAACAGTTGTACAATACTGATATATATATATATAACAACGTGATGTCTGGGCTAACAGTTGTACAATACTGATATATATATATATAACAACGTGATATCTGGGCTAACAGTTGTACAATACTGATATATATATAACAACGTGATGTATGGGCTAACAGTTGTACAATACTGATACATATATATATAACAACGTGATGTATGGGCTAACAGTTGTACAATACTGATACATATATATATAACAACGTGATATCTGGGCAAACAGTTGTACAATACTGATATATATATATATAACAACGTGATGTCTGGGCTAACAGTTGTACAATACTGATATATATATAACAACGTGATATCTGGGCAAACAGTTGTACAATACTGATATATATATATAACAACGTGATATCTGGGCAAACAGTTGTACAATACTGATATATATATATATAACAACGTGATGTCTGGGCTAACAGTTGTACAATACTGATATATATATATATAACAACGTGATATCTGGGTTTCTTCTTCTTCTTTGCGTTCGTTCTTTACGACCAATTTTAATCACTCTTTGTGATATGTTTGATCTTTGCCAAGAATGTGTATATGTTGCACATTGGTTTGGTAGGCCACTAAACGCATAGACTTCTACACGCTAAGGACACATGCATCCGATTTCATCCAAACCTCCTTAGTCGCCTCTTACGACATGCATGGCAGGTAACAGTGGTTCTATTCTTTACACCCCACATTTGGGCCCCAGTAACCACTCGGGCGGATGTGTGGGCTAACAGTTGTACAAAGTGTACATGTTATTTCTAAGCAGGTGCCTTCACTGTCAAACTTCTTCTTTTAATTCATTAGCTTGTTATTCTTCTTCTTCTTCTTCTTACGAATTCATGGCGTAGTCAGGACGTTTTGTATGACGTTTCTGACTGATTTTTACGTGAAGACCTGCTTTATCAGTGTCCCTCACCATACAGTCGAGCATCCCCCGACTTCAGAGGTAATTAGCGTATTGTAAATTTCTCTCGAATAATTTATATAATAGTTCTTTAGTATGTAATTCTCTTAATTAGATTGTAAATTTATATTTCTTGCTAACTTTCAGAAACTAACTTATTAATAATAACTTTTGAGAGCATGTCCTTTGCACAGCTGTTGCGGTGGAGGAAACTATGTCTTCGTTGGAGGAAGGTAAACATCTTATACAACAATGTCTTAATGGGTATGAGGTATACATCTTATACAACACTGTCTTTATGGGTATGAGGTATACATCTTATACAACACTGTCTTTATGGGTATGTGGTATACATCTTATACAACAGTGTCTGCAGCACTACCAATCGACGACTTGCCCTATTTTTACCGATTTGCACATCCGATGCTGAGCACTTCGTGCAATGGGTGATTCTTGTTATCACATATTTTGAGATATGCAAGTTCTCTAGTTATCTTGAGTCTTTAGTCCATGGTTGGGAAATCAAATACAAACCACATCGCTACGCATTGTGTTTCCTTAGTGAAACCTAGAATGTTACGAATATCTTCATTCTGTATTCTCTTCAGTCGTTCAATTTGTGTCTTACCAAGAGTAAGGATGACCACAGTATATTCGATGCGATCATTGAAAGAACCAGTGTCTGATATAGCATGACAAGCAGCCGCTGCTCGATAATAGCAGCCTCGATGGCTTTTATTGCCACCAGACCTTTACCTGCCTTGACAATGACATGCTAAACATTGTCCACGAAACACATGCTAAACATTGTCCACGAAACACATGCTAAATACAATAGCAATCAAGAACTTTTAAAACGAACAAATTATGTATAATTGGAGACCATAATTAAAAGACAAAGATGTGGTGGGTTAGTTCTTGTATGTTGTATCCCGGTAAGGACACTGGCTAGGACATATGTTGTATCCCGGTAAGGACACTGGCTAGGACATATGTTGTATCCCGGTAAGGACACTGGCTAGGACAACAGTCCAGTGGGAAGAGAAGACATGAACGTTCAAAGTAAACATAGAGAAGAACTATAGACAGAGAGATGAAAGATTGTGGTTTGACATGCGAAACAATTGGTAGAAAGGCGGCAGAACGGCAACAAAGGAAATCTCTTGTAGAAGCATTGTCTGTTAAGTTGGAAACCGAGAGGATATAGATACAATCTGTAAGTCCACCATTTTTTGATATATCTTACTTATATAGATATATCTCCGTCGTTTCCTGCTCATTAACATAGCGACTGACTAAAAAACTGCTATCATCTTCATTGTTAATATCCTTCGTAACAGTTGTAAATGTTCATCTAGTGAGGGCTTTTGGCTATCATCAAAATCTAGTGCTCACTTGATCGCTGCCAGAAAGTGGGAGCCTTCATAGACCAATAGGCAATATCTAAATATATTTAAACAAATTCCAAGCAGCTCTCATTCGAAATAATGACGACATTTAGAGTCTACACGTTCAACCGTATTGGGTTTACAAGTTGTGGCACTTGCGGGTAGGGACCAATTTTTAAAAAAAGTGTATATTCCTTATATATTTGATTGCTCTCATTAATCAATCACAGAGCAAAATGAATGCAAAGATTGTAATTTCAGTTATTTGTTATTGTATTATTTACTTTCACGCTGCATCTGTTATTATATATTTATTTTTATAATACTAGTAAATCAACTTTCCAATTGTTTCCATTTTTCTCCTTTACTTCTTCTTCTTTTGTCAGCACACTGTTACCAGATTGTTAACCCAGTGTCGTGGTTTTATGTATCTGTCTTGTGTTGTCAGCACACTGTTACCAGGATGTTAACCTAGTGTCGTAGTTTTATGCATCTGTCTTGTGTTTCTCTGGTGACCTGTGTTGTCAGCACACTGTTACCAGATTGTTAACCCAGTGTCGTGGTTTTATGTATCTGTCTTGTGTTGTCAGCACACTGTTACCAGGATGTTAACTTTTGTTTTAGTATCTGTAGTTTCTTGTGATGTGTTGCATGTCCATTTAAGTGGTTTACTTTCTGTCTTTTCTGTGACTTGTGTTGTCAGCACACTGTTACCATTTTCTTTGGTTTTGAGTCTTTTTGAACATTCTTTCTGTTCGAGTTATGTATCGGTGCTTGTCTGTACACTTAAGTTTAAAAGCTATATTTGTCTTGCGCTTCTCTGGTGACTTGTGTTGTCAGCACACTGTTACCAGGTTGTTAACCCAGTGTCGTGGTTTTATGTATTTGTCTTGTGCTTCTCTGGTGACTTGTGTTGTCAGCACACTGTTACCAGGTTGTTAACTCAGTGTCGTGGTTTTATGTATTTGTCTTGCGCTTCTCTGGTGACTTGTGTGATGGTTTCTTAGTTCCCTGGCAGAATTCAACTACGTTATCTATCCAAAATTTCCTCGGTCTTCCTCTAGCCTTCCAGTCGGATATTCTGTTGTGGAAGCTTCATAGGCAGTTTGGTCTGTTCGCATTCTTACATAGTGGCCAAACCACTTCATTCTCTGTTTCACTATATAGTTCAAGCACGGTCTTGTTCAAACCTTTTCCTCTGATGCTGGTATTAGTAACTCTGTCGATTCTTGTGTTATTGGTGACTTTGCGGAGTCATCTCATTTCGCATTTTGCTATTTTCTGTGTATGTTTCTTATTCATTGTCCATGTTTGGGCATTGGTAACATAGAGTGGGTATGAAGATACTGTTGATCAACTGTTGTTTAGCAGTCAGTGAGATGTTTGGATGTCTAAGTAGTGGCGCTAGTTGGTAGGTTATTGCATTTGCTTTCTGGACTCTAGTTTCTATCTCTCTATCGAGTCTTCCATCCTCTGTAAATATGCTTCCTAGGCACTTGAATTCCTGTACTTGCTCTATTGTACTGCCATTGATGTTGATGTTTAGTGTATCATGTTTCCTTCCTATATTCATAACCTCAGTTTTGGCTACGTTTATGTTCATGTCATATTTGTTACAGTTATAATATAAGTTGTCGATATGATGTTGTAGCTCTTGTTCTTGTTGGTAAATCAAACATTGGTCGTCTGCAAGTAACAATTTATTAATTGTTTCCGTTTCTAATTTTAACTCCTGTGTAATTTTATCCATGTATGTTATAAAAAGTAGAGGTGAGAGGACACACCCTGTCTGACGAATGATGTAATAGGGAACCAGTCTGTCATTCGTACTGTTGTTCATACTGAGCTTTGACTTTCTTTGTATAGGGACATAATGTTGCCTAATTATTGTCCTTGCACATCATACTCCTCGAGCGTCTTCCATAGTTTGTCTCTGTTGATCCATTACTTGTCATACTAAGTTTAGTTTGTCTCCATTACTTGTCATACTTAGTTTAGTTTGTCTCCATTACTTGCCATACTAAGTTTAGTTTGTCTCCATTACTTGTCATACTTAGTTTAGTTTGTCTCCATTACTTGTCATACTTAGTTTAGTTTGTCTCTGTTGATCCATTACTTGTCATACTTAGTTTAGTTTGTCTCCATTACTTGTCATTCTAAGTTTAGTTTGTCTCCATTACTTGTCATACTAAGTTTAGTTTGTCTCTGTTGATCCATTACTTGTCATACTTAGTTTAGTTTGTCTCCATTACTTGTCATACTTAGTTTAGTTTGTCTCCAACAATTGTCATACTCAGTTTAGTTTGTCTCCATTACTTGTCATACTTAGTTTAGTTTGTCTCCATTACTTGTCATACTTAGTTTAGTTTGTCTCCATTACTTGTCATACTTAGTTTAGTTTGTCTCCATTACTTGTCATACTTAGTTTAGTTTGTCTCCATTACTTATCATACTAAGTTTAGTTTGTCTCTATTACTTGTCATACTTAGTTTAGTTTGTCTCCATTACTTGTCATACTTAGTTTAGTTTGTCTCTATTACTTGTCATACTTAGTTTAGTTTGTCTCTATTACTTGTCATACTTAGTTTAGTTTGTCTCCATTACTTGTCATAGTTAGCTTAGTTTGTATCCATTACTTGTCACACTAAGATTAGTTTGTCTCCATTACTTGTCATACTAAGTTTAGTTTGTCTCCATTACTTGTCATACTAAGTTTAGTTTGTCTCCATTACTTGGCATACTAAGTTTAGTTTGTCTCCATTACTTGTCATACTAAGTTTAGTTTTTCTCCATTACTTGTCATACTAAGTTTAGTTTGTCTCCATTACTTGTCATACTTAGTTTAGTTTGTCTCCATTACTTGTCATACTTAGTTTAGTTTGTCTCCATTACTTGTCATACTTAGTTTAGTTTGTCTCCATTACTTGTCATGCTTAGTTTAATTTGTCTCCATTACTTGTCATACTTAGTTTAGTTTGTCTCAATTACTTGTCATACTTAGTTTAGTTTGTCTCCATTACTTGTCATACTTAGTTTAGTTTGTCTCCATTACTTGTCATACTAAGTTTAGTTTTTCTCCATTACTTGTCATACTTAGTTTAGTTTTTCTCCATTACTTGTCATACTAAGTTTAGTTTGTCTCCATTACTTGTCATACTAAGTTTAGTTTGTCTCCATTACTTGTCGTACTAAGTTTAGTTTGTCTCCATTACTTGTCATACTAAGTTTAGTTTGTCTCCATTACTTGTCATACTAAGTTTAGTTTGTCTCCATTACCTGTCATACTTAGTTTAGTATGTCTCCATTACTTGTCATTCTAAGTTTAGTTTGTCTCCATTACTTGTCATACTAAGTTTAGTTTGTCTCTGTTGATCCATTACTTGTCATACTTAGTTTAGTTTGTCTCCATTACTTGTCATACTTAGTTTAGTTTGTCTCCAATAATTGTCATACTCAGTTTAGTTTGTCTCCATTACTTGTCATACTTAGCTTAGTTTGTCTCCATTACTTGTCATACTAAGTTTAGTTTGTCTCCATTACTTGTCATACTTAGTTTAGTTTGTCTCCATTACTTGTCATACTTAGTTTAGTTTGTCTCCATTACTTGTCATACTTAGTTTAGTTTGTCTCCATTACTTGTCATACTCAGTTTAGTTTGTCTACATTACTTATCATACTAAGTTTAGTTTGTCTCTATTACTTGTCATACTTAGTTTAGTTTGTCTCCATTACTTGTCATACTTAGCTTAGTTTGTATCCATTACTTGTCACACTAAGTTTAGTTTGTCTCCATTACTTGTCATACTAAGTTTAGTTTGTCTCCATTACTTGTCATACTAAGTTTAGTTTGTCTCCATTACTTGGCATACTAAGTTTAGTTTGTCTCCATTACTTGTCATACTAAGTTTAGATTTTCTCCATTACTTGTCATACTAAGTTTAGTTTGTCTCCATTACTTGTCATACTTAGTTTAGTTTGTCTCCATTACTTGTCATACTTAGTTTAGTTTGTCTCCATTACTTGTCATACTTAGTTTAGTTTGTCTCCATTACTTGTCATACTTAGTTTAGTTTGTCTCCATTACTTGTAATACTTAGTTTAGTTTGTCTCCATTACTTGTCATACTTAGTTTAGTTTGTCTCCATTACTTTTCATACTTAGTTTAGTTTGTCTCCATTACTTGTCATACTTAGTTTAGTTTTTCTCCATTACTTGTCATACTAAGTTTAGTTTAACTCCATTACTTGTCATACTAAGTTTAGTTTGTCTCCATTACTTGTCGTACTAAGTTTAGTTTGTCTCCATTACTTGTCATACTAAGTTTAGTTTGTCTCCATTACTTGTCATACTAAGTTTAGTTTGTCTCCATTACCTGTCATACTTAGTTTAGTATGTCTCCATTACGTGTCATACTAAGTTTAGTTTGTTTCCATTACTTGTCATACTAAGTTTAGTTTGTCTCCATTACTTGTCATACTAAGTTTAGTTTTTCTCCATTACTTGTCATACTTAGTTTAGTTTTTCTCCATTACTTGTCATACTTAGTTTAGTTTGTCTCCATTACTTGTCATACTAAGTTTAGTTTGTCTCTATTACTTGTCATACTAAGTTTAGTTTGTCTCCATTACTTGTCATACTAAGTTTAGTTTGTCTCCATTACTTGTCATACTAAGTTTAGTTTGTCTCCATTACTTGTCAAACTAAGTTTAGTTTGTCTCCATTACCTGTCATTCTTAGTTAAGTCTGTCTCCATTACTTGTCATACTAAGTTTAGTTTGTCTCCATTACTTGTCATACTAAGTTTAGTTTGTCTCCATTACTTGTCATACTTAGTTTAGTTTGTCTCCATTACTTATCATACTTAGTTTAGTTTGTTTCCATTACTTTTCATACTTAGTTTAGTTTGTCTCCATTACTTGTCATACTACGTATAGTTTGTCTCCATTACTTGTCATACTAAGTTTAGTTTGTCTCCATTACTTGTCGTACTAAGTTTAGTTTGTCTCCATTACTTGTCATACTAAGTTTAGTTTGTCTCCATTACTTGTCATACTAAGTTTAGTTTGTCTCCATTACCTGTCATACTTAGTTTAGTATGTCTCCATTACGTGTCATACTAAGTTTAGTTTGTCTCCATTACTTGTCACACTAAGTTTAGTTTGTCTCCATTACTTGTCATACTAAGTTTAGTTTATCTCCATTACTTGTCATACTAAGTTTAGTTTGTCTCCATTACTTGTCATTCTTAGTTTAGTATGTCTCCATTACTTGTCATACTAAGTTTAGTTTGTCTGCATTACTTGGCATACTAAGTTTAGTTTGTCTCCATTACTTGTCATACTAAGTTTAGTTTGTCTCCATTACTTGTCATACTAAGTTTAGTTTGTCTCCATTACTTGTCGTACTAAGTTTAGTTTGTCTCCATTACTTGTCATACTAAGTTTAGTTTGTCTCCATTACTTGTCATACTAGTTTAGTTTTCTCCATTACTGTCATACTAGTTTAGTTTCTCCATTACTGTCATACTAAGTTTAGTTTGTCTCCATTACTTGTCATACTATGTTTAGTTTGTCTCCATTACTTGTCATACTAAGTTTAGTTTTCTCATTACTTGTCATACTTAAGTTTAGTTTTCTCCATTACTTGTCATACTTAGTTTAGTTTGTCTCCATTACTTGTCATACTAAGTTTAGTTTGTCTCTATTACTTGTCATACTAAGTTTAGTTTGTCTCCATTACTTGTCATGCTAAGTTTAGTTTGTCTCCATTACTTGTCATACTAAGTTTAGTATGTCTCCATTACCTGTCATACTTAGTTTAGTATGTCTCCATTACTTGTCATACTAAGTTTAGTTTGTCTCCATTACTTGTCATACTAAGTTTAGTTTGTCTCCATTACTTGTCATACTAAGTTTAGTTTTTCTCCATTACTTGTCATGCTAGTTTAGTTTTCTCCATTACTTGTCATACTAGTTTAGTTGTCTCCATTACTTGTCATACTAGTTTAGTTTGTCTCTATTACTGTCATACTAAGTTTAGTTTGTCTCCATTACTTGTCATGCTAAGTTTAGTTTGTCTCCATTACTTGTCATACTAAGTTTAGTTGTCTCCATTACTTGTCATACTTAGTTTAGTTATGTCTCCATTACTGTCATACTAAGTTTAGTTTGTCTCCATTACTTGTCATACTAAGTTTAGTTTGTCTCCATTACTTGTCATACTAAGTTTAGTTTTTCTCCATTACTTGTCATACTTGGTTTAGTTTTCTACATTACTTGTCATGCACTAAGTTTTGTTTGTCTCTATTACTTGTCATACTAAGTTTGGTTTGTCTCCGATTACTTGTCATATTAGTTTAGTTTGTCTCCATTACTTGTCATACTAAATGCAATAGTAATCAAACATTAAAATAATAAACGTAGCATAACAAAGTTATCTTTTATTTCATCTAATGTTGTTATAATTTGACTCTACAAGAATACAATTTTTTTCTTTCCAGAGTTTGTGAGTTCAGTTATTTGCTATTAATAATGACTCACATTTCTTGTCCCCACATGAAATCAACTAGTTCATTTTACATTTGGACGATCAATATATAGAACTGTAAGTTGATATGCAAGTGTTAGATTATTCATTAGTGACTTTCAGTGTAAGTTATGTTATAATTTGTAATTTAAAATACAATTTCTCTTGCTTTCTCGAAGACTGAACTGTCTGACTGGTGTCGTGACAGTAGTTCAATCAACTAATAACTAATGAAGATGAATCACACAGCTCTCGTACTTCACACACAGCTCTCACGTGCAGGCACACAGCTCTCACAGGCAGGCATATTATTATGTAAAATATTATTATAATCTAATGACATTAAACTAAGAGAAATTACTAGTATAGGATATGCATTTTTAGATAAATATATTATGGGACATGCATGGCTAGATAAGTTTATTTATGGCATGCATTGTTTTATCATCATCATTAGGTCCGTACCGGCTGGCTAGCGATCATGAATCTCCACAAATCTCTGTCGTTGGTGTTTGCTATCAACTCAGATGTTGACGTTCTACAGAGCTATGAAATCAGGCTATCCAAAATTGTCTGTCTCTGTCTTCCCCTGTCTCGTCTACCCTTGATTTTACCGGTTGTCACAATGTTTCCCTCCTCATCCATGCCCGAAAAATGATGACTGCATCTTTCTTATATTGATGATAAGCTTTCTCTGTGTCTTGATCTCATTCAGCACCTCAACATTGGTCATTTTAGCAGTCCATGGAATTCTCATCATTCTTCTATAATACCACATTTCTGTGGCCCTCAGAGATTTTTCGATCTGTGTGTTCATTGTCCATGACTCGCATTCATATGCTAGTATTGGTTCTATGTAGCACTGAATAACTCGCATTCTGATCGGGATTGACAAGGACTTGTTGCAGATAATGTTTCTCATCTTCAGGAATGATGTTTTCGCTTGTCCTATTCTGCTGTTTATTTCTGATCTGGATCTGCCATCTGATGTTACCAGGACTTTGAGCTATCTAAATTGCTGCACTTGTCTTAGATCAGTCCCATTTACTGTGATGGTGCATTTTGGCAAAATCTGCTTTTTGATATTATCATAACTTCGGTCTTCTTAATATTCAAACTGAGTCTTTGTTGTTACTTTCTGTCACAATCTTATCTACTAATTTCTGTAGCTCCATTTCCTTTCTTGCTATTAAGACAGTATCAGCGTATCTCAGGTTATTTATGATATGTCCTCCCACAGCTATTCCAGGAAAATCTTTATAGACCTAAAATGCTTTCACAATACAGTGAGAACAGGTCTGGTGATAATACGCATCCTTGTCTAACACCTTTTTGATCTTTTGGAAAGTTCCAATCTTTTTGTCTATTCTTATAGCTGCTGTTTGCTGCCAATATATGTTCTGAATGATTCTTAGATCTTTGCTGTCGATGTTTAAGCTCTCTAACATTTTGGAAAGTTCTTGATGACGTACAATGTCGAACGCCTTGGTGTAGTCTATAAAGCACAAGTATAGATTTGCTTTTACTTCTATTGCTCTTTCTATTAGTGTGTAACAGACTAGCTGGTACAAGGTCCCAGTTAAAAGAGGTAGTAGTGTTAATTTAATGAATAATACTTCTCATGAAGAGCAAGGAACACACATAAGTAGACACTTAGGTCTTCAAAACAATAAATTTTAATATAAAAAAAAATTATTGATTCACAGGTAACTCTCCTAACTCAACGTCACTTTGGACACCCGTAATGTATATCTTAATAAATCAATCCTCGGCATCAACTCACATCAACATAATTCCTTCTATACTCTAATTGGAAACCGTCTATCTCTATAAGTTCACCGGAATTTAATTCAATTCATAATTAAACAATATATCTTAGTTCAGAAATTCTTCTTTACCTTAGCGTCAACTCCCATCAGCCTAAGGATTTGACATGGTCATCGCCAGCAATTATGTGTATGCTAGTGGTTGCACACTATGTTCAGAAATACAGTGGTCTAAAAGTGGCCGCTCTCTGAACTCTCTCCCGTCACTGAAAAGTTCGTTGAACAGGGTTTTCTAGTTCCTCGAATACAGTTAATTTTTCAAGTGTTAATGTTTGTTTTTGAATCCTCATACTAAAAGTTCGGACGTCGTCTCGGCCTAGGTCGTAGAAGTGGCCTCTCTAGAACCGGGTCGTCTGGTTTCTGGTCGTCTTGTCTCTGGTCATCAAAGTCTCTGGTCTCTGGATGTTTGTTCACAACAACACCAATATTCATCAGATGATTGTAAGGTTATATGTCTCTCCGTATAAGAAAACAATATTCTCGGGTCATCAAGGTTTCTGGGTGTTTGTTCACAACAACACCAATATTCATCAGATGATTGGAAGGTTATATGTCTCTCCGTTTAAGAAAACAATATTCTCTTATTCACTTCGCTAGTTGACTTCTGACTATCTCCCTCACTGTTCAAAGCTTAGTGTTCCTAAATTTTGTCAAACAAATATAAGACTATAAGTTAGTCTTCCTCTCTCTCAATATTCTTCGTACCACGGAACTCAGTCTCGTGTGTTACCTCTTCGAGTCCTTTTCTCTTCCTGTCTATAACTATATCTCCTCAGTAGTTTGTGTTGTCTCTCTTGTAAATCTAAAGTTTCAACTGAATATATCTCTACTAACTTAAGTTCTTTTCTCTTCCTGTCTATAACTATATCTCCTCAGTAGTTTGTGTTGTCTCTCCTGTAAATCTAAAGTTCAACTGAATATATCTCCTCAGTAGTTTGTGTTGTCTCTCTTGTAAATCTAAAGTTCAACTGAATATATATCTACTAACTTAAGTCCTTTTCTCTTCCTGTCTATAACTATATCTCCTCAGTAGTTTGTGTCGTCTCTCCTGTAAATCTAAAGTTCCAACTGAATATATCTCTACTAACTTAAGTCCTCCCAAATCCCAGCTGGCCCCTGTCCTGGTCTCGAGATTATCGAGTTTTAGGGAGTCCTCGAATACCATGGGCTAAACCAATGGCTCAAGTTTGTAAACTGCCGGTCAGCAACCAAGAATTAGTAAACAAGGTGTTTACATACAGACTCAAGGACACCCAGTGCAATAAGGGGGTGGTTTGGGTTGACCTGACTATACCCTAATTAGGATAACAGTGAAACTGTTACAAGTGTTCTGGATATATATAGCGTTGCTAGTGCCCTTGCCTTCAACAAATCCACACTGCTCATTACTGATTTCTGGTCTTATTCTGCTTCTTATCCTTCTCATCATTATCCTCAGTAGTATCTTTGTCATATGACTCATAAGACTGATAGTGCGGTGATCTTCACATTCCACTGCTCTTGATTTCTTCGACAAAGCAATAAATATGGACTTTAGTAGATCTTTTGGAATACAACCACTGTCATATATGTCGTTTAAAAGCTTTGTTATCACTTTTGGAATACAACCACTGTCATAAATGTCGTTTAAAATCTTCGTTATCACTTCCGTTCCTAGATTTCCTAGAGCTTGAATTTCTTCTGCTGTTATGTTATCTAAACCTGGAGACTTTCCCTTCTTAATGTGTTTTATGGCATCTTCAACTTCAGCTGCAAGTATTGGTGGTCCCTTGCGTGTGTCTGGTATATTTAGTTCTTCTCTTAATGTGTTTTATGACAACTTCAACTTCAGCTGCAAGTATTGGTGGTCCCTTGCATGTGTCTGTTATATTTAGTTCTCCTCTGTCATCATCGTAGAGTTCTCCAATATATTCCGTCCATCGTCCCGTTATGTTTTCTTCTGCCATTAATATCGTACCTTCTTTGAATTTTAGACATCCAGTTTGCGTGTGTGACTTTCTTCCTGTGATGTCATTTATTTGTTTGTGTAAAGATTTTGTGTCTCTGTTATGCTGTTTCTCAATTTCGCTGCATCTCAGATTGAGCTAGTTCTCTTTCTTTACCCTGCACCTGTCTTTGATCTCCTTATTTAGTCTGTTATATTCTTCTGTATTTTGCTTGCTGTTTCTTCTTGCATCCATTAACTATAATATTTTCTTCATCATCCATTTCTTCCTTACATTGTGTTTTATTTTTGGTATGATTTGAGATGATGTTTGGCATATTGACTCCTTTAGCATTTCCCACTGTTCATCAATGCTTTGTATCTTTGCTATTGCGTTGTACCTATTCTGCACTATCATGTTGTACCTCTCTCTCATATCTTCATCTGTTCGAAGTAGAGCTAACTCTAATTTGATGTTTTGTGGAGTCTTTTTTATTCTTTTCAATTTTATTCTAAATTTTCCGACTACTGGTACATGATCGCTGTTGCAATCTGCTCCTGACCTTGTTTTAACGGATAGCACAAACAATTCCTAAATCTTTTATTAACTAGAATGTAGTCTATTTGATTGTACTTATTTCCTTCTGGACTCTTCCACGTCCATAGACGTCTGGGGTGATGTTTAAACCAGGTATTTCCTATAATCATTTCGTGTGTTCTGGCTCATTCTATCAAAGTGTCACCTCTGTCGTTCCTATTGCCTAGTCCATATTTTCCTGTTATACCTTTCACATTCCCGCTGCCAACCTTAGCATTGATATCTCCAAGGAGCACAGTCATCTCGTGTCCTTTGTACTGTTCAATGGCCATTTTGAGCTCATTGTAAAATTGATCTAGGTCTTCTTCTGAACTGTCTGCAGTTGGGGCATATACCTGTAAAATGTTGATGTCTATAGGTCGTCCATTTAATTTCACCAAGAAGACTCTGTCTGAAACTGTCCAGTATCCCTTCAATGTCTTTGATCTCTCTGAATCTAGTATCACTCCTACCCCTCTATCGTGCGTGTTAACTCCAGAGTAAATGATTCTATAGCTGTCTGATTGCAGATCTCCAGCACCCAGTCATCGCATCTCACTTACGCCTAAAATGTCAATTCGCATTCTTTCCATTTCCTTCTTTATGTTTTCGAGCTTACCTGCTTAGGCCATTGTTCTTACATTCCAAGTTGCCAGATTTAATTGGTGTCTTATCTTGATTTTGTTAGCAGTAGTTGGATGACGATCGGGTATCACCTGTAGCTCATGATTAACTCTACCGGACGAGACAGTCACAATGGGACTCCATATAACGTCTTTCGATAATTTCGATTTGTTTTGATCCATAACATTTCTTGGGAAAATAATGTGGTGGTTTCTCCTTGCCTTCCACATCCACATGAGGAGCTATTCTCCATCTTAGACAACCATTTGCGGCTGTCAGGACAAGTGAGTGCCCCTCTCTGACCAACATCTGAGGTTTCCACTTATACCGTTGTATACTCGGTGATATGACTTATATGACAATATAACGGGAGAACACAGTGTTGTTGTGTCGCTCGAACTGATAACAGTGTTCATCTCTCAAGAAACCACGTCGACCCGATGTATTCTATGTTTTCAGCTGCAACATTACATAAACTGCATTGGTTTAGATAAGTATATTTATGGGACATGCATGATTTAGATAAGTATAGGTATGGAGCCAATTGACCGTCTGTACAGACGAAAAAGGCCATATATAGGTATGGAGCATGCACGGCTAAGAAAAGTAAGATGAACAAGTGAAATTGATAGTCTGCCATTGTCATGTTTCATTTCAGTCCACAATTTAAGTTGAATACTTTCAAGATAATGCCATTCTGAGGTGTGGGTTCTAATCTGGACCGAATCAAATGAGCAATTTTTTAATGAGATCAGTAGGACTGTTGCTGGAGCTACGGAGTTCATGCTGTTTGCAACACCCTCGGTAGATGTTGAGACATCTCTGCCGACAAAGACAGGAGACACCAGGCTCAGTGAAGTGAAACCTTCCTCAAAAGACCCTTTAGAACAGAGTTATCTAACGCAGCGCCCGCGTGGTACATTTCTAGCGCCCAAAGTTACTCCGCCGACATTAATCTACATTTTAAGGGAGGAAAAGCATTTTTGAAAAACAAATTATTACATTTTTGTTGTCATAGCACTCCCGAGAAGACTGTCTTCCCACTTTTACACTCTTTTCATTTCTATCATTCTATTGTCCCTAACTCCATCATTTGTTTTTTCACTGAAGAACATTCTCGGTTTCATCTCTCAACTCATTCCTTCAAACAAATCACACATACTTCTTCTTCTTCTTCTTCTTCTTCTTAACGTTCGTTCTTCGCGGCCAATGTTATCATTCTTATTGTGATATATAATTGTGATCTTTGACAAGAACGACTGACGTTGCAATGTTATCATTCTTATTGTGATATATAATTGAGATCTTTGACAAGAACGACTGACGTTGCAATGTTATCATTCTTATTGAGATATATAATTGTGATCTTTGACAAGAACGACTGACGTTGCAATGTTATCATTCTTATTGTGATATATAATTGATCTTTGACAAGAACGACTGACGTTGCAATGTTATCATTCTTATTGTGATATATAATTGAGATCTTTGACAAGAACGACTGATGTTGCAATGTTATCATTCTTATTGTGATATATAATTGTGATCTTTGACAAGAACGACTGACGTTGCAATGTTATCATTCTTATTGTGATATATAATTGAGATCTTTGACAAGAACGACTGACGTTACAATGTTATCATTCTTATTGTGATATATAATTGATCTTTGACAAGAACGACTGACGTTGCAATGTTATCATTCTTATTGTGATATATAATTGAGATCTTTGACAAGAACGACTGATGTTACAATGTTATCATTCTTATTGTGATATATAATTGATCTTTGACAAGAACGACTGACGTTGCAATGTTATCATTCTTATTGTGATATATAATTGAGATCTTTGACAAGAACGACTGACGTTGCAATGTTATCATTCTTATTGTGATATATAATTGTGATCTTTGACAAGAACGACTGACGTTGCAATGTTATCATTCTTATTGTGATATATAATTGAGATCTTTGACAAGAATGACTGACGTTACAATGTTATCATTCTTATTGTGATATATAATTGATCTTTGACAAGAACGACTGACGTTGCAATGTTATCATTCTTATTGTGATATATAATTGAGATCTTTGACAAGAACGACTGATGTTGCAATGTTATCATTCTTATTGTGATATATAATTGAGATCTTTGACAAGAACGACTGACGTTGCAATGTTATCATTCTTATTGTGATATATAATTGAGATCTTTGACAAGAACGACTGACGTTGAATCCCTGTTAAAATTAGACCACTACTTTGTGTATAGTACCATACACGGTGTAGGTCAGGGCAACTGTTTTTCTCCTACGTGAAGTGTTTGGAGTCTATCTCGGTGACAGTCAGTCTACATCACTTCACCTTCCTTCGTACAAGTTCTCTTTAATGATTCGTTTTGCCGTATATTAGGGCTTGGATTTCTACGTCAAAGAGCCTTTTTTTGTACTGCAGTCTTTCCGAGTACGGTGTTCCTTTTGCATCGTATGATAAACCAGTCTTTAATGATCTTTCAATGCCGCATATTTTGACTTGGATCTATGCCAAAGAGCACTTACTACTGTGCGAATGACTGGGTGATGTCATTCCAGTATAAGGCCATTTACAAACTTTCTAGGAATGGTCATTGGAACTGTCACTTGTCGGTTGCTTTGTGTATTCATTGCTATTTAACGTTCATTGTTTGTCGTATATTTGGGCTTTATGATCTACGCCTAAGTGTATGTCTACACTGTGCACACTTTCTGACTATGTGAGGTTGTTTCGGATTAAGAACATTTCTCAGTCTTTTTGAGGTACATAAGCTTGTCCTGTGACGGCGTCTTACTAGTGTAGCCGATCGTGAAAAGTGTCAGCCTTCGCCATTGTTTGAATTTGGACAGCCTGTTAAATTTTTACAATGTCGCCCTTACTTTTCAGACCACTTTGAGTTCGTCCGGAGTAGAAACATTCTCAGCCTTTTCGAGGCGCGTGTCGGCACTCGGCAATTTGTAGTTTCTACTCTGCACTATCCTGGCCCCGAGAAACACTGGACTGGGGATGTGCACTAATAATCCAGAGGGTCTTTTCGTTAGGCGCTATCAGCGCAACTTAGATTTTGCGCTCTCTAAACATCACGGGCCCCGGTTTTTCCGGGGATTTAGTTGTAAAAATAACCATACCGTGCCCGGTTGTTTCAGGGAAGGCAGTTTCGTTAGGGATAGAATGTAACTTTAGGATTTTCGCTCGGCTAACTTTACCCAATAGATTTACTGCGCTTTGCCTCTTGTACGGAGTTAACTGCAATCTTCCCTTGTGTGGTCACGTCACATTGCATGTTTTCTGACGATCCCTACCAAGAGCTGGCAAGGGTGTTGCGACTATTGTTTCGAGGGATGTGAATATGTGCCTCCTAACGACTCGTACCTTGCTAGTTCTTATGACTCGTTTTTCCCCCATTTATTTATCTTTTCCCTTCGGACCAGAGTGACGAGCAGAGAGTCACTCTAGGATTCTTCACGTCTATCTTGCGAGTAGATCTCGTATAGCGTAACTGCTCTTGCATCACTATTTATACCAGAGTAGCTCTCCATCGATCCCTATCCGCTTAGCCAGACAAGACCATATGTCTGTTTCCAGGGTCACCACGTGGAGGTGGGGTAGGATCTTGATTAGTGCTAGCTCACTAATTCTGGCGCGACGCTGTCCCCGTGACTGCGTCTCTTCTCTGTCTGCAAGATTTTGGGACATTGTCAATATGACGACCTGATGTCCACAAATCTGGACTACAAAACATGAGTAGGCTTATGCAATTCGATATGATTACTGTCAACAATCTAATTCCTAGTTCTTCAGTTCTTCTTGACGTTTCTCTGATATGGCTCTAATGCTAAGCCTCATTTGCACTCTGGATTGAACAGTAATCACAGGCGACGACTACGAACAAATTTATCTCCCTGGCTTTTACCTCATATACAATCTAAGTTGACAGGGATCCCCAAGCACTTGAGTCAGCTTTCACAATCTAAGTTGACAGGGATCCCCAAGCACTTGAGTCAGCTTTCACAATATAAGTTGACAAGGATCCCCAAGCACTTGAGTCAGCTTTCACAATCTAAGTTGACAGGGATCCCCAAGCACTTGAGTCAGCTTTCACAATCTAAGTTGACAGGGATCCCCAAGCACTTGAGTCAGCTTTCACAATATAAGTTGACAGGGATCCCCAAGCACTTAATTCAGCATTCACAATATAAGTTGACAGGGATCCCCAAGCACTTGAGTCAGCTTTCACAATATAAGTTGACAGGGATCCCCAAGCACTTGAGTCAGCTTTCACAATATAAGTTGACAGGGATCCCCAAGCACTTGAGTCAGCTTTCACAATATAAGTTGACAGGGATCCCCAAGCACTTGAGTCAGCTTTCACAATATAAGTTGACAGGGATCCCCAAGCACTTGAGTCAGCTTTCACAATATAAGTTGACAGGGATCCCCAAGCACTTGAGTCAGCTTTCACAATCTAACTAAATAGCTGGGAAAGATTTAAGCACACAAAAGATATCTCCAAACATTTTCTTCCAGTTTGTTTAAAACTCTCAAATTATACCACTCTCTATCTCTCAAAACTACAAAGCGACTATCTCTCACAAACATTCTAAATCGACTGTGTCATTTACTGCAACTTCAATGTGTCAAATTATCTTCAACATAATTGTTGGCTTAGTTGGTTCAGCACCGAAAACATAACCGTTATATCTCTGAACAAATATATTTCACAATTCTCCAACACATCCACACTGTTCAACTTCTCATATTCGACTCTCCAAATGCTATCCTAAAACTACCCATATTCCCCTTACTAGACTCGAGATACCTGCCTTACCGTGAGACGGCCAATATCTCGAGAAAAGCCGTCCACCCGAACCTGCGAATAATACTGGACCGTGAGTTGTCCATCTTGTAAACAACT
This sequence comes from Arion vulgaris, assembly GCA_020796225.1. Lineage (NCBI taxonomy): Eukaryota > Metazoa > Mollusca > Gastropoda > Stylommatophora > Arionidae > Arion > Arion vulgaris. The sequence continues at coordinate 86,983,823 of CM036756.1, forward strand.
AGTACACGACTAGTACACGGCTAGTACACAACTAGTAAACAACTAGTACACAAAGGTACAACTGCATTGCATGTTGCTTTCCCCTTTACCGTTTCAACCTAATAACTAAGCAAGGACATCTGGAATAACAGCAGGGCTAACCTCAGTCCCTTGTGCTCAGGTGACAGGAGAGAATGTCACAATAAGATATATGCAGTGTCATATTTCACACTATGTTCAATGTAAGTACAGTATTTCTTTTTGTAATTAAATATCAGGATTATAAATGAGTATTACGTTTTGATATGTAATTAATATGTTTTAATATTACTATTAATATGTTTTAATATTACTATTAATATGTTTTAATATTACTATTAAATATAACTCTATTACTTTTATTTGTATTCGAATTATTATTGTCATCGTTGCATGGCGCCCACGCCTCCCCAGCCGCAAGTCAGATGCACCTAAGTATGCAAACAAGGATGGACAGTACTGCTTTATACCATTTAGCATCTCCTATTGATATTTCATACATGCCGCGGTTTGTGGTAATGAGAGAGAGCGGCCAGACTTGCATCTCCTATTGATATTTCATGCATGTCGCGGTTTGTTGTAATGAGAGAGAGCGGACAGACTTGCATCTCCCATTGATATTTCATGCATGCCGCGGTTTGTGGTAATGAGAGAGAGCGGACAGACTTGCATCTCCTATTGATATTTCATGCATGTCACGGTTTGTTGTAATGAGAGAGAGCTGACAGACTTTCATCTCCCATTGATATTTCATGCATGCCGCGGTTTGTTGTAATGAGAGAGAGCGGACAGACTTGCATCAACAGCATCGATTTTTGGGGATGTGAAAATGGATAAAGGGACCGTTCCTCTGTCTCTTCACAACTGCCTTATGGACGAGGACACTAAAATAGATGTTGAAACGATACAGCGATTTAAGCAGTTTGGAGTTATTCGTTGTACAAATAGAACTGGTGGCCTGAGGGGTGTGAGGAGTGTGTTTAATCAGCGAACCACGGGAACAATTTGTATGCATACTCCTCGATGTCTCTTTGGGGAGACTGAGCACCTATGGGTCTGCTTGGTGTGCAATGGCGCCAGTTTAGTAACCAATAACTATTGATATTTCTTGTATCTAGTTTATCGGTGAGATTTATGCTATTTTTTAAGTATACAAATGCAGCAAATCTTTAACTTGCAATTCTTTATTCTATTTTTCCTACCACAGCTGATAAGGGTTACAAATGGCACTATGTCACTAAAGTGTAGAAGTATTCACAAACGATATGTAAGTAATAGTGGCATTCTAGTATATGTAGTATATTAATACGAGGCCCACATGACCAGCGTTTCGTAGCGTGTTGGACGGCGGGTGACAAGCCCCCTGTGAATGCGGTTCAACTCTACGGGCTAGCAGAAAAGCCACAGGTTCTCCAGAATTACGTGTTCGTGGCACCGAACCGAAGGATTATAATGTCCATGGCACCGAGCCGAAGAGTTTAAAAGCTCAAGTGCTTCTGGATAGAAAAACAAAATATGAATACGAGTCATATCATTAGTTGTTGATTGTATTGTATATTGACAAGAGTCTGACTCTTTTCTTATTGCAGTTCTAGAGTAACATTTAAAAGTACTATCATCAATATTAACATCTTGTCTCAGGAGACAATGAGTTTTGTGTCACGTAGTATATGTTCTGTGGCAACATATAGATGTGAATCGTGGACCATAACACACACATTAAAAACAAAATTGAAGCTTTTGAAACAAAAGTACTATGGAAAAGTTTCTTAGAACATCCTGGACAGAGAAGAGAAGAAACAAAGACATCCTATAAGACCTGAATATCAAAGAGCATTGACTCATAAATAACATTATGTCACGGAAGATGAAATATTTTGGCCACATTAAACGCCACAGTGGTTTGGAGAGAAATGTAATGGAAGGTATGGTTCCTGGAAAACGAGGCAGGGGACGACCAAGACGAAGATGGCAGCAGGACATCAAAGAAACATTGAACATAACGCTGGAAGAGGCAGGAGAACTTGCAAGAGACAGAGAGCTTTTCAGGAGGGCTGTGATGAATGTGACGTTCCGCCAGGGATATGCTACTACTTGAGTATGTTCTGTGCTTAGTCCCATTGTATGTTGTGTGCTGAGTCCCATTGTATGTTGTGCTGAGTCCATTGATGTTTGTGCTGAGTCCCATTGTATGTTGTGGCTGTAGTGGCCTGAGAAATATACATTGAAAAATAAATTATTTTCGTGATTTTGTGATTGAATAAGCATTTAAAATGTCTATTCTGCATTTGAATTAGTCTTATACCCGTCTTACACGATCAGTTGCTCATCAATTTTTCCAATTCAATTATTTAATCATTAGAAAATTGACCTTGTCTAATACAAATATATGTAAATTTTCTATGTCAAAGAGAAAATAGGATATGTATATATGTGTTGTATAATAGATTATGTTGACAATAGCTAATATATTTCTTATATTTCATTCAAAAACACATATAAAAATACATTTTCTGATTGATTTGTACACAAATAACTCCATTTATATAATGTAATTTAATATAACGATTAAAAATATGAATGGCAGAAAAATCAAATCGCAAATTTGAGTTAGCCTAATTAGTAGCAACTGAAATTCGTAACTAGAAAGAAAAGAGAAAGTCAATATTATTCGAAACGTATAATACTGTTTTATGAGCTATGGCTAAAGGCTATGTGGCTATGTTTGTAGGTTTGGTTTATATATCTTTGTAATTATTTTTTAGGAATTAGTATTTATAATTATTTGAACAATGTGATGGTCGGACGAACAAAACGCGCTTACGCTTGAATGCTGTAGTAGTATGTTGGACCAACAATTCTGTAGGCAATTTAGACAATTCAGCATGTTTCGAAAGAAATATGGGTGCTTGTAGAAACGTGTTCACAACACAAGTACAATGTATCGCAAACAAGTCAATGCATGCAAGTCGATTAAGGCTCGATTTCAAAGTTATAAATACAGTGTTTGTGAAGGTTTCATTATTATTCATCTGGTTTGACAACAATCATCAGTTGAAAACGTGATAGATAAGTGGTATCATATCAATTACATTAAATTTGGTTTGACAACAATCATCAGTTGAAAGCGTGATAGATAAGTGGTATCATATCAAGTAACATTAAATCTTTTCTGTTGTGAATTATTGTTGCAAATTGATGACTTCATTATGTCTGAATCTAAGAATAAATGTCGACAGTATAGTATTGACTATTTGAAATACAGCTTTATTCAGTCTCCTACCAACAATTTATTACCTATGTACTTAATGTGACAAAACGTATTTTCAAATGAAGCAATGAAACCATCTAGGCTACAAGAGCATTTTACTAAATATAACAACAGATTTGTTTCATCTATGGTTGTTAGTCTTTGATGTAGCAGGATATCTGTGATATTATCATCCATCGGTTCTTGGTCTACCTTGCTCTCTACATGGGTTGCCGGCTCCTACGCATGGGTTGCCGGCTCTCTACGCATGGGTTGCCGGCTCTCTACGCATGGGTTGCCGGCTCTCTACGCATGGGTTGCCGGTTGTTATAGCTACCATATCACTACCATATCTCTCAGTTTACTTGATGAAGAATACCCATAATATCTCTGAGTTCGGGTATACAAAGATGGCTCAGCAGAAAATGCAGTGAAGAATGCAAGAGCAGTAGTGTACATAGAATACCCAAACAACGTTAGAGACACGATTAAAGTACCAACGGGGAATTCGTGACAACTACTACGTGCAGAAATTCAGAAAATCATAATGGCAACTGAGAAACTGTTGAATACTAGACTTGATCCACAACCTGTTGTATTTATGACAAATGCAGCATAAGCACTCTAAGCACTCCAGTCTAGAAAATTGCCAGGTCTACATACCCTACTGTATAAACCAGTGTATTCCTTCCTGTTTTGATCCATGCCTCACAAAAGTTATTTCAAAATTCGTATGTTCCCCGCCCCCTCCCCCATAAGTAACATATACAAAAAATGTAATTTTCAAAATTGAATTGTTCACTGAAGAAACTTCAATTACTATGCAATTGTTGAAGAAACACAGTAAGTCATTTTTCATAACATATAATGGAGAACTGAAATTCAAGTACGAAATCATTTTAATGACATATTTTTCTATATTATTTTAATTATTAGTATTTCTTTATTACTTACACTTAGTGAGATTCTTGCGCTTGATGCATGCTGCAAAAAGATTTTATGTTAGGCGTGAATTTAGTTAGCTTCAGTCTCAAGTCTTCCCGTTGTGTTACATCCAGCCGATTTTGTGGCACTAAATCCACATTCAGCTAAATATAGTTAGCTTCAGTCTCAAGTCTTCCCGTTGTGTTACATCCAGCCGATTTTGTGGCACTAAATCCACATTCAGCTAAATAAGAAGATGAAAACAGTAACAATAGTTTTTTTTTTTTTTTTTACACATTTGATTGAATTTGGATATTTGATATCTGTTTCCTCACAAAGCTATGCCATCTATTCTTTTATATTAGATACAGTTTTAACTGACTCATCATTTTCCATTTCTGTGAGTTCGTCTTGATACTGCATATTTGAAATATCAGACAAATTCATTAACATTGGATGCAGCCTCCAAGTTGGAAAATTAATATGTTTCAAATCATAAAATCTTTCATTTAAATCAGCCAATAGAATTTTCAGATAATCGACAATAACAAGTATAACGCTATCAGTCACATCACATTTCTGGAGCCAATGAAACTTTCAAAGTTTTTGTTGTAAATATATTTCAGAATATTTCAAAAAAGGAAATGGAACCAAATATCTTCGCTTTTGCATAAACAAGAGTTTTATTTGTTCATCGAAGTTGGTTATTCAATACATTTAGTTTTTCAAAGATATCGGCTAGATAACTCACAAATGCGTTACCATCAACCGTTAACGGGTAGTTCATTTCAGGTTCCTCTTAAAAAATCACTAAGAGTATCAAATAGTTCCATAAATCTTTTCAAGCAGTTCCCTTTCGAGAGTCACCTTACTTCAGTGTAAAGTAAAAGTCTCACTGGGTCTGCATTTTGTTCTTGACAAAATAGGTTGAAGAGACGCTCACATTTGGCATTAACTTTAATAGCATTGATACATTTTATAACTGAATTTAATACTTCATTTAGAACAGGCGAAATATTTTTAGCTACCAAATTTCATCAGGTGATATACGTTTGAGAAAATTATATTATTGTAGCATGACTATTTTGAAAGAACAACAAATCATTAAAAATATTTATACTCACGGGTTTGTATTACATCTCAATATTCATACATTTTTCCAGAAGTAGTAGTTAAATGACAATAATCCATGTGTGAACATATTCTATAAGTTTCATCTCATTAGGTGCAGTAGTCTTTATGATATTCACTTTTTAGTGCGGAGACGTCAACAATCCAAAACAAAATTAGCGTACAAAGATAAAACTAAACTACGTTACCTATTTACTTGTAGAAAAGAAGAAGATATTGAGAATGATACAACTCAAAATATTATTTTTGTCATATAAATGAAATATTAGGAATGTGCAACGCCCATTCTTTATTTGCAATTATCACATTGGATTTACAATTATAACTATCGTTACTAACATGATACTTCATTCCATAAGCAATAAAATGTCGCTATTGCAATCATTTAAATCTTCTTCATTACTATCACAAGTTATAATTTGATCTAACGGTACTAAAGATTGCAATGTATGAACTCATTTTGGTCTTTATAACAAGGTTGGCAAATGTCGGACACATTACCGTTTTTACCAAAAATATGACTCGATTGTAACACAATAACACATGCTTTTTCGCTTTCCAATCTTTGTTAAAAGGATGTAGAAATGTACCTAGATATAAATATGTACTTTCCGTTTCCTGAAGATTTTTTATTCTTCAGTAACTTGATTGTGAAGAAACATTCGTTTTTGTCAACAGACATCCAAAAGCCGATATATCGGTTTTGCAACATCATGAACATTAGTTAAACTCTGAACGAGTTCAAAATCCCCCCCGCCCTTACTTTAACAATGAAAATGCACCCCCTCCCTGTAGGTCGTTGACCTGGGAAAACAGGTCTAATCTGTGCAAGCAGTGCAGGGTCGTCTTGTAGTGGATACCGTCTCACTGTGGAATACCAGGACGTACAACATCAGACGGACAGGCCAAGGAAGGTGCTGGAAGAGAGCCACCGGATGTGTCAGTTACCTACCAACAAAATAAAAGGATGATTAAATTAATCAGAAAGCCACCAATACCAACACAAGATGATTATTATAATATGAGCAGATTGGCACAAGTTGTCATTGTGCGCCTTAGAACAAGACACAATCGACTCCGCAGCCACATGTATATAAAATTCAAGATTGCCAATTCAGCCATGTATAAATATGGTCAGGCACATCAGACTACAGAGCACATACTTCAAGACTGCTCTGAATATGATATACTAAGGTAAACTCACTAGCCTAACGAAACAACACTCGACAGAAAACTACACGGACCTCTGTGTGAACTACAAAAGACAGTAAAGTTTATACAAGAGACAACATTGTATATATAGACACCAGTTCAAGCGAACGAAAGAAAGAAAGGACTACCATAGCTGTTGATTCGGGAGTGCATTGGATGGTTCATTAGTCTTTTGTAGTTTTCTCCTTGTTGAAGCACCTTCCTGTTCCGTCTGTTCTCTATTAGCTGACGTCCTGTCGTCGTTTCCAGTATTTCTATAGAGGTAGACCACATGGCTAAAGTTATGATCCGTCAAGCTTATTCTGCACTCTGCTTACCTTTATGAATTGTGTCTTAGAAGTTGTGTCCCAAGCTACTACTATGTCATACTCAAGCAATGGTAGAACTCCAAAGCGGATCAAATAAAGTACATAGACGACCTGGGAAGAGAAGCAGAAGAGTCAGCAGCTAAGGATAACCTGAAAGATTTATACGACAATACTACGAAATTGACAGCGAAATACCAACACATAAATGAACCGATTAAGGACAAGGCTGGAAGATTACTGGGCATTAATCAAGACCAGATGCAGAGATGGGTAGAATACTTCACAGATCTAATAAGCAGGCCAGTCCCCAAAGCTAACCAGACATAGATTCAACCGTAAATAATCTAGCAATCGACTGTAACAAGCCAAGCAAAGCAGAAATAAAGAAAGCCATTCTTCAACTACGAAATAGTAAAGCTACAGGCCCAGATGGTATTCCTGCAGAGGCCATAAAGGCAAATGCTGACATCTCAACAGACATGCTACATGGCTTACTAGGAAAAATCTGGGAGAGGGAAGAAATACCAAAAGACTAGAGAGAAGGCTATATAGTCAAATTACCAAAAGGGGTGATCTGCAAGAATTCTCGAACTATAGAGGAATAATGCTCCTGTCTGTACCAGGTAAAATACTAAGCCGAATCATCCTAGAGGGACTCAAGAAAGCTACATATGCAGTACTAAGAGATGAAAAGGCAGGATTTAGACAAAACAGATCCTGCACAGATCAAATATCGACACTGCGTATCATAGTGGAGTAGATCATAGAGTGGAACTCATCCCTCTATATCAACTTTGTGGATTATGAAAAAGCATTTGATAGCCTAGACAGGGAAACACTCTGGAAACTTCTTCAGCATTATGTCGTCCCCCAGAAGCTAACCAACCAAATAAAGAAAATGTATGAGGAGACAATGGGTAGAGTACTACATGAAGGAAAACTGACAGCTAACTAATTTAATAAAGAAAATGTATGAGGAGACAATGGCTAGAGTACTGCATGAAGGAAAACTGACAGATGCCTGTGAAATAAAGACTGGTGTGCGACAGGGCTGCCTTCTATTACACTTTCTTTTCCTGCTGGCTATTGACTGGATAATGAGAGCAATAGTGTGCGACAGGGCTGCCTTCTATCACCATACCTCTTCCTGCTGGCTATTGATTGGATAATGAGAGCAACAACAGGCATGGGGAGAAATGGAATACTGTTGACCATGATGAGTCAACTGGAGGATTTAGATTTTGCAGACGATCTAGCACTCCTCTTTCACAGTCATCAACAGATGCAAGAGAAAACAATTAAACTTCTAAAACAGTAACTGAACAACAACAACTGGGTCTGATTATTCATGGAGAAAAACAAAGATCATGAGATTAAATGCTAATTCCAGAAACCTAATCATATTGAGAGGAGCACCATTAAAAGAGGTGGACACATTTACATATCTGGGAAGTGTTATCAACATTCAAGGTGGCACAGATGAAGATGTTAGGGTTAGAATACAAAAGGCAAGATCATCATTTACCATTCTGAAGAACATATGGAGTTCAAGAATGATCAGGAATAAAACTAAAATAATGATATTTAACTCAAATGTCAAGGTTGTCCTTCTATATGGATCGGAGACATGGAGAACAACTAAGGGGACACTAAAACGTTGCAAACATTCATGAATAGATGTCTGTGCAGGATACTCCATCTGCGATGGTATAACAGTACTACAAACAGGGAACTGGAGGATAGAACAGAAAAACGACAGGTGGAACAAGATATAAGGAGCAGAAGGGGGCGATGGATAGGACACACACTGAGGAAACCCCTAACAGCATCACGAGACAGGCTCTCCGATGGAACCCCAAGGGCAATAGAGGTAAGGAAAGACCCAGGAACACATGGCGATGGGAGTTGGGAGACGGAATGCAAGAAAATGGTGAGAGAGTGGAGAGATGAGGAAAAGATGGCCATGGATAGGGGGGTTTGGAAGGCAATGGTTGTGGACCTATGTCTTCCTAGGTGCGAAGTGGGAAGAAGAATAGTTTGAGAAAATAGAAATTGTGGGATATCCACCAATAAATGAAATATGTTAGCGCCGTATACCTGTAGTGCTGATTACGCTGATCCTTATTCTGGATATATTATTATCGATATAAGGGAAGACTGCAGTAAAACTATGTAGCAATGAGGTCGATATAAGGGAAGACTGCAGTAAAACTATGTAACAATGGCGAAACAGGTAAAACTAAAGTAATTTAGTTTAGTTTTCCGGAAAAAATCAAATAACAATACACAGCAACGTTTCGACCAAAAGGCCTTTATCAAGCAACAGATACAAGAGAGGTTACGAATTTCAACACTCGCACAGAATGTAGAGTCAAAAAATAACTATCTAACGGCTTTAAAATCAAAATATGTGACTAAAAAGAATAATAAAAATAAATGCAAAAACTAGAAGTGGTAACAAAATAAACAATACAAATCAAATTTATATAGACAGACAGACAGACAGACAGAGACAGGCAGGCAGGCAGATAGATAGACAGAGACAGACGGACAGAGAGACAGATAACCGATATACATTTAACATAAGTAAGTAAAAAAAGTAAAGGTACCCTTTCATACCTCGTGGTATATAGGTCAATACAGTGTTAGGCCTGTATTTTTCATTGACCGTTGGAACGCGATGGATGATGTGTTCAGCATCACGCCGGCCGCCTTTACTTTCCCAGATCATATCTGGTACCCAGTTGAGGCTAGGTCGACCTGAGAGCCGTCGCGGTCGGGAAAAATCCACGCGCATTGCGGGAGCTGAACCCAGACCACCAGTCTTGAGAAGCGAGTTCACTAACAACTACGCTACGCAGTCTCACATTTAACATACACACATATATAATAGGGAACAAGAGAAGAGACAGTATTAAAAAGCAATAGTATGTAGTGCGTTGAGTCCATGAGGTTGCAAGGTACCATATAAAGTTATAAAACTATTCTTTAGAGCTAAATCTTTATATATACCTTGCAATCTCATGGACTCAACTCAAAGGCCTACATACTTATGTTTTTTAATACTGTCTGTTCTCTTGTTCCATATTATATATATGTGTATGTTAAATGTACATACGTTTTATATATATATATATATATATACTCTACAAGGTGCGTCCTGAACCTAGTCCTGGATCGGCTAGTTTATTAGGAGGGGCGAAAAGTGAAAATTACTAGCCTGCTGATGACCATCAGAACACGCAAGTCAACCCCCCCCCACCTCCCAGCGGTGTAAAATGGGAAACTTTGACCATGAGGTCAAAGGCAACGGGCAATAGCTCGCCTAGGGAGATGGACTCTCCTAGGTCAGGATTTTTTTAAAATGTCTTTGGGAGTTCACCGAGAAAATCTCGGCGAGGTCTGGCGCCCCCAGACTTGTGATATGAGTGGATTCACCTGATATCCAAGATCCAGACTCCCAGCTATGGACAAATAGCCCCACTGTTTTGTGGGAGCCTTGGAAGAGGCAAAGGCTGTGGGATTAAATCCAAATAGACAATCCGGAGCGGAGCCTCTAAGGCGGAAAGGCATCAAGTGATGTCCTACCGATAGCTCCTGCAACCGAACTGATACCAGATGTCGTGCTAGCACTCCTCTGGATTCTATCAGCGAGGTAGAGAGGGGGTAGTTGACGCTTTTGAAACTCAGCTGCTCCATAACAATCTCCCAGGTATGCGTCACGGAGAGGTCACTTCGTCATCGACATTGTTATATATATATTTGATTTATATTGTTTGTCTTCTTTTTCACACTTCTAGCTTTTTTACATTTATTTTCTTATTTTTATTTTAGTCAAATATTTTAATGTTAGGGCCTTAAGGAACTTACTGTTTGACACTACATGTTATGTGTTGTTGCGAGAAGTGCAATTCTTCACCTCTCTGATATCATATGCTTGATAAGGGCCTTTAGGTCGAAACGGTTGCTGTGTATTGTTATTGTTTTTGTATTTTGTAAAACTACAGTACTTTTTTTTTACGTGTTTCAAGATTTCTAGATATAGCGGAACTGATTTTGTGTTAAAATATAGAAAACAATTTTATTTGCTTACAGGATTATTGTGAAAACTACATGCGAACAGTATTGCGGCTTGACCAGCATACCTACTTAGTCTGTGGAACATATTATGTTAATCCTAAGTGTTGGAAGTACACAATTGATGTAAGTATTTGTTTTTAACATGGTTACACATTACGTTAATCCTCAGTGTTGGAAGTACACAATTGATGTAAGTATTTGTTTTTAACATGGTTACACTTTATGCACTTAGAAGTTCAGTACGCTATGCCCTACATATTATTTTCTCATAGTTAACATCACACACTATACTTTTAAGCTAGTTCATTATGTAGTCTAGCCTATTAACCTTTTAACGCCCTCTCAATATCACGGTATCTAGTATCAGTGGTCCATACATTGGATCCCTATATATCGGGATGAGAGCCTCATTGTTTGTTTGGTGTTCAAAGATAACTGTACTATATGACGTCTTAACTTGTACTAGTATGACGTCTTAACTATGTACTTCAGTATGACGTCTTAACTTGTACTAGTATGACGTCTTAACTTGTACTAGTATGACGTCTTAACTTGTACTAGTATGACGTCTTAACTTGTACTAGTATGACGTCTTAACTTGTACTAGTATGACGTCTTAACTTGTACTGAGTATGACGTGCTAACTTGTACTAGTATGACGTCTTAACTTGTACTAGTATGACGTCTTAACTTGTACTATATGAGTCTAATGTACAGAAACGTCTTAACTTGTACTAGTATGACGTCTATAGATGACGTTTTAACTTGTACTAGATGACGTCTTAACTTGTACTAGTATGACGTCTTAACTTGTACTAGTATGACGTCTTAACTTGTACTAGTATGACGTCTTAACTTGTACTAGTATGACGTCTTAACTTGTACTAGTATGACGTCTTAACTTATCTAGTATGACGTCTTAACTTGTACTAGTATGACGTCTTAACTTGTACTAGTATGACGTCTTAACTTGTACTAGTATGACGTCTTAACTTGTACTAGTATGACGTCTTAACTTGTACTAGTATGACGTCTTAACTTGTACTAGTATGACGTCTTAACTTGTACTAGTATGACGTCTTAACTTGTACTAGTATGACGTCTTAACTTGTACTAGTATGACGTCTTAACTTGTACTAGTATGACGTCTTAACTGACTAGCATGACGTCTTAACTGTACTAGTATGACGTCTTAACTTGTACTAGTATGACGTCTTAACTTGTACTAGTATGACGTCTTAACTGTATAATATGGACTGTATATAATGCCTGTGGTAGAATACAGTCTAATACTTGACTAGCATGACGTCTTAACTGACAGTATGACGTCTTCAATCGGACTAGTATGACGTCTTAACATTGTACTAGTATGACGTCTTAACTTGTACTAGTATGACGTCAACTACTAGTATGACGTCTACTTGTACTAGATGACGTCTTAACTTGTACTAGTATGACGTCTTAACTTTCAGACTTAGTATGACCGTCTTAAGCTGTACTAGATGACGTCTTACTGTACTAGTATGACGTCTTGCATGACACTAGTATGACGCTTACTAACACTGTATGACGTCTTAACTTGTACTAATATACGTCTTAACATGACAATGACGTCTTATTGACTAGTATGACGTCTTAACTTGTATGAGTATGACGTCTTAACTTTAACTAGTATGACGTCTTAACTTGTTACCTGAGTTCATGAGTCTAACCTCTGTACTAGTATGACGTCTTAATCTTGTACTAGTATGACGTCTTAACTGTATAGTATGACGTCTTAACTTGTACTATATGACGTCTTAAGTGCTCTGAACGTATGACGTCTTAATTGTAGCAAGTATGACGTCTTAACTTGTACTACATGACGTCTTAACTAGTCACTACCTGACGTCTTAGACTTGACCATAGTATGACGTCTTAACTTGTCTAGATGACGTCTAACTAGTCATTTTTTATGACGTCTTAATTGATAGCATGACGTCTACGTACGAGTATGCGCCCAGACTGTATGATACTGTACAGACAGACTATGACGTCTTAGCCGACTGTATGACGTCTTAAGCAAAGTACTGGATAACGTCTAACTGTACTAGAGAGCGTCTTAACTGTACTAGATGACGTCTTACCGATCTGACCAACTGTCGAGTTGCAGTCTTGGTTTATAGCTGACGTCTAATTCGTAATCTATGTATGACGTCTAACTTAGTATGCAGAGACGTCTTACTTGTACATATGACGTCTTAATTGTTATAGCTTGACGTCTAACTTGTACTAGATGACGTCTTTACTTTTGTCTAGATGACGTCTTAACTTGTACAGATGACGTTTCAACTTATGCTAGTATGACGTCAATCTTCGTACTAGATGACGTCTTAACTTGTAAGTAGACGTGCTATGTATAGTATGACGTTTAACTTTGCTACTAGTATGACGTCTTAAGCTTCTAGATGATGATGCTTAACTGATACTATTTGACGTCTTAACTTATTAGTATGACGCTTAACTTGTACTAGTATGACGTCTTACTTGTCTAGTATGACGTCTTAACTTGTACTAGTATGACGTCTTAACTTGTACTAGTTACTGGTTCAACTTACTGTATGACGTCTTGAACTTGACTAGTATGCGTTCTTAACATGTACTAGTATGACGTCTTAACTTGTACTAGATGAGTTGTTTAACTGTACTAGTATGACGTCTTACTTCACATGATGAACGTCTTTAACTTGTACTATGCTAGACGTCTTACTATGCTATATTCATGACGTCTTCAACTTGTACTATAGTCGTCTTAACTTGTACTAGTATGACGTCTTAACTTGTACTAGTATGACGTCTTAACGGTTTTGTATCGTACTACTTGCTAATATGATGACGTCTTTATTGTGTCAAGATGACGTCTTAACTTCGTACTGTATGACGTCTTAACTTGTACTAGTATGACGTCTTAACTACTGATGAGTCTTAGTATGACGTCTTAACTTGTACTAGTATGACGTCTTAACTTGTACTAGTATGACGTCTTATCGTTTTCTTTTCTGCAATCCTGTTTTGCCTCACAGTGTCAGATTAAGAAGAGATTTCTAGAACAGGCAGTTATGTGCGCTTCATAAATAGTGTATTTCATCGCCTCCGCTATCTCTGAGGTCCATCTTTTGCGTGGCCTGCATTTTTCTTTGTGTGACATCAAACACATGAAATACTTTCCATAATAATTTAGAAAAATGGCGGCAAGGATCGTGTAAACACGCATAGTGATTTGATACATAGTCATTTGATATTTGTTTATTAATTTTAGAAAGATGAAACGACACGCTGAAAATTTCTCAAATGCTCACTCGAAAAGGAGAACAACAGAGCTTCTTCTTCTTTGAACGCTCCATATCGACCACTTGTTAACCGTTCTTTGTGATTTGTATGTGATCCGAGCCTAAGATTGATTGTAAGTTGTGCCAGTTATGTGCCTACAAGTAGCTCAGCACATCCGATTTATGCAGCGCTTTTTATGTACTAGGGTAGCTTTCCTAGGGCCCTTACCTCATTCGCCTCTTACGACATGCCTTGTAGGTCGTAGTGTTACTATTCTTTGCTCCTTGAGAGCCCCGGCAACAGACGGGCACAATAACGAACGAGCAAGCTGTTGAACTTGTTTTAAATGATTCTGAAAATGAATTAGAATGTGATTATTCTGATAACGATATCAAAAGTGAGACAGATGATCACTTAGAAGAAGAATTATTTGAATCAATTGATGTTCAAGACATACCTATTGTTCAATCGATAGAGCAAGCTAAATTGTCTGGGAGTGTCAGGGCGTGGCCTTCGTAATGTAGCAAGTAAATGTGATACAGGTCAACTACAAATATATTCAGACCTACAACTACAGCGGACACAACATTTCTGCAACATGTGGGTCCAAAGAATATGTCATCATCTATCACTTCAGAGAGTAGAGGGATAGAGTTTCTGCAATTGTTCCTCGACAACAGATTCTGAACAACATTGTGTGAGCAGACGAACAGACGTGCTTAGCAAGTCAGAACCAAAAACGCATCCAGTTACTATTACAATGCCACAAATTATAATGATATGGAAGTAACAGAAATGCAAGTATTCTTTGTACTCCGGCTTCAAATGGAACACAACGTGAACAGGCCGCTTAATGAAGATTACTGGTACAGTTTGGTGAAGAACTTCATTGTTCATACTCCTGTCCATGTCCGGACTGTAATGGAACGTGACTGCTTTTTTGGTTTGTGGAAATGTTTGCACTTTGTTGACAAGGAGGACCCTTCTTTGGATAAAACAGACAAGCTGAACAAAGTAAGGCCCATGCTGAACTTGTTGCATCCCAAATCTACACATGCCCTCACAGCTCTTAAAGAAATCTCTATTCTTGAAATAATTCTTGAAGAAACCACTATTATTCGTCCTCACATCACTTGAGTTTAGACGAGGGTATGATTCCCAAAGAAAAGCAGACTTGGCTTCAAGCAATATATAAAGTCAAAGCCCATCAAGTGGGGAATAAAGGATTATATGGCATATGAAGCAATCTCTGGCTATATTGTAAACTTGGAAAACTGCATTGGAAAATCAGAGATTATTTCAGAACTTGGTACTGTTGGCAGCGTCGTTATCAGAATTGTGACCCCTGGTGGCCTAGCAAAGAAATATCATATACTTGTCATGGGCAGGTTTTGTGTAATTCTCTTTGACAAGCTATACACTGAGTATGGAACATTTGCAGTTGGTACAGCAATGACAAACAGGAAATATTCTCCAAAACAGCTGGCAAGCAAGAAGAAAATGAAAAGAGGCATGTCAGAATTTGTATGTAACAGCAACATTGTTTGTCTTGTCTAGATGAACCAAAGACTGTCAACTTTATTTCCAGTTACCATAATCCAACAGAAATGGGAACTGTTAGAAAATGAATAAGGATGGAAGAACATAGATATTCCAACTCCATAACTCTGCATTGACTACAATACTTTCATGGGTGGCTGTGATGTCAATGATCAAGTTTGTCGTCTCAACAAAACACAGCGACATTATCATTGGCATCGGTGCCTTATTGTGAAATGTTACTTGTGGGCATGCAATAATACATACATCCTGATGAAGAACTACAGTTCCCATAATGTAACTGGAAAAACGTAAAGGACTCTTGGTATGTTCATCGATGATATGTCCTTGTCTCTCATTGGAGATTACCAGACCGCTGCACTCTAGCAACGTCACCGTGTGAGTACACCAGAGACTGCAGAATGTTGGATTACATCATCCGCAGATATCCCCACAAGCCACAGGCAGTAACACTTGTGTTGTTTGTGCTTCTAAATATAACAAACATTTCAGTGAATTTCTAAACATGGATTACAAAGATAGATCAGTCAAAAAAGTAAGACAAAATTTGTGTGCAAATTTTGTCAACATGTAGAAGGATCTACATGTTGGGAAGACTGGCTTACTAAGCAGGAATACTTGAGATGATGGAGTAAGTCAATAAAAAAGTAGTAGGGCACTTAGTTGTGATAAATTATCTTGTTTTTCAAATAACTCTGATATGTTCTGTTTTTGCTCAGGACCTCGGGAGTGGGTTTTAAGGTACATGTGGCCAGGGTTCAAAGGGCTAAAGACAACCACAGCACTGCCCCAGGGACTGATAGTGTTCAATATCACCACATCAAACAGCTTGACTAGACAAGTATTTACTGCAGTTGTGATGGATGTTAACAACAGTATATGGAACGTTGTGGTACCTGAGGATTGGTTCCATAGCAATTTACGACCGCTTTCTAAACATTGGAAAGATCCTAACTTCTCAGCAGCTACCCATCTTGCAAAATGTATATGGCAAATTACTGGAGAAGGTAGTGGCCAGAAAGGTAATTTGTCACTTTGAGAGCATATATCTTCCCTGACACGTTGGGTAGCTACAGGCCAATGAAAGGAACTTGTGACAATTCTGGCACGTTTGCTGAGGATGTTTATGAAGGCTTTCAATGGCAAACAAGAGACTCTTGCTGTGTCATTGACTTGGAGGATGCGTATAACAAAGTGGACTTTTTTAATCATGATACTCGCTTTGCTAAAATATGGGGATTAATCCTTGGCTGGTGAACTGGATAGCTGCTTCTTTGATGACGAGAAACGTTGCACTACGTTTAGGAACATGGACTTCAGATCCTACACTAATCTGCCCAGTATTACCATAAGGTTCCCCCTCTATCATTCATGTTATTCAATATCTACAGAATAAATCTAGCCAAAATAGAGCCAACCAGATTAGGCAGAACATTGACTTTTGCAGATGACATCTTAATATAGAAGACTGGATCAGACAAATAAGAAATGGTTGAAGATATTCAGGGAACATAATGGTTGAAGACATTCAGGGAACATTGCATACCATCTTGCTTTAGTCTCGCGCTCAGGTCAACCTTGTGAAGGTGTGTATGTTGTGTTGCTCTTTGAATAATTCCATAATCATGGCTGATATACCTGGAGTAACATTTGATGAGAAAGTAAACTATTGGGATGTAAAACCATAGCAGATCTCCAACTGCTAGCAACGAACCACATCACATGGAGATCTAATACCTCTGCCCTATGTGCCCCCTTTGGCACGAAAGAAACAAACAAACTAACTAACTACCTAACATTTGACAGGCTATTGAGTGACAAGCTCCGCTATGTTGAAATAACATTTGATCGTAGTATATCTTTCAAACATGATGTTGAATAAACGATACAACGTTGCAGACGTGTTTTCGCTGCTCTCAAGGTTATGCATGTAGTAAAGCCGCACACATTGAGCAGAGACTACTTGTCCTTATAGTTCAGCAACTGGTTATGTCGGTGGTAGTTTACGGACTTGGCATCCTCACCATATCAAAATCACAATGGGAACTACTCAAACGTCGTCAGCATGAAGGCATACGTATAGTCCTTGATTGCGCTAAAGATACTCCCATTGTAAAGATGAGATATATTCTTGGTCTTCTGTCAGTACTCTTCCGTCATGCAATCGCCCAAAGCAAAGTATATATGCGGTTACTGTGGATAAGAGGACAGCATTACTGCACAATAACACTATTGGCGATAAGGTCTTGCGAATCAAGGGTGACATGTCATGGATGGCTCAGGCCCAGATGAACAATTAACCAAGTGATCACAGTTGCGACCCTACCAAACAGGGAAAGAATGAATCCCAATAGATGTTAGCATGATCAACTATCTCAACGTTATCATTACTCTGAGAAGAGAATGTAGAGATTGGGACAACATGAAAGCTGAACCCCCACTTGTGGAGCAGATAGAAGATAATGCACGTGATGATGATTGTGTTGTTTATACGAGCGTACCGATGGGTCTGTGCATCGTGGTGAGAAGTTAAGCTGATGTTTCTTGGCTAATCGCATGGTAGGGTTGTTTGCAGAGAGAAGTGGGGCATACGGGACAACTACTTCTAGTATGAGGATGGAGGTTGAGGCCGTTACTGCTGCCCTCCATTGGATTTCTGGGATTTTATTTACTGGGGCAGTTGTTGTATCTGACTCTCGGTCGATGCTTCATAAGATCCAGAAGGGCAGGTTTCGGTATGAGTGGATGTCGTCTATTGAAGTTTCTAACCTCCAGAGGCGTATGTGGATATACTGTCCTGGGCAAGCGGCAAGCGGGTGTTTACGGTAGTGAGAGAGCGGACAGGCTTGCATCAACAGCATCGATTGTTGGGGAGTTGAAGATGGATAAGGGAATATTCTTCGGTCTCTTCGTGACTCTCTGTTGGATGAGGGCACAAAAATCGATGTTGAATTGATCAAGCGATTTAGGCAGTTTGGAGTTACCCGTTGTTCAAGTCGAACTGGATGTCTGAGAGGCAGAGTGAGAGGTGTGTTTAATCAGCGAGCCACAGGAACCATCAGTATGCATACTCTTTCATATCTGTTGGGGAGACTGAGCACCGTGACAGCTCTCCAATAAACATCATCATATATGTCGTATGCCAGTAGTCGCATTAGCTTGACAGCTCTCAATAAACATCATCATGTATGTCCTATGCCAGTAGGGGTATTAGCTTGGACAACTCTCCAATAAACATTATCATGTATGTCGTATGCCAGTAGTCGCATTAGCTTGGACAGCTCTCCAATAAACATCATCATGTATGTCCTATGCCAGTAGTCGCATTAGCTTGGACAGTCTCCAATAAAATCATCATGTATGTCCTATGCCAGTAGGGTATTAGCTTGGACAACTCTCCAATAAACAGTATATTAGAACAGAAGACATGAACATCAAAAGGAAACATGGAGAACTGTAGACAAAATAGTTGAATAAATTTGACCTGACATGGGAACAAACTGATAGAAAGGCTACAGAATGGCAACAATGGAAATCTTTAGTGAAATTGTTTTGTATCAAATGTGAAACTAAGAGGATATAGATAGATATAATCTATACCAGCGATGTTCAACACAGCGCCATCCTTTTATTCATTCATGGATGACTATTTTACTCTGCTGACTTTAACAGAAGGAATAACCGACTGGTTCTTCATTACATCAGGTGTCAGACAAGGTTCTGTCCTCTCAGAGCCTAGTAAGAACAACAGAAGGAATGACCGACTGGTTCTCCATTACATCAGGTGTCAGACAAGGTTGTATCCTCTCACCACTACTCTTTATTGCATATATGGATAAAATAACTCAAGAGTCAAATTCAGATAATGATGAAACAAATGAAGTGCTTTTTGCAGATGATCGGTGTCTGACACACCAAAGTGAAAAAGATCAACAACAACACATTGACACTCTGAACCACAATTGTATAAACCCAGACATGAAAATCAACAACACTGAAACTGAAATAATGAATATGGGAAGAAAACATAATAAACTAGACATCCATGTCAATGGCACCACAATAAACCAAGTCAAAGAATTCAAATACTCAGAAAGCATATTCACAGAAGACGGAAGACTAGATAGAGAGATAGAGTTCAAAAAGCAAATGCTGTAACCTACCAACTAGCCCCATTGCTAAGGCACCCACAAATTTTACTGACAGCTAAACAACAGATGATCAACATCATTTTCATACCTACTCTGTGTTACCAGAACCAAACATGGACAATGAGCAAAGTGCAGTCACAAAAATAACTACCCGTGAAATGCGTTGCCTGCGAAAAGTAACCAACAACACCAGAAAAGACAGAGTCACCAACATCAGCATAAGAAAGAAAGTTGGCACAGAACTGTGCCTGAATTACATCGAGAAACAAAGAATGAAGTGGTTTGACCACTTAATAAGAATGCGTCCATACTCCACAATATACAGAGTCTTCTACAACAGAACATCAGGAAAGAAGGCAAGAGGAAGACCACGAAAAGATGGTTAGATGGAATAGCAGAATCCTGTGAAAGAGCAAAAATAACAATCACACAAGCCACCAGAACAGCGCAAGAAAAAAACAGAAAACCACAACACTGAGCAACAACCCGGTAGAAGTGTAACAACACTGGACAACAACCCGGTAGAAGTGTAACAACACTGGACAGCAACCCGGCAGCAGTGTGACAACACTGGCAACAACCCGGTAGCAGTTTGACAACACTGGGCAACAACCCGGTAGCAGTGTGACAACACTGGACAACAACCCGGTAGCAGTGTGACAACACTGGGCAACAACCCGGTAGCAGTTTGACAACACTGGACAACAAACCGGTAGCAGTGTGACAACACTGGGCAACAACCCGGTAGCAGTTTGAAAACACTGGGCAACAACCCGGTAGCAGTTTGACAACACTGGGCAACAACCCGGTAGCAGTGTGACGACACTGGGCAACAACCCGGTAGCAGTGTGACAACACTGGGCAACAACCAGGAAGCAGTTTGACAACACTGGGCAACAACCGGAGCAGTGTGACAACACTGGACAACAACCCGGTAGCAGTGTGACAACACTGGGCAACAACCCGGTAGCAGTTTGACAACACTGGACAACAAACCGGTAGCAGTTGACAACACTGGGCAACAACCCGGTAGCAGTGTGACGACACTGGGAAACAACCCGGTAGCAGTGTGACAACACTGGGCAACAACCCGGTAGCAGTGTGACAACACTGGACAACAACCCGGTAGCAGTGTGACAACACTGGACAACAACCCGGTAGCAGTGTGACAACACTGGACAACAACCCGCTAGCAGTGAGACAACACTGGACAACAACCCAGCAGGACAACACTGGACACATGGTAGCATTGTGACAACACTGGACAACAACCCGGTAACAGTGTGACAAAACTGGGCAACAACCCGGTAGCAGTGTGACAACACTGGACAACAACCAGGTAGCAGTGTGACAACACTGGGCAACAACCCGGTAGCAGTGTGACAACACTGGACAACAACCCGGTAGCAGTGTGACAACACTGGGCAGCAACCCGGTAGCAGTGTGACAACACTGGGCAACAACCCGGTAGCAGTGTGACAACACTGGGCAACAACCCGGTAGCAGTGTGACATCACTGGACAACAACCCGGTAGCAGTGTGACAACACTGGACAACAACCCGGTAAAAGTGTGACAACACTGGACAACAACCCGGTAGCAGTTTGACAACACTGGGCAACAGCCCGGTAGCAGTGTGACAAAACTGGGCAACAACCCGGTAGCAGTGTGACGACAATGGACAACAACCCGGTAGCAGTGTGACAACACTGGGCAACAACTCGGTAGCAGTGTGACAACACTGGACAACAACCCGGTAGCAGTGTGACAACACTGGACAACAACCCGGTAGCAGTGTGACAACACTGGACAACAACCCGGTAGCAGTGTGACAACACTGGACAACAACCCGGTAGCAGTGTGACAACACTGGACAACAACCCGGTAGCAGTGTGACAACACTGGACAACAACCCAGTAGCAGTGTGACAACACTGGACAACAACCCGGTAGCAGTGTGACAACACTGGACAACAACCAGGTAGCAGTGTGACAACACTGGACAACAACCCGGTAGCAGTGTGACAACACTGGACAACAACCCGGTAGCAGTGTGACAACACTGGCAACAACCCGGTAGCAGTGTGACAACACTGGGCATCAACCCGGTAGCAGTGTGACGACACTGGACAACAACCCGGTAGCAGTGTGACAACACTGGGCAACAACCCGGTAGCAGTGTGACGACACTGGACAACAACCCGGTAGCAGTGTGACAACACTGGGCAACAATCCGGTAGCAGTGTGACAACACTGGACAACAATCCGGTAGCAGTGTGACAACACTGGACAACAACCCGGTAGCAGTGTGACAACAAAAGAATAAGAAGACTTTAACGTTCATCATCTTACATTAACACTATTTTTCACATTTTCTATCATTTCTGTGTACATGATCTTTCAACTTTTTCTAATCTTGTTTTATTTTGTAACCATTCTATTGCCCTCTAATCCTAACCTTTACTTTCTAACTGGAGGAAGCATCAGTATTTTAACATTACTATTGTTATTGGAAGTAGTAGTAGTACTGCAATCATTACATGGCGACCGAGTGTACACAACCATCAAGTGAAATACACCTTCATATAGAAAAACGTTAGACATTGATCATCTATACATTTCTGATAGGATAGGGCACCGACAGAAGAACAGGCGATGACAATACCGCGATACGACATAATATAGTGGAGGAGCGCACGCGTTGATGTGCAACGCACAAAAGGTGTGCACGCAAAAGCAGCAGATAGGGGAGTTAGATATGACGTAGGTAACAGAGTAGGAAGGCACCGGGTGCGGACTCAATACCAACCGAAGTCTACAAAGAAGGAGGGCCCACGTTGATGCTAAATTGACAGAGTTAGTTACATCCATTTGGTGCAACGAACGTGTGCCACAGGAATTAAAGGATGCCACTATTGTCCACATGTACAAGCGGAAAGGAAACCGCCAGGCCTGCGATAACCACAGGGGATCTCCCTCCTGTCAATCGCTGGCAAAATACTGGACAGAGTCCTCCTCAATCGATTAATCGATCACCTGGAACAGGACTTACTCCCTGAGACCCAATGTGGCCTCAGAGCAGGTCGTGGAACAGCAGACATGATATTTGCTGCTCGCCAACTACAGGAGAAATGCCAAGAGCAGCACCGTAACCTCTATATGGTCTTTGTCGATCTGACAAAGGCTTTCGACACGTTTAACAGGGAGGGTCTATGGAAGATCATGGAAAAATTTGGATGCCCAGGAAATTCATCAAGATCGTCCAACAGTTTCACGAGGGCATGATGGCACGTGTACTTGACGAAGGGAGCTGTCGGAAGCCTTCCATGGCACCAACGGCGTCAAACAGGGCTGTGTACTGGCCCCAACACTCTTCAGCATGATGTTTGCTGCCATGCTCACGGATGTCTTTTGGGAAGGCGACGAACATGGGGTAAAGATTAGATACAGGACAGACGGTAACCTATTCAATCTTCGGAGGTTAAAATCCTCCACCAAGGTAAAAGAATCAACTATCTCAAACCTGTTGTTTGCTGATGACCTCGCTACCAACTCTGTGGAAGAAATGCAGACTTACATGGACAAGTTCTCAATGGCCTGTGATAGGTTTGGCCTCACCATTAACACCAAAAACAGAGGTCATGTTCCAGCTCGCCCCTAGAGAACAGTATTACGATCCAGTCATCAACATTAAACACCAGCGTCTCCAGTCAACGGACAACTTTACTTATCTTGGCAGCCTCCTATCCAGATCGGCAAACATAGATTCTGGGGTCCACAATAGGATATCCAAAGCCAGTGCTGCGTTCGAAAGGTTACGTGTCACTGTGTGGGAACGGAAGGGGATAAGCATAGTCACAAAGCTGAAAGTTTACCAGACCATAGTGCTAACCACGCTGCTGTACGCAAGCGAGACATGGACAGTGTATAGCAGACACGCAAGAAAATTAAACCATTTCCACACAAGCTGTCTACGCAGAATACTAAAAATAAACTGGCAGGACAAAATTCCAGACAGCGAAGTCCTCACAAGAGCAAAGATCCCAAGCGTCAACACCCTGTTGCAGAAGGCCCAACTGAGATGGGTCGGTCACGTTGCTCGAATGCCTGATAAACGCATCCCAAAACAGTTGATGTATGGCGAGCTTGAAGGGGCAGACGTTTAGCTGGTGGACAGAAAAACGCTTTAAAGACACTCTTAAAGTGTCTCTGAAATGCTTCGATATAGACAATACGTGCTGGGAATCCTTGCGCAAGATCGCCAAATGTGGCGCTGTAACAACAAAAGAGGAACCCGAATAGCTGAGAACCATCGTATTGTTGAGTCACAGAAAAAACGAGCAGCGCGAAAAGACAGAGCACACAACACGCACATGTCTAACCTTGATCATGTATGCCCCACCTGTGGTCGGGGATTCTGTTCTAGGATTGGGACTCTACAGTCACCTCCGCACACACTAGAGAGGTGCAACAGTACACGTCTGAGATTGTTGTCATCATCGCTTGCGATGGACGGCTATTATATAGGTAACAGACGACAATAAGAAAAAGCCGGAGGACAGAGAAAGACAATGTAGGTATAATATCCATAATAAATAATGTATCATTGTATTAGTATGTCAAATACAGGTTACTGACAGACAAAAGAAGTTATACTATTTGTTATATTATTCACCCTACCACACATTTAAGTATGTATAAGATACTAGACGACTGTGTAGCAAATAGTTTGTCAACCGACTTTATATGACATGTGTCCATGTGTCATTGTCAACTAATAATGAGCCTGGCATAGTTTTGAATGCGTCTCATAAGTGACACTCAACTGGGTCACTAGGGCGAGGTGATGTGAGGACCTCATAGTGGATCCACTGCCGAGGGGTCCTGCCCGGGTATCTTTGTTTCTCAAGCGTGACAACTTGGGCCGATAGACAGTGTGAGCCATCTCTTAGGCTATGTACTTTATTTTGCCTGCAGTAGCTGCTATGCTCACCCACGGAAGTGGTGCTGCATTCAACCCTGATATGCTCAGCCGGGATGTATGAGAAGACACTCTGCTCTAGTTCGTTCCAAAATTCGTGATCACACTAAGGTTTAATTTGTACGAAATCTATCTGATGGATACAAGTAATTTGTTGCATGCAGTCTTATATACCTCACGACGTTACGAATCCATGTTTAACTAATTGGTAGGTAGCTTGGTTGATGAAAAAAACGTTTTTGTTATATAATTTTGCATAAGCACAACAAAATGATAATCAAAGTTTAGAATTTACAGTAATACACAAAATGGTGGTGAATGTTTGCAAAGGTGTAACCCTATTACATATTATAAAAAGCAATGTGACATGATTAGTTTTTTCTTCATGAATGTTTTTTATGTTGATATTATCTTTGGCGATCAAATTGACGTACCTTTGGTAGTTGTTGCCAGTCCCTGGTATTGTGAGGCAATTGGTGAAGGTGAAAGCAATTGGGATGTTAGCTATTAGATTCGGAGTCTGAAGAGTCGAAGAGATTGACTACTGCTGCGGGCTGGAGAAAATGTAAACCATCTCGTTGTCAATATGCCTCTTCGTCTAGGAGCACATGCTCTTCACATTTGTTCCAGTATTCTATATCTATTTTTGAGAGGGCATCACGTGTTAGGACTTTTACATCACGAAGTTTGAAAGACTTGTTTACTGCTGCAACTTGACCTTTGACTGCAGCCCACACAAGTTCAATGGGATTGAGATGTGAATGGTAAGGTGGTAATCGAAGAGAAGTGTGGCCGTGCTCAGCAATGACTTTATCGATTATAAAAATCTTTGACTTCTTAGTATGTCTCACCAGTTGCAACAACTCAGTTTTGAAATTGTTGCAACAAAACGATATATTTTTTTTTGCAAGCCACGCCATGATGTCTTGTTTTGTGCTTGATGAGTTGGGAATTTTGTCTGCATGCGCCACTACATTATGATAGGAGGCATTGTCCATTACAATACACGACGGCCTATCCAGAGCATTCAGAAGTGTGTTCGCTAACCAATCTCTGAAAATAAGTCCGTTCATGTCGGTGTGGTAGTCCCTACCATATGTAGACAGTGCTTGGAAAATAATTTCTGCGCCACTGACAAGAATATTTGCTTTGATGCCTGCATGATCTATCATGCGTTGCCCCTTACTGCTTAGAATTTCCCTTTTCTTAGTTCCGTCTAGTGATTGCCATTCTTTATCAAACGTATGGTGAGCATTTACCCACGATTTGTCCAGATATACAATATCGTAACCTTCCGTCCTACGCTTCCGTATCTCCCGCAGATATTTGCATCGTGCAGCTATCAGATGCGTTTTCTCACAAACTATATTCCGACCTGTACTAGATTTTCGAAAAGTGAAACCGCTGCACCTAACAACTCCCCATAAGGCGGTTTTAGATATATCAATCAATATCACATTGAATTCGCAGACGTGATTTAAATTTACGTAGTGTAACTACATCATTGGCCTTAAACATTTTATGAATCTCTCTCACAATAACATCTTTATCGAAATCCTCAGTTTTCCGTTTCCGGCCTTTTCTGTGTCCCTTACGTTCATCACTACAGTCATGTTCTATCCAACGGCAAAATGACATTCTACTAATACCAAGAGCATGTTGCGTTCTCCTCTTCGGGTCTTGTAAGTTGTGATATAAACCACCACGTCTGGCTTCTCTGCAGAAGTAGCTATACAGTTGTGCAGTCACCTTCTGCATGGTAGTGAATTTACACTTCAAACTCATTTATAATACTGATAATAAAATAGTACCTTCCGCTTCAAGTAATGCAAATAAATGGTTTGTGACACGCCAATGACAATCTTTCACATACAGTGTGAAATTATTAATTTCACAGGATTCCCGATTTTAACTACTGCTCAATTGCACGTGGAGTGCACATTGACATCTTGACGTCAATACTTCACTTTCGTACCGTTAACATTCTAAAATCATACCAAATCAACATCGCTGTTAAATTAGTAATAACATATAATTCAAATATTACATAACTAAAGTTTTGGGTGGGCAAAAAATACTTTTAGAACGTCGTCACTGTTACCTATCTAAAAATATAAAAATCAAGAATTTATGTAAAGTGGATGATTTTATATCGGTCGGTAAAGATGATCACGAATTTTGGAACGAACTATAGTTATCTACATGCCCACACTAATAATATATGTTTGTCTAATCTCTAGCGTTATGGCAAGCTTACTAAGTTCGGTGATTTTATGCCTGGGCACGGCATAAGCCCACACTACCCTTATCAGCTTTCTTCTTCCATATATGCTGGTAAGTATTGACTCAGTCTCTAGTTGGGGAGAAAGCAAGGAGGAAAGAAGAAAATGTGTGTCAACTTTCATTTAGACTTAAACAAATAAATAAACTAACAAATAAATATACATAATAACAAGGATAGTGAGACGATTTGCTTGCAACAAAAAAAGACATAAACACATACATATATATATAAATATATAAATATATAAATATATAGTAACATCCATATACATCTAAAGTGTCCGAAGATGAAGGATTGACTTCATTGTACCAGGTTTGCATGTATAACGTGGGACTTGTCAGAAGAAGTGACACAACATCGGCCACAATTATTGTACCAGGTTTGCACGTATAACTTGGGACTTGTCAGCAGAAGTGACACAACATCGATCACAATTATTGTACCAGGTTTGCACGTATAACTTGGGACTTGTCAGCAGAAGTGACACAACATCGGCCACAATTATTGTATCAGGTTTGTACGTATAACTTGGGACTTGTCAGCAGAAGTGACACAACATCGATCACAATTATTGTATCAGGTTTGTACGTATAACTTGGGACTTGTCAGCAGAAGTGACACAACATCGATCACAATTATTGTACCAGGTTTGCACGTATAACTTGGGACTTGTCAGCAGAAGTGACACAACATCGGCCACAATTATTGTATCAGGTTTGTACGTATAACTTGGGACTTGTCAGCAGAAGTGACACAACATCGATCACAATTATTGTATCAGGTTTGTACGTATAACTTGGGACTTGTCAGCAGAAGTGACACAACATCGATCACAATTATTGTATCAGGTTTGCACGTATAACTTGGGACTTGTCAGCAGAAGTGACACAACATCGATCACAATTATTGTATCAGGTTTGCATGTATAACTTGGGACCTGTCAGCAGAAGTGACACAACATCGATCACAATTATTGTACCAGGTTTGACTGTATAACTTGGGACCTGTCAGCAGAAGTGACACAACATCGATCACAATTATTGTACCAGGTTTGCATGTATAACTTGGGACCTGTCAGCAGAAGTGACACAACATCGATCACAATTATTGTATCAGGTTTGCATGTATAACTTGGGACCTGTCAGCAGAAGTGACACAACATCGATCACAATTATTGTACCAGGTTTGCATGTATAACTTGGGACCTGTCAGCAGAAGTGACACAACATCGATCACAATTATTGTACCAGGTTTGCACGTATAACTTGGGACCTGTCAGCAGAAGTGACACAACATCGATCACAATTATTGCACCAGGTTTGCATGTATAACTTGGGACCTGTCAGCAGAAGTGACACAACACCGGCCACAGTTATTGCACCAGGTTTGCACGTATAACTTGGGACCTGTCAGCAGAAGTGACACAACATCGGCCACAATTATTGCACCAGGTTTGCACGTATAACTTGGGACCTGTCAGCAAAAGTGACAGACCATCTGACAAGATAATTGCATAAAAGTCGAACTCTAAAGCTTCGGAAGCAGACCTAGAGATCTCTAACAAAAACCCGCAAAATAAAATGTTGTGTTTTTGATTTGAACTCACAGCCTACAGAGCGCAAGGCAGACAGCTTAGCCATAGAGCCCTCTTCCCCCAACCCATAATTACTTTATAAGATGTAGCCTCTAGTTACAGAGATGGCAAAGACGGGTTGATGGAGATTTGTGTCCACTTTCAGACAGATCGAAATGAACACACAAGAACATAATATATAGTGACACAGTGGCTAGGAACAACAAGATGGTTCTTGTGGTAGACCCATAGATGCTCAGTTTTACCTAACATATCTCGAAGGGTGTGCATACTGATGGTTCTTGTGGTAGACCCATAGATGCTCAGATTTACCCAACTGATGTCGAAGGGTGTGCATACTGATGGTTCTTGTGGTAGACCCACAGATGCTCAGATTTACCCAACTGATGTCGAAGGGTGTGCATACTGATGTTTCTTGTTGTTCATTGGTTAAACACACTCCTCTCTCTGCTCTTCAGGCATGCAGTTCTATTTGCACAACGTGTAATTCTAAACTGCTGAAATCGCTAGATAGATTCAATATCAAATTTACTATCCTCGTCAGTGTGCTGCTGGGGCAAGCAAGAGAAACAAAGAATAGTACCACTGCTACCTACAAGGCATGTTGTAAGAGGCGACTGATGTAGGACCTAGGAAGCTACACTAGTAAATTAAAAACAGCAGAAATTGGATGTGTTTGCCTACTTGTAGGCGCATAATTTTATCACAATGTGCAATCGTTCTTAGGCTCAGATCACATACAAATCACGCAGTGGTTAACAAGTGGTAGACATGGAGCGTTCGAAGAAGCAGAAGCACCCTCTTACAATAAGAGATAACCAAGAGACTGTTGTACATCCAGTCTCCAATCTTAAACTCACTGTCTCCATTCTTAAACTCACTGTCTCTGTTCTTAAACTCACTGTCTCCATTCTTAAACTCACTGTATCCATTCTTAAACTCACTGTATCCATTCTTAAACTCACTGTCTCCATTCTTAAACTCACTGTCTCCATTCTTAAACTCACTGTCTCCATTCTTAAACTCACTGTATCCATTCTTAAACTCACTGTATCCATTCTTAAACTCACTGTATCCATTCTTAAACTCACTGTCTCCATTCTTAAACTCACTGTCTCCATTCTTAAACTCACTGTCTCCATTCTTAAACTCACTGCCTCCATTCTTAAACTCACTGAATGTTGATATGAGTATGTTCGATCTCTCATTGCTGTATCCATCTTAAACTCACTGGATGTTGATACGAGTATGTCCGATCTCTCATTGCTGTATCCATCTTAAACTCACTGAATGTTGATATGAGTATGTTCGATCTCTCATTGCTGTATCCATCTTAAACTCACTGGATGTTGATACGAGTATGTCCGATCTCTCATTGCTGTATCCATCTTAAACTCACTGAATGTTGATACGAGCCTGTCCGATCTCGCATTGCTGTAAACACCTGCATGTCCGGGACAGTAGATCCGCAAGACCCTCTAGAGTTTGGAATTTTCTTATAGATTTTATCCACTCGTATCACAACCTGTTATTCTTCATGTTCTGAAGCATCGACTGAGAGAGTCAGATAAAACATATTTATATATAATAATCAATCACATAAATATCTATCTGTTGAGGTGTTGAATAAGATCAAGACACAGATAAAGCTTATTATCAATATAAGAAAGATACAGTCATCATTTTTTGGACATGTGATGGGGTAGAGAGGTTTAGAACATTGTAACAACCGGTAAAATCGAGGGTAGACGAGACAGAGGAGACACAGAGAGAACATATTAGACAGCCTGACTTTAAGATTTGGAAGAGCGTCAACATCTGAGATGATAGCAAACACCAGAGACAGAGATGTGTGGAGATCCATGATCGCCTACGCCAGCCGGCACGGCACCTGAGTATGATGACATATAGAAATCAAGTGAGGAATACACTGTTATGCCTATATTTGTCTTGGCAAACATTGCACGATGTCTGATGGGGTTACGAGCACGCCGACGGCCTTTATACTGTGTCAGTGTTGCTCTGGTACCAATCTCACGCTAGGTCACCATGGCTGTTACTGTTTGAAATAAATTTGATACTGGGACCATGCGCACACAAAGCAAGTACATTACTCTATGGCGACTGTCTTAGTCTGTCTATATATCTACATATCCAGCTCGATAAGGTCAACATCATAAAGGTGATAAAGAAGTTTATAAATAGCACACATAGTTATTCATCAAAACAACTTGGCTCGTCATGCTGCCAAAGACGCTAAAAATGCCCTTACTCAGCCACCATCAGATAGAGCGAGGGTGTACATTTCACATTGTGTTAAGATTGAGAGACCAGGTTACAAAGTCACAAAATAGAGAGATACAGAATCTGCACAGACGTCATTGTTATTTCAGATTGATTACCCAGAAATTGTAGAGTTAATCCAGCCTCGTTATCGTTTCATGGCTTCTTACGTGAATAGGACTGAACCACCAGATAGGACATGGCAGTACCTGTTATTTTCTGCGGAACCTTATGAGACCTCATGAATAATCTTCTCGGTGGCAAGTCATGAAGTGGCAAGTCATGAAGTGGCAAGTCATGAAGTGGCAAGTCATGAAATGGCAAGTCATGAAATGGCAAGCCCATGAAGTGGCATGTCATGAAGTGGCAAGTCATGAAGTGGCAAGTCATGAAGTGGATTAAGATCCACGAAAGTTGTGGATACATTAGAGCAAAGAGATCAATCAGTACTTCCTGTAGTTTGCTTTCAAGGTTGACTCTAGTTACTGAGACCTATCAGTACTAAACTCTTGCAACCAGTTTCAACAATTCTACAACCATTGACATGACCTCCACCACCACCGCGTCTTCCACCTTCCCATATGCACCCTTCTGGAATGATTAAATGAGACCCCCCACCTTCTATGGGTATGACCTCCTCTTCCTGGAGCTCATGTGCCTCATTCTATGCCTATAGGGCATGTCCCCCCACGACCTGGTCACCCTCCAGGTCCTCTTCCCTTACCTATTGCTCCACCACCTCCTGCTATATATATTGCGGTAACATCCAGTATTCCTCCACCTATCGCCCCTCCCCCACCTTAACATCCACCTTCATAAAACTTACTTTTAAAACTGAATATTCGATTGAGTAGCTAAAGATGTATACTGAATACATATTATCTGTGCTCTGTTTTTTGTTCCATATTCAAATCACTTATTAAGATAACAGATAGATATATCCAGAAGAAACTCAACAAATATGTCTACCAAATACATCGGGGACCCTCGCCATTGTTCCTGAATTCGTACACTGCCTGCACTCTGACTGCACTGAATTGGTACACTGCCTGCACTCTGACTGCACTGAATTCGTACACTGCCACTGAGATCTTCTTGTCTAAGAAATAGATTGGAGTACATTTGATTTCTCACCCAAGTATAAAGATGATGGTTCTATCAATCAATTAATCAGTTATTCATCGGCCAGTGGGTTCTGTGTTGAGTCACATCGTCTGTTGTGACCATAGTGACCTATTCTGGAGTTCCAATCCTGGCAACAGCTGCTGCAGGTGAAACTGGTTACTGGGATGAATGCATTGCTCTCTGCACTATCTTTTTCCTCGATATGTGATGGCGTTACTCATCTCTTGTTGGATCATCCCCCACTGCCGCTTGCCATCCCTGTCTACGCCTGGGCCAGCCAATCCCAGTTATCTTTCTCTAAGCTGCACATGATGTTAGATCACACTTGAAGATATCAATGAAGCGTGATAATTCCTTCCTTCCTTTCATTCGCTTGAAATAGTGTCTGTTGTCTCTTGTATAAACTTGAAATATTCAATGTTATCTCTTATATAAACTTCACTGTCTTTTGTAGCTCATACAGAGGTCCGTGTAGTCTTATGTCGAGTGTTGTTTCGTTATGCGTCCATGCTGTCTAGTACCAGTTGTGAGTTAGTCCTTAGGGATTCTACCATCGCTTCTGCTACACACATGTCCCAGACGTCACTGAATCAGCAAGGCATACATATTTAAACAGATGTATTAGATGCCGGGGAACTTCTACTTTAAGGGAATTATGGGTTCCTAACGGAGCATAGGTCTTTAACAACCTTCGACGTCTTGTCTATCCTTTTAATATCAGTCTCTAGATCTCTCCTCCATGTATTACTAGGCCTTATCCTAGTTCTCTTTTAATATCAGTCTCTAGATCTCTCCTCCATGTATTACTAGACCTTATCCTAGTTCTCTTTCCCTGTGGGTTCCAAAAAAGGGCCTGTCTTGCATTGCTTCTGGTCGGAATTCTCAATGTGTGTCCCATCCATCGCCAACATCTCTTCCTTAACTCTTTTCCTAACGATATCTGCTTGGTTGTTTCTTTGATTTTCTGTCTTTTCTCCAATCCTGTTTTGCTTCACAGCGTCAGGATAAGAAGAGATTTCTAGAACGTACCCTTGTGTGCGCTTCATAAATAGTGTCTTTCGTTGCGTCTATTATCTCTGAGGTCCACCTTTTGCGCCGTCAGCCTTTTGCTTTGTGTTCATTGAATCGAAGCAACACTGCTGTTTGGGGTGCACTGTCTGTTGGTAATCTGCTTATGTGGCTGAACCATTTAATTTATTGTTTCTTTTTGGAGTTCAGTACTTATGTTGTACCCACTTTATTCCGATGTCTTCATTTCTTAATCAGTCTCTTCTTGTTACCCCAGCATTCTGCGTAGACACTTCATCTCTGTTGTGACTAGTTTACTTCTATTGTTTGTTGTCAGCGTCCAGGTTTGGCACTGATATCATAATGTGAGGTGAAAGATTGTGTTGAACATTGCTCTTTTTGTGTTCCTCGTGGCACGTTTGCATTTTAAAATTGACATCAGTTGTCCTATCATTTGATTTGCTTTGTTGCATCTGTGTTGGATTTCATTCGTTATTTTTTTGTTTGCTGAACAACTGCTTCCTAGTTATGTAAAGTCTTTGATTTGTTTTAATGGGCATGGAGTTATTGGTAGTGTTTTCCTCTCTAGCAAATGTCATTATGTCAATGTTTATTCTCATATTGTATTCAATCAGGGGCGTGCCGCCCTTGGACTAGTAGGACTAGGCGGTTTCCCAAGCGCGAAGACATTACAGTTATTCTACATACCACAAAGAGTGATTAAAATTGGTCGTGAAGAACGAACGCAAAAAAGAAGAGAAGAAGAATTAAATTTCCATTTAATTTAATTTCATCTAATTAAAATCATAAAATAAAAGTACTGATTAAACAGCATTAATATTTCTCAAAATTTGCGTAGCACTACTCCAACGATATTTCCTGCTAATTAAGATACCAAAGGCTCCACTTTGACATCGGTTGCGCTCGTTTTTTTTTATACCAAAGAGAGTCATATCGGCTCTTTCCGTTACAGGGACTAGCTGACTGTACAATAGTCCTGTGTGATTGTCTATGTATATATGTATGTTATAAATGCTAACCCTTGGCGTTCTGTCGCAAGCAAATTTATTTGCCGTTTTTATCTTCTGAGGGGTAATTCTTTCGTTATTAACCATATTTAATTGTTCCAGTTAATGAAGGGATCTGGGAAGTGTTCAAGTGTTCGATTGTTAGTATAGTTTGACAGTGCTTCAAAGTATGAAATATAGAAATGGAATTGGTTTTGAAATCTAGCCCTCACTACAGAGCGTAGAGCATACATACATGTGACGTAATTAAAGTAGGTCAGCGAGATACTGCATGCATGCAGTGTCGTTGGCCTGTCACGTGTTGTATTCGCGAATGATTAGATTATTCACATCATCATCTGGAGGTCTCAGGTTTGAAGAAATGCATCAAGTACAAACGAAAAGTAGACCAAGCACAAATATTTCGGTTAGAACAAAAGTGAAAGACTATATGTGCCATTTCATGACGGACTATTATATTGGTACAAAATGGTTAACTGAATGCAAATCAAGAAGCAGATTGTATCAGTTGCTATTCGAAATAAATCAGGTAGTTTGGAGTAATGATGTTTTTTGTGATGTCAATAATTTTCACGAAGCCAATATGCGACACGAAAAGATCCATTATCCGCAATAACTACATTACAAACTTTCCAAGAAACTATAATATATTTGCAATGCTTCTTAATGTGTTGTCACACTGTTACCGGTAGTTGCTCGCCCAGTGTCATAGTTTTCTGTTTTTCTATGAAGTGAACACAAAAGTTTTGATGTTTTAGAACATAGGCTCCCAACGGGGGCGGTACCGCCCACCGGGAGGCGCTGAGAAGTTGGAAGGGGGCGCTGAGAAGTTGGAAGGGGGCGATGGGTTGAAAAGTAAATTTTGGGGGGCGTTGAGGACCATCCACCTCCCCCCTAAGCTGAAAATTTAAAGTCACGCTAGTCCTGTCCACACGCAACGATGTGTAATAGACAGAATCTATGCATATTGTACCAGGTTATGTCGGAATCAAAGAAGAAATCCAGACACTTTGATGTCGAGTATTTGAAATAGGTTTCATTCAATCACCCACAAACAAGACATTACCATTGTGTCTGAATTTTCCATAAGATGTTTTCACATAAAGCTATCAAACCATCGCGATTAGAAGAACATATGAGCAAAATGCATATTGGCAGAAAAGATGAAAACGTATCTTATGTTCAAGATTAGAGGTCAACATTCGAGATGTCCAACTTTGGCTGGTGTGGTTTCGGCGGCAGCAAAACAAGAAAATGATTTGTTACCTCTTCATGCAATATTTCCCTACTTATTGCTAAATCTGAAAAACCGCACACTATTGGCGAAGAATTGATACTTCCAGCGGTGAGTGAGATTCTGCATTCTGTACAGTGACCACAAACCTGTCAAACTCTCCTTGAAGATTAGATATTTCACTCAAGTCCAAAAAATAATGACATAGTGGAACTACAAAAGAGTTGACTGGGCACATTTTGCGAGGCTCAGCGACATCTACTGTGACCCCATAAAAAACACAAAAAGATAAGGAACATGACATACCTACTTAACATATCCATTTTAAGGGCAGCAAGAGAATCAATTCCTAGAGGTGCAAGAAGAGACTGCAAATCTTATTGGTCAGAAGAGGTCCAAAGTGTTGAAGAGAAAGTGAGTCAGGCCAGAGAAAGATTAGAAACTGAGCAGAGCATAGACAGCAACATAGCACTCGAGGCAGCCTCGGCTAAATATAGGAGAGCAATTAAGAAAGCCGCAAGGCAGAGCTGAAGAGACAAGACGTCTCAACATGGACAGAGGTGAGTTGAGGAAGCACTTCAGGGTCTTAATCTTAAGAAGTCAACAGGAAAGTATGGCATCACAAATGAGATGCACATTAAACTAGGCAAGAAAGTCAAGAAAAAGCTGCTAAAAGTTTTGAATGCGAGCTAGAAAGTTACAAAAATATCTAGTGAATGGAAAGAAGATATCACAGTGCCCAAGCTAAAACAAGGAAAAGACAGATTCGATCCAAACAATCGTAGACTAATTAGGATTTCAAGAAAAAAATCATACACTAACGGTATGGGTTGACATGGAGAAGGATTTCGACAGGGTCTGGAGAGAGGAACTGAAAATAAAACTGCTCAAACTCGGAATCAAAAGGCGCATGTATATCTGGATATGTCACTATCTGGTAAATAGAACAGCCGAAGTATAGGACCAGGAAAAACATAGCAGGCAGGAAATCATCGAACAAGTTGTTCCCAAAGGAGGGATGCTGTCTCCCACGCTGCTTCTAGTTTTTATAAATGATTATAGAAGACATCCCCAACAGAGTGCACGGTGCATCTACGCTGATGATCTGGCACTGTGGACACGAAAAGAATCAGTAGCAGTAGCCACCTCATAGATGCAAGATGTAATTTAAAAGCTAGAAAAATAGACCAGGTCTTGACTGAGCTTTATAAATGAAAATTCTTAAGTCTTCAGCCTATCCAAGAAGAAACAAATGCTCAAACTCAAGTTCAATACTCTCAATAAACGAATGTCCAACATATATGGGAATCATGATGGACAGCAGGCGGACGTGGAAAACATAGACAAATTTAGAGAAAAAGAAAATAAGAGACTGGGGATCGTGAACAAATTAGTAGGCACCAACAGGAGTGCGGGTTGTAGCATTCCGAAAAGGATTTAATCTGTGAGAGTTTGACCAGTTCGTTGAGTATGTCCTATCATTCTGGGTCATAATCTCCAAGACACACTTCATAAAGCTAAGCCGAGTGTTAAGTCAGGCACGGATCATCACTGAAACCATAAGTCTACCCCCATAGAAATACTGGAAACGGCCATAGGACTTCAACCATTGGAAGACAGACGGAACATGAAAGTACTTCAACGAGGAGAAAAATGCAAGAGACTGATTAACCATCCAATGCACCCCCAAATAAACAGCTACGGTAGTGGCAAATTGAAAAGGAGTATCTTCATGGCAAACTCCAAAGAGCTTACCCACGTAGACCCAATATTGGCACTGGCTCAACCAAGACACATACAACCAGCCAGTACCTCTCCTCCTTGGTCATACAGGCTCCCAGAGCTGGATGCCCTCAATGCAGCTGCAAAAATGGCACAACAACATATGAAACAAATACATGGAACAATGGTGCTTTTGATCAGCTATCTCAGCAGTGAAATCTGAAAGGAACACAGAATTAAGTGATCTCAGGTCAACCGTAGCCCAGTTGGCCCATGATTCCAGAGTAGCAATCCATTGGATACCCTCACACTGCAAGCTCAAGGGGAATGAAGATGCTGACAGACTACCTAAAGAGGTAGCAGGAATGCCTCAAGATGACAACCTGGTCAGCTAGGAAGAAGCAAAAACATCGCCAGAGGGAACTACACAACAAAGTAGGAAAAATAACACACAAAACACAACAAGCATGATGGATATTACGAACTTCCCAGAAGAGACCATATTATCATACTTTGCCCCGGACAGGTCACAAAAGAATGAGGACAGAACTAGATTCAAGATAGGCACACGACCTATGCCCCTGTGGTTTGACGAACATGATGACAGAGCACGTCCTACAGAACTGCCCCCAGTATGCAGGCCTGAGAAGAAAGAGGTGACCCACTTACACCAGCGTCCAAGAAAACTGTATGGCGTGGCTGATAGATGCCTTTATTAGAGAAACCGAAATCCCAGTCTAGTGAGCACGCAGAGGAAGAAGAAACAGAAAATGTACAAATAACTGAGTTATTTCTGGAGGAAGAGTTGATAGAATTGTCAAAAAATGAAGAGATGAAATGGAAAAATTGAATAATGGATATCAAGAATTGTGTCTACAAAGTTAAATTCCAATATTATATCAACCCTAATGGGCTGCAGTAAGAAGTTGTTTATTGTATTCCCATCACCATATTTAGTTGAAAGATGATTTAGCATCGTCACCAGACTATTCACAAAGAAACGAAACAGATTGTCAATAGAGGAATGCGGCAATTAAAATTATTGATGACAAAAATGTCACCAAACATCGAAAAATTAGTTGCATCACATCTAGTTCAGCTCCAATAAATACATTATAACATAAATTGTGTTAGTGATACTGTGAGCAATACAGTAATATTGGTATTAACTTCTAATAAAATAACTGAAAAATATGTCCTTGTTTTTCAATTTATAGTATGTACAATATAGTTTACCCAAGGGGGCGGTAGCGAATTATTTACTGAAAAAGGGGGCGCTCATTCAAAAAAGGTTGGGAACCTATGCTTTAGAACATAACTCATTGGTGGATTCAAACCAGGAACTAATGGGGTGATTAATTGATGTGTGCTGTGCTTTGGCTAAACAAGAGTTGCCATTCACAACGAACGGCAAGATTCCCTTAACCGGGAAAACTACAACGAACGGCAAGATTCCCTTAACCGGGGAAACTACAATGAACGACAAGATTCCCTTAACCGGGGAAACTACAACGAACGACAAGATTCCCTTAACCGGGGAAACTACAATGAACGACAAGATTCCCTTAACCGGGGAAACTACAACGAACGGCAAGATTCCCTTAACCGGGAAACTACAATGAACGGCAAGATTCCCTTAACCGAGGAAACTACAACGAACGGCAAGATTCCCTTAACTGGGGAAACTACAATGAACGGCAAGATTCCTTAACCGGGAAACTACAACGAACGGCAAGATTCCTAAACCGGGAAACTACAATGAACGACAAGATTCCCTTAACCGAGGAAACTACAACGAACGGCAAGATTCCTAAACCGGGAAACTACAATGAACGGCAAGATTCCCTTAACCGGGGAAACTACAATGAACGACAAGATTCCCTTAACCGGGGAAACTACAACGAACGCAAGATTCCCTTAACCGGGGAAACTACAACGAACGGCAAGATTCCCTTAACCGGGAAACTACAACGAACAATCGCTCTTAGACTCAGATCACATACAAATCACATAGAGTGGTTAACAAGTAGCTGACACAACGTACAATCGCTCTTAGGCTCAGATCACATACAAATCACATAGGTGAGTTAACAAGTAGCTGACACAACGTACAATCGCTCTTAGGCTCAGATCACATACAAATCACATAGAGTGGTTAACAAGTAGCTGACAAACGTACAATCGCTCTTAACTCAGATCACATACAAATCACATAGAGTGGTTAACAAGTAGCTGACACAACGTACAATCGCTCTTAGACTCAGATCACATAAAATCACAGAGAGTGGTTAACAAGTAGCTGACACAACGTACAATCGCTCTTAGACTCAGATCACATACAAATCACATAGAGTGGTTAACAAGTAGCTGACACAACTAAAATCGCTCTTAGACTCAGATCAATACAAATCAATGAGTGGTTAACAAGTAGCTGACACAACGTACAATCGCTCTTAGACTCAGATCACATACAAATCACATAGAGTGGTTAACAAGTAGCTGACACAACGTACAATCGCTCTTAGACTCAGATCACATACAAATCACAAGTGGTTATCAAGTAAGCTGACACAACGTACAATCGCTCTTAGACTCAGATCACATACAAATCACTAAGAGTGGTTAACAAGTAGCTGACACAACGTACAATCTCTTAGACTCAGATCACATACAAATCACATAGAGTGGTTAACACAGTAGCTGACACAACTACAATCGTCTAGACCAGATCACAACAAATCACATAAGTGTTAACAATAGTGACAAACGTTCAATCGCTTAACTCAGATACATACAAATCCAAGATGAACAATAGTGACCTTAACGTAAATCCTCAATCAGATACATACAAATCACATAAGTGGTTAACAAGTAGTGACTACAACGTTCAATCGCCTTAGATCAGATCACTACAAATCACATAGATGTAACACAGTAGCTACACAACTACAACGTCTAGACTCAGATCATACAAATCCATAAGGTTACAATGACTGACAAATTCATCTCTTAACTCAGATCACATACAAATCACATAGATTGGTTAACAATAGCTGAAACAACGTCAATTCGCCTTAGATCAGATCACATACGAATCACAAGATTTAACCGAAGAGCTGACAACAACGCAATTCGCTCTTAACTCAGATCACATGAACAAATCACATAGATGGTTAACCAGGATAGCTGACACAACGCAATCGTCTAGATCAGATTCCACTCAAACACAAGAGTGAGTTACACAAGTAGCTGACACAACGATCCTTAGACCAGATCACAACAATACAAGGTAACAAGCTGACACAATACAATCGCCTTAGACTCGATACATACAAATCTACAAATGAACAAGATTACACTACGCAACGCTAGATCGTCCATCAAACCAGAGGGTTACAAGAACGAACAAATATCGCTCTTAACTCAGATCACAACAAATTCATAAGAGTGGAACGTAGCTGACACACGCAGATCGCTCTTAGACTCAGATCACTACAAACACATAGAGTGGTTAACAAGTGCTACACAACGTACAATCGCTCTTGACTCAGATCACATACAAATCACAAGAGTGGTTAACAGTAGCTACACGAACGCAATCCTCTTAGACTCAGATCACATACAAATCACATAGAGTGGTTAACAAGTAGCTGACACAACGTACAATCGCCTTAGAGCTCAGATCACATACAAATCACATAGAGTGGTTAACAAGTAGCTGACAAACTACAATCGCTCTTAGACTCAGATCACTACAAATCACATGAGTGGTTAACAAGTAGCTGACACACGTACAATCGCTCTTAGACTCAGATCACATACAAATCACATAGAGTGGTTAACAAGTAGCTGACACAACGTACAATCGCTCTTAGACTCAGATCACATACAAATCACATAGAGTGGTTAACAAGTAGCTGACACAACGTACAATCGCTCTTAGACTCAGATCACATACAAATCACATAGAGTGGTTAACAAGTAGCTGACACAACGTACAATCGCTCTTAGACTCAGATCACATACAAATCACATAGAGTGGTTAACAAGTAGCTGACACAACGTACAATCGCTCTTAGACTCAGATCACATACAAATCACATAGAGTGGTTAACAAGTAGCTGACACAACGTACAATCGCTCTTAGACTCAGATCACATACAAATCACTAAGAGTGGTTAACAAGTAGCTGACACAACGTACAATCGCTCTTAGACTCAGATCACATACAAATCACATAGATGGTTAACAAGTAGCTGACACAACGTACAATCGCTCTTAGACTCAGATCACATACAAATCACATAGAGTGGTTAACAAGTAGCTGACACAACGTACAATCGCTCTTAGACTCAGATCACATACAAATCACATAGAGTGGTTAACAAGTAGCTGACACAACGTACAATCGCTCTTAGACTCAGATCACATACAAATCACATAGAGTGGTTAACAAGTAGCTGACACAACGTACAATCGCTCTTAGACTCAGATCACATACAAATCATAAAGAGTGGTTAACAAGTAGCTGACACAACGTACAATCGCTCTTAGACTCAGATCACATACAAATCACATAGAGTGGTTAACAAGTAGCTGACACAACGTACAATCGCTCTTAGACTCAGATCACATACAAATCACATAGAGTGGTTAACAAGTAGCTGACACAACGTACAATCGCTCTTAGACTCAGATCACATACAAATCACATAGAGTGGTTAACAAGTAGCTGACACAACGTACAATCGCTCTTAGACTCAGATCACATACAAATCACATAGAGTGGTTAACAAGTAGCTGACACAACGTACAATCGCTCTTAGACTCAGATCACATACAAATCACATAGAGTGGTTAACAAGTAGCTGACACAACGTACAATCGCTCTTAGACTCAGATCACATACAAATCACATAGAGTGGTTAACAAGTAGCTGACACAACGTTCAATCGCTCTTAGACTCAGATCACATACAAATCACATAGAGTGGTTAACAAGTAGCTGACACAACGTACAATCGCTCTTAGACTCAGATCACATACAAATCACATAGAGTGGTTAACAAGTAGCTGACACAACGTACAATCGCTCTTAGACTCAGATCACATACAAATCACATAGAGTGGTTAACAAGTAGCTGACACAACGTACAATCGCTCTTAGACTCAGATCACATACAAATCACATAGAGTGGTTAACAAGTAGCTGACACAACGTACAATCGCTCTTAGACTCAGATCACATACAAATCACATAGAGTGGTTAACAAGTAGCTGACACAACGTACAATCGCTCTTAGACTCAGATCACATACAAATCACATAGAGTGGTTAACAAGTAGCTGACACAACGTACAATCGCTCTTAGACTCAGATCACATACAAATCACATAGAGTGGTTAACAAGTAGCTGACACAACGTACAATCGCTCTTAGACTCAGATCACATACAAATCACATAGAGTGGTTAACAAGTAGCTGACACAACGTACAATCGCTCTTAGACTCAGATCACATACAAATCACATAGAGTGGTTAACAAGTAGCTGACACAACGTACAATCGCTCTTAGACTCAGATCACATACAAATCACATAGAGTGGTTAACAAGTAGCTGACACAACGTACAATCGCTCTTAGACTCAGATCACATACAAATCACATAGAGTGGTTAACAAGTAGCTGACACAACGTACAATCGCTCTTAGACTCAGATCACATACAAATCACATAGAGTGGTTAACAAGTAGCTGACACAACGTACAATCGCTCTTAGACTCAGATCACATACAAATCACATAGAGTGGTTAACAAGTAGCTGACACAACGTACAATCGCTCTTAGACTCAGATCACATACAAATCACATAGAGTGGTTAACAAGTAGCTGACACAACGTACAATCGCTCTTAGACTCAGATCACATACAAATCACATAGAGTGGTTAACAAGTAGCTGACACAACGTACAATCGCTCTTAGACTCAGATCACATACAAATCACATAGAGTGGTTAACAAGTAGCTGACACAACGTACAATCGCTCTTAGACTCAGATCACATACAAATCACATAGAGTGGTTAACAAGTAGCTGACACAACGTACAATCGCTCTTAGACTCAGATCACATACAAATCACATAGAGTGGTTAACAAGTAGCTGACACAACGTACAATCGCTCTTAGACTCAGATCACATACAAATCACATAGAGTGGTTAACAAGTAGCTGACACAACGTACAATCGCTCTTAGACTCAGATCACATACAAATCACATAGAGTGGTTAACAGTAGCTGACACAACGTTCAATCGCTCTTAGACTCAGATCACATACAAATCACATAGAGTGGTTAACAAGTAGCTGACACAACTGACAATCGCTCTTAGACTCAGATCACATACAAATCACATAGAGTGGTTAACAAGTAGCTGACACAACGTTCAATCGCTCTTAGACTCAGATCACATACAAATCACATAGAGTGGTTAACAAGTAGCTGACACAACGTACAATCGCTCTTAGACTCAGATCACATACAAATCACATAGAGTGGTTAACAAGTAGCTGACACAACGTTCAATCGCTCTTAGACTCAGATCACATACAAATCACATAGAGTGGTTAACAAGTAGCTGACACAACGTACAATCGCTCTTAGACTCAGATCACATACAAATCACATAGAGTGGTTAACAAGTAGCTGACACAACGTACAATCGCTCTTAGACTCAGATCACATACAAATCACATAGAGTGGTTAACAAGTAGCTGACACAACGTACAATCGCTCTTAGACTCAGATCACATACAAATCACATAGAGTGGTTAACAAGTAGCTGACACAACGTACAATCGCTCTTAGACTCAGATCACATACAAATCACATAGAGTGGTTAACAAGTAGCTGACACAACGTACAATCGCTCTTAGACTCAGATCACATACAAATCACATAGAGTGGTTAACAAGTAGCTGACACAACGTACAATCGCTCTTAGACTCAGATCACATA
The DNA here is from genome assembly GCA_020796225.1 of Arion vulgaris. Lineage (NCBI taxonomy): Eukaryota > Metazoa > Mollusca > Gastropoda > Stylommatophora > Arionidae > Arion > Arion vulgaris. The sequence goes on from CM036756.1 coordinate 87,028,038, forward strand.
CAAATCACATAGAGTGGTTAACAAGTAGCTGACATAACGTACAATCGCTCTTAGACTCAGATCACATACAAATCACATAGAGTGGTTAACAAGTAGCTGACACAACGTTCAATCGCTCTTAGACTCAGATCACATACAAATCACATAGAGTGGTTAACAAGTAGCTGACACAACGTACAATCGCTCTTAGACTCAGATCACATACAAATCACATAGATGGTTAACAAGTAGCTGACACAACGTACAATCGCTCTTAGACTCAGATCACATACAAATCACATAGAGTGGTTAACAAGTAGCTGACACAACGTACAATCGCTCTTAGACTCAGATCACATAGAGTGGTTAACAAGTAGTCATTGGGGAACGTTCGAAGAAGAACATATGCATGTATTATATGTCGGGGGCGTGTCTCTGTGGCTAAGTGGTTAAGCTCTTGCCTTGCAGAGTCGAGCCGGACAGTGCTATTCTGTTCACCAGTGCATTTATTTCACAGAGAACTCTAGCATTGTTGCCGGAGCTACGGTGCTCATGCTTTGAGCAATGCTCTTGGCAGGAGGCATGTCTTTTCTGAATAGAATAAAGCCATATGGGTTAAAACCAGGTGCAATGAAGCCAATCCTGTGGCTGAAAAACCTTTACGCAGAGTGGGGCGGGGGAGGGGTTTAAAGGCGCCTCCAACATAATTCAAATCTACATAATTGAATGTGTTGATGATGGTATTCTGGATGAGGTTGAATCGGAACGTAATAGTGCATTTTGTCTAGCAATAATGTTGACGAAACTATGAACATTGCAAAGCTCTCTCGAAAGAGGTAATCTGTGAACGGTAAAAGTATCCTTGCTAAATTGCCTTGTTTCTTAACCTACTCCCCTTTGATAAAAGTCACGGCACGCCTCTGTATTCAACGTATGCTAACTGGAGTCTGTTAATGTGTTGCTGTAACTATTCTTATGTTGTTGATATGATTGTCTGATCGTCGGGAAAAATAAAGTCGTTTAAGAGTTCTCCAAGGCTGTTTCCATCACTGGTGTTAGGGAGGCTACCCTAGTAAATAAATAGCGTCATAGAAGTTGGATGTTCTGGCCTACTTGGAGATGCATAACTGGCACAACGTATAATTTCTCTTAGGTTCAAATCACATACAAATCATATAGAGTGGTTGAACAATTAATCGATGTGGGTCGTTTGAAGAAAAAGAAAGGGAAGAAGAACACTGCCAATATCAAATAGATGGGATGAAAATGAGAAATGTCATATATGGCACAGACGAAAACGATGGATGAGCAGCTAACCGCAGATGAGACTATAATCATGGAGAAGAACTAGATCTACACAGGGGAGAGTAAGACAAGTTACCAAAAGTTAATCATTGTTACAAGGGAATACAAAGATTGGTGAAACGACAAACCAGACTTGGAAATGTAGCAGTTGATAGATAATAATGCTGACAATAATGATGATGTATGCACTCCGTCTTGTATCGTGGAGTGAAATCAGGATGGGGCTTCTATGTTAGTGTGGGAGGTATGATCACTGCTAAGCAGAATGGAGCCTACTAGACAACAACCTCTATTAAGAGAATGGTGAAAATGTAGTATGTACTCCCTCTTGGATGGAGTGAAATCAAGATAAGGCTTCTATGGTAGTTTGGGAGGTACGATATTGTCAAATCAACATAAGCTTCTAAAAGTTTGAATAAAATATGCAACTCCAATTTGTTTAGTTTTAAAACTAAATTACAAATTTTCTATTTCCATTTTGTATCAATTCTAAAATATGGCACCTAGAGTTGGAAAATGATCAAAGCTATTGAAAGTAAGTTGATTACATTTCAAAATCGAAATCTGCTTGAAGTAATGAGCATAAAATAGGTTGATTTCGGGAGATTTGATGAAATCAGAGAAATAGCTGATAAACCACTAGTAACATCTGTTATAAGAAGAAAAAGATGTAGATGTGTTGGGCATATTCTGAGAAGAGATGATCGAAGAATAACAAAGCAGATATTAAAGTGGCAGGTAAAGTGTTCAAAAAAGAATGTATGCACTAGGGAAACCCTGAAACAAACTTTTCTGAGAGAGCAGAGGAATATAGAAGAGACTGAACGAGTTGACCAGGATAGATTGGTAGAAAGAAATTGCTTGCAGGTCATATATAACATCTATCAGTACGAGAGGAATCTAATTGTAAAATGGTGTTATCTGCATGTGGTTGTTAAGTTAGTGGTTTTGTTTCATAAAGTTTCTTCAATAACTCTGACATGTAGTTGAAGTAAAATGTTTCTGATGTCAACCGGTGCTGGTATGTGAATATATGGTGTTGAGTAGTATTATAATATTGTGTATACAATTGACACTGAAGTGTGTTGTGTTTGAAGAAGAATACTCATGTCATAACCAAGTGTTATGTGTTGTGTACGGATCTGTCATATATTCTCTGATCGATTTTAAGTGGCTACAAATATCTTTTTTTGGTTTCAATTTCAGACGGGAAAATATTTTCTGCGACTGCAGCTGACATAAATGATAGAGATCACTTAATCCGACAAGGTCTCACTGGAAGTCAAGCTATAAGGACAATGAGAAATGATCATTTAGTTTTACACGGTGTGTATATTATTGTTTATTTGACTACAAACAAACACTTTTGCTCAGATCATTTTAACTTCTCTATCCTGACTGAACTAGAGTTAGTCCTGCTTTGTCTTGACTAGAATTAGTCCAGCGATATTTTGACTAGAATTAGTCCAGCGATATTTTGACTAGAGTTAGTCCAGCAATGTTGTGATTAGAGTCAGTTCTGCAATGTTGTGATTAGAGTCAGTTCTGCAATGTTGTGATTAGAGTCAGTTCTGCAATGTTGTGATTAGAGTCAGTTCTGCCATGTTGTGATTAGAGTCAGTTCTGCAATGTTGTGATTAGAGTCAGTTCTGCAATGTTATGTCTAGAGTTAGTCCTGAAATGTTGTGATTAGCGTTAGGTCTGTAATGTTTTGACGTTAGTAACATTTGCAGTTTCAGTAACACAGGAACAAAATCATTTCACCAATATCATGCATTATGTTCAGGGACAATAAATGCGAATATGAATACAGAATAGAATAAATAACTCAAATATCATAGCAACAAAAGCAGGATGTTCTAGCTCAAAAGAAGTAGACTGTGGTAGAAATTACTTTATTGCACCAAGTTTCCCAATATCGTCCCGGGCCCTCGCCCAGAAAAGGCACATCATCTTCTGAAATTGTTAACATTGCACGTACTCCAGCAGCAAGCAGATTTAGGGACCCTGTGCCAAAATTCAGTAGTGAATTGAAAGACAGTTGATCTGATTTGAACCCATTGTATTCACAATGCAAGGCAAATTGCCTTTAATGTGACTATAGGTCTAAGCTCTTGATATAAGTCGCCCACTTGAAACAGGGGTTAATACTGGTCAGCAAGCAGTTGTCTGGTAAACAACTATTTTACTCAGTAAACTTTCAGTTAACTCTGCCAATGCCGGTTCCAAGCCTGGATGAAAAAGGAGGACTTGTGCGTGAGGCCAGCTACCTCATCACAAGAAATTGAAATAGCTACAGAAACGGTCCGCACCCTTGCCCTTAAATCTATACCCTTTACTATTTTGGCCCACCAATACGTGTTGAAATTTTCTTGAATTAACCTGTGCCGTTTTATTACTGCCCCACCGTTTCACTCTTGCTTTAGCATTGCTTGTTTTCTTAAAACCTGGTTTGGTAATATGTGAATTCTCACGAGTTGCCTTCGTGCACTTTGATTGCACTCTGTGTGTTCCATGAGGTTGACGTATATGATTTTCCTCATGTTTGAATCCCCCCTGATTACAATTCACAGAACTTAAATGCTTTAATTGTTGCCCGTTGTCGTGGAGGGACGTTTCAAAGGGTGGCGATTGATCATTTTGTTCTACAATATGTAACCTCTCCGAACTACTAATAGCTGATTGCTCCATGTTACAATCCTCGTTACCATGGACTCTATCCCCAGATACACTATGATTTTCCCGTCCGATATCCTGCTCTTCGCTCGTTTCACAAACGAATGACTGATGGTTCTGGTTCCGCAGGTCCCGAAAATTTTCTTCAGCCACACAGGGAGACTCTAGTAGGAAATTTGGCTCACCTAACCACTCGACGACTGAAACAAATGTGTGCTCCTTCTGAGAAATGTCTTCCCGTATCCAGGGAAAATCATGCAAGATCTCTGACTCCGCCAATGACCCATGGACAACGGACACGACCTCTTGCCCTCCCCTGAGGACAGTCTTCAGCCACAAAGGAAAAATCAATTAAGAAATTAGGTACAATATCAGAGCCATCAACAAATGACACTATCCCATCTTCGCTTTGACGTTCCTGGCAGTTGTTCTCTAAACTATGTTGAGAATTCTGTACTTCATTCATCTCACTATGGGCCAACATATCATAACCCTGATTATCGTGGCACACGATATATGTCATGCAAGGACGGATATGAAGAAAATGTGGCTGCTCACACATTTTATGATAGACGGATTCACCCGTGTAACTCGGCCGTCCATGGCACTTGTCCTCTGAATTTTGCAAGAAAATTTGATCTGCACCCGACGCACAATCAGGGGTATCAGGGTTCTGGAAGTCATGTTTCACCTCGCCAGGCGCCCATGGACGTGCGCGCCATCCTTTGTTTTGGCTGAGGAGAGAAGGACATTTAAAATTTTCACTCAAATCAGCTCTCGTACCGCACCCCACGTAACCCCGTGGTCGAACCTGACAAGAATCGTTCCGCCCCGAGCCAGGTGTAGTGAGGGGGGATCTGGCAGGGAATCGGCATCGTGGCCCCGAATGACGTTCTGTTACCTTGGACTCCAGGTCGCACTGGCGATGCCGTAGAAATCGCATCTGCGAACCTGTATCGGCCCCTGCTGCAGGGACAGGATGGCGCTCTCAACGTAGGGCAGCATTGTGGCATTACAGGAAGGTGGTGGACGGTGCTCCCACTACTTTGTCCATCAACATGTTGGCACATAGCCGGTTACTCAGAGACGCCACAAAATGATCCCTAAGATTATTGGGATCCAGGAGGACCGACCCCTCCCGAGCCTGAGCCGCCGTGACCTTCGTGAATAGCTCTGCCAGACGATGGGAGAAGTCAAGGCAGGACTCTCCAACTCGCTGGTATGAGCTAAAGAAAACGGACAGGAGAGAATGGGCTGACCTATTGTGCCCAAACACACCCAGGAGACCAGTCAACAATAACTCCGGGTCCTGCACTGTCATCATCTGAATTTGTAGTTTCCTGCGAACTGAGTCGGACAGATGATCGGAAAGAGCATCGACTCTGTCCCGGCCCTCGTCCATAGTACATCCAATATAGTCGAACGTCCCTCGCGAACTCGTCCATAGTACATCCAATATAGGCGAACGTCCCTGGCGAACTCGTCCATAGTACATCCAATATAGGCGAATGTCCCTGGCGAACTCGTCCATAGTACATCCAATATAGGCGAATGTCCCTCGCGAACTCGTCCACGGAGGGACCAGCACGGACCCAGAACGTTCGCAAGGGCTTGCAGGGTGGACGAGGAAAGTTCCAGACATCAGGAGGCAACGGCACGGAAACTACTGGGCAACCATTTCTATCCAGAGCCTGAGAATCCACCACAGCAGCAGAAGGTACCTGTACCGGAGGCGTCACCTCCACCAGAACATCTTCACCGACCCTACATCCTCTAGTGCTTCTGTGAGCCATACAATGTTATAACCGTGCACAGGTACAATAAAACTCACTTAAAGTCTCAATAGACGCAGATATAAGGACTATAAATAGACAATCTAAAAAACGCTTTGAAAATCGCACGTAGTACCCAAAGTCCCAGTACACAAATATAAGAACTACATGTATATCATCTGAAAGAAGACGTTAAAATCATGGTACATTATAATCAGATATATCATCTATCTTAAGTGAATGTATATCCCCAAAAAATCTGACATAATTAGTAATCACATGAGGTAGGTGGGGTAAAAAGATGTACTTACACTGTAAATAACAGCAGTCTAGTGACACACAATATAGAATGTCCACAGTACACAGCAAATGTCAACCAGTTCATGTCCTGGCCTACATTCTCAAATTTCCGTTGACTGAAGACAAGATAACAGGACAAAAGCAAAGTCCGTTGATTGAAGAAAAGATTGATAATGTCCTTGACCGGTGTGTTGACACGTCGTTTACCTTCCCTTCTAGAAGGACAATTGAACGAAGTTGAGCACATTGATTGAAGAAAAGATTGATATATTCCTAGACCGGTGGGATTTCACGCCGGTCACCTTCACTGCAGAATGAACGATTGAAAGAAGTTGCGTACGTTGATTGAAGAAAAGATTGATAAATTCCTTGACCGTTGGGAATTCACGCCAGTCATCTTCCCTGTAGGAAGGACAAATGAAAGAATTTTTGACTTGATTGAAGAAAATATTGATAAACTCCTTGACCGATGGGAATTCACGCCAGTCATCTTCCCTGTAGGAAAGACAAATGAAAGTAGTTTGCAATTGATGAAGAATATTGATAACCCCTGACCGGTGAATTGATCATCTTCTTAGAAGAAAATGAAAAATTTGCGTAGTTGATTGAAGAAATTTGTAACTCCTTGACCGATGGGAATGTCCGTCAGTCATCTTCCTGTAGGAAAGACAAATGAAAGTAGTTGCGAACGTGTAGAAAGAAAGATTTCAAAAAACCAAATGACTGTTGGCTGATGATACATGAATAGCGGCCAGGTCAACCAGTTGAGCTGACGTTCATATAAAACCGAGGACATTTGTAGAAAATATAAAAAAACACAACGTTAACTCACTTCTGAGGGTATCTGGACCACTAGCTACCTCCTGGGGCTGGGACTGGCTGCATGCCTTCTACAGGTCGACCTAAGGAGACCCTGAAACAAACTTTTCTGAGAGAAGCAGGAAATATCGGTCTCAGTTCCATGGAGGAGATTGAGCGAGTTGCCCAGGATAGAGCGGTATGGAGAAATTACTTGCAGGCCCTATGTAACGTATAACGGTACGAGAGAAATTATTATTAAATTTTCAGTTGGACATTGACATGGGTGCAGGGAGAACGATTAACCTCCGTCTATTCTTCTCTTGTAACAGTGCAGCCCTGTTACATCAGAACGCATGTCAAATTGTATTTAATGTGACTATACGTCTATATTGTTACACAAACCACAATTTCATATTGTTTTTTTATTACTTGACAAATAGTACATAATGATAGATTACTGTTGAATGTATGTGTATATGTATTGTAGCATTTCTTGGTTCTATATATATATATATATATATATATATATATATATATATATATATATATAGTTATTTGACACTATTCAAATGTTACATTAGACATTTCTTTGGAGATACAAGATTTATATAAGTACATTAACCTAGTCAGATACAAGATTTATATAAGTACATTAACCTAGTCAGATACAAGATTTATATAAGTACATTAACCTAGTCAGATACAAGATTTATATAGACATTAACCAGTCAGATACAAGATTTATTTTAAGTACATTAACCAGTCAGATATAATTTATTTAATATATTATATAATATATATATATATATATATATATATATATATATATATATATATATATATATATATATATATATATGTCTTTTTCGTCTTTACAGACGGTCAATTGACAAGTGTTTTACTGTGACAACTTCTGAGTTTTCGCTTTTCTTTCTTGTCGTTCAGTTCATACATAAGTCTCCTCCCAAAAAACTCTGCGCCCCTGCGCAATATGGCTTTCCACACAACTCTGTCATCAGCTAGTTTTCCCATGTGCTGGGACGTATATAAAGTTTTTCATTGAGGCTTTGCAGACATCTTTATATCTGAACAGTGGTCTGCCCTGGTGCCTCTTCTCCGAAAGTTAACAAAACAACATTTGTTTTGGTATGCGACAAGTTTCCATTCTTCTCACACGCCCCAACCATCTTAGTCGTCTACTGCTGAGCATGCCCATGATGGAAGGCAGGTTTGCACGTTGCAGTACTTCAGAGTTGGTTATCTTGTCGTACCACCTGATGTTCATAATCTTGCGGGGACATCGAAGGTGAAAGATTTTTAGTCTCATCTCGTGTCTTGAGTAGGCTGTCCATAATTCTGAGTCATATATTAAACACAGCCTCGATATATTTGAATCTTCGTCTGCGATGTCAGTTCTGTGTTGTCCCACGCTCGCTTTGGTAGTTTGCCGAATGTAGTAGCCGCACTCCTTATACGAGCGTTGATTTCTTCATTAAGAGAAAGGCTGGCAGTGACCATGGACCCAAGTTAGCAAAATTTGTTAACTGGTGTTAGATGGTTACCATTTAAAGTGACATTCGTTGTGTTACCTCCCTGACATAAAACAACTGTATTGAAGACACTTATGGTCAGAGAAAATAGGTCGCATGTCTTGGCCAAATTACTGATTTGGTGTTGCAGTGTAGTCTCACTGTGGGCGACTAAGGCAGCATCGTCAGCGAAAATGAGGTCCTTGAGAAGAATTTCCGTCGTTTTTGTCTAGGCTCTTAAGTGAGCCAAGTTAAAGCGTGAACCATCAGATCTAGTGCGGATGAAAACATCACCATCAGCGTCCCCGAAGACATGGTACAAAAGGACTGCGAAGAAGATGTCAAAGAGAGTGGGGGCAAGGACACAGCCCTTCTTGACTCCACTCTTAATCTCGAAACTATCAGATGGGCTGCCATCGAACTGTATGCTGGCTTTCATGCCCTCATTAAAAGTGACAATAAATTGGAAGAACTTTGGGGGACAGCCGTTATGCTTCAGTATTTTATAAAGACCTGTGTCAAATGCCTTAGTCAGTTCCACGAAAGCAATACATAACGCCTTACTCTGCTCTCTGCACTTCTCTTGTAGCTGTCAAAGGGTAAATATCATGTCAGTTGTTGACCGCCCAGCTCTGAATCCACATTGTGACTCTGGGAGAACACTCTCCGCCAATTTCTGTAGTCGTTTTGAAAGGGCTAGTGCAAAAGTCTTGCCTGTGACACTTAAAAGGGAGATGCCTCTGTAGTTGTTACAGTCCCCTTATCCCTTTTGTTTTTATAGAGTGTCACTATCTTTGCATTCATGTCCTGAGGAAATTCTTCATCTCCAGTACTGAATAAGGAGATTGTAGAGGTGGGACAGGAGGACATCCCTATTATACTCGTATTTGAGTATTTCTGCAAGAATGTTAACTAGTCCTGATGCCTTGCCATTTGAAAGTTTGTTGATTGCTTCGGAAAGTTCCAACTCTGTGGGTTCGGCATCCATCTCGGTTAGTTCTTCTTCTTTTCGATCGTTCTTCACGGCCAATTTTATCATTCTTTTTGGGATATATAATTGGTCCTTTGACAAGAACGGAGTGATCTACATTGGGTCGATTATGCGCCCATGGTGACTAAGCCCGCCCATCCGGTTTCAGCCAGCTTTTGATTTACTAGGGTGAGCTTTCCTAGGATACGATCCTTTCTGCCAAGTATTTCGGCCCGGATCTTCGCCTTTTATATCAGCTTTGCCGTATATTTGGGCTTTGTGATCTACGTCAAGGTAGTGAGTTACACTGTTATGCCCTTTCTGACTGAGGTCGTTCCAGATTAGGAACATTTCACGGGGCTTATAAGCTTGTCCTCGGACGGCGTCTTACTCGTATAAAACACAGTGTAAAGTATCGCCCTTCGCCAATGTTCGGATCCGGACATCCTGTCAGATCTTTACACTGTCGACCTTACTTTACTGTGCATTTTGAGTTTGTTACAGAGTATGAACATTCTCAACCTTTACGAGGCGCGTATCGGTACTTGGTAATTTGCAGGTTTTACTTCGCATTTTCCCTAGCCTCGGGAAACATTGAACTGGGGTCAAGCACAAATATTCTATAGGGCCGTTTCAGTTGGCGCTAGCAACGCAACTGAGATTTTGCGCTAGGCCACCATCACCCACCCCAGCTCTTCCGGGGATATTAGTTGTGACTGCAACCGTACCTTGCCCGGTTGCGGACACAACTTACACTTCGTGCATGTGTATGGAGTCTCATGCTCTGGAGATGACAGTTTGTGTTCGGCCCTTGCTCCGGGGGAGTAGGGATTCTATCAGAGACGTTTCGCTACTGTTTCTTTTTCTTCGGGAACTTGGGCAATATTTTGTTGGACATCGGCCAGGATATTCGTGCATTTTGTTCGTATGGACCTAGATTGCTTTTTCGTACTTGCACAGCTACCACTACCAGTAGTTATTCCCGATCCCTGCCTCCATTAGCCAGACTGGAACCAAGGTCTGTTTCCAGGGTCACCATGTGGAGGTAGGTGACAGGGTCTTGATTAGTGCCGGCTCACTAATCCTGGCACACCCCTCATGCGCCTTTGACCCCTCGGTTAGTTCATGACGATTCGGTATGATCTGATCGAGGGCAGGGTTTGCTGGTTTCTTCACAGACTAAAGATTAGAATAGTGTTCCACCCATCTTTCGAGCTGTTTGGTCCTATCTGTTATTGGCTCACCTGTCTCCAATCTTAGTGGGGCAATTTTTGTAATGTTTGGTCCCAGAGATACTCTGATATTTTCATACATTGCCTTGGTGTTGCCCATATCTGCAGCATTTTGTATTGCAGAACATAGATTTGACCAGTATTCATTTGCACACCTCCTTGACTCTCGTTGCAATACTGATTTTGTGTGCTGAAGACGGTCCTTTGAACTTTGCGAGAGTTTCTTTTTGTAATTTATTAGGGCTCTTTTCATTTCCTCAAGTAGAGGGCTGAGTGTTGTTTCATTTTGTTCGACCCAGTCTTTGTTGGAGAATTTCTTGGTGCCAAAGGAAGCAATGGCACAGTCATACATGTTAGATTTTAGAATGTTCCACTTTTCGTCTACGCTACATTCTCTAATTTCATTCTCACACAGAGCAGTAAACGCTTTTCTGAAAGTCTTCCTAATCTCTGTCATCCCGATTTTAGTGATGTTGACTTTGGGTTTGGGTGTCTTCTTGTTGAATGGGTTTTCTTTACACGTGTTTTGACTTTGCTGATAACTAGTGCATGATCTGTATCACAGTCTGCGCTGCGAAAGTACGTTTGATTTTCACTGCGTTGAGGTGTTGTCTGCGTGTGAGTAGAAAAACAAGCTGATGCCAGTGATCTGATCTTGGGTGGCACCTTCATCTTGAAACTCATTCTTATATTTCATTTCCTAACGAATACTCGTAATCTTCTACCATTTTATTATTATTTGTTTCTACATTTTGACAACTCTTTAAATAATTGGTATATTGTTGTGCACAAATATTGATAGTATTATGTACAACCTGTTCACAGAGCCCGTGTTTATCAGTTCCTATGAACGAGACGACAAAGTGTACTTTTTCTTCTATGAAGAAGCTATCGAGACCACAGGGTGTGATAAGGTATACCTACTACTGCTCTTGACATATTCACATGCATTAATTAGTGTTGGCAAGTGTCTCGCTCTATGTCAAACTATATCTATGTATATATACATATATATATGTATAAAAAGTATACAGGCATAATGGTTATGCTCTCAAATCATAAGTCATGACACGGTAGACACACGATCTCTGTAATACAGACAATGGCTGCGGTCACGTATCAGTATGTTATGTTATGCTATCGACATCATGGCACATTGGACATTCCCATTCGTGCTCTGTCCTCCGCTGCAGCAGCCATCCCAAAGTCCATTTGCTCACCGTACCCATGAGAAGTTGATTACTATATCTTCTCTCTCTACCACGAAAACTGTAGAAAATGGACCAGTATGGTCACTGCCATGAAGGAAAGCAATGACAGACTACATTCTCAAAAATGCTTAGATAACCTTATATTCACAAAATATGTATGAGACTGCAGTAAAACTATTTGATTGCAAATATTCTTCCGCAGGCACCTATACCCGGAGAAGGTGCTTGTATCGGCTATGCATCGAGTTCAGAAAATCACTCGCCAGCAGGCCTTTACCATGTAGTAGTTCTTCGAGCTAGTACATGGCTCCTGGAAAGTAAAGCAAGAAGAAAAAAAAACAAGAAAAGAATAGAAAGGAACAGCCCGTGGATTGGCTTTAGAAAGGTCACCTGAATCACAAGACACTCTCTTCACACTAAACATAAATGACTATAGAAATACCAACAATAACAATATGGCAAAGTTTCTGCTTCGTTAGCAATGTATTAAATTCTCAATCATGAGTCCTCATGGACTCGCATCATAGAAAGAAAATTCATCGTTGTAATACAATACATCTCGACTTGTAATTCCTGCACCATGTAAACAAAAGAAAAGCTCTTAATTATGCATTAATACTCTTCTCCAAATTAGTGACATAAATTAATACACTTGTTCATTAGTAGAAAATAATAGTCTTGTCCCAGAATTGTATTAATTCTAATGGCTCGATTCTTCTGCTGACGTTAGAAAAGTCATTCGCTGGAAATTACTATAAAGTTCTGAATATAGGGACAGGCAATACTCTGTTCCGTCTAACGGGAAAACTTGAATGCTGAGAACGATTCCCGGTAAATTGGAAATAGGCTGCTAGCTGCTCAGTCTGGTTCCTTCTAGAAATGTTCTTACGTAAAGTCTACGCTACCTTGGCTCACTTGGGTAAGTAGTCTAAGGTCAACAACGCTGAACTTCATCCCTCATAATTCTTCCACACTTCACAATTATTATACGTTAAGTGATATATGCAACTAGGCATGCCATTTATCACAAATAGTCCTATCTCAGTTTTTCCTCTTATCAATTGGTAACTCTACCTTATTATAACAGAGATGAGAAAATGTTCCTCTCAACAACTCTAAAATACACATCACAATGTCGTCACTTTTTCTAATACACAATAAGGAATTATTTATCAATACCTGTCAATAAACTCGTCTGATTAATTCTCACCACGAATCAAATCCAGAACACAATTTACAATTTTACCTATCTAATTCCCCATGTCTTCTCGTGACACCTCATGTCTTCCTTGTCAGCCACTCCAATGGCGATCTCTTCAGCTTCTGTCTTATGGTCAATCTCAAATGGCGATCTCTCCACCTTCTCTTCTCTAACTGTACTGTTCTCTACCGTACTGTTCTCTGACTTCTGTTCTCTACCGTACTGTTCTCTAACTTCTGTTCTCTACCGTACTGTTCTCTGACTTCTGTTCTCTACCGTACTGTTCTCTGATTTCTGTTCTCTACCGTACTGTTCTCTGACTTCTGTTCTCTACCGTACTGTTCTCTGACTTCTGTTCTCTACCGTACTGTTCTCTGAATTCTGTTCTCTACCGTACTGTTCTTTGACTTCTCTTCTCTACCGTACTGTTCTCTAACTTCTGTCCTCTACCGTACTGTTCTCTGACTTCTGTTCTCTACCGTACTGTTCTTTGACTTCTCTTCTCTACCGTACTGTTCTCTAACTTCTGTCCTCTACCGTACTGTTCTCTGACTTCTGTTCTCTACCGTACTGTTCTCTGACTTCTGTTCTCTACCGTACTGTTCTCTGACTTCTGTTCTCTACCGTACTGTTCTCTGACTTCTGTTCTCTACCGTACTGTTCTCTGAATTCTGTTCTCTACCGTACTGTTCTCTGACTTCTGTTCTCTACCGTACTGTTCTCTGACTTCTGTTCTCTACCGTACTGTTATCTGACTTCTCTTCTCTACCGTACTGTTATCTGACTTCTGTTCTCTACCGTACTGTTCTCTGACTTCTGTTCTCTACCGTACTGTTCTCTGACTTCTGTTCTCTACCGTACTGTTCTCTGAATTCTGTTCTCTACCGTACTGTTCTCTGACTTCTGTTCTCTACCGTACTGTTCTCTGACTTCTGTTCTCTACCGTACTGTTATCTGACTTCTCTTCTCTACCGTACTGTTCTCTGACTTCTGTTCTCTACCGTACTGTTCTCTGACTTCTGTTCTCTACCGTACTGTTATCTGACTTCTCTTCTCTACCGTACTGTTCTCTGACTTCTTTCTCTACCGTACTGTTCTCTAACTTCCTTTCTCTACTGTACTGTTCTCTAATTCTGTTCTCTACTGTACTGTTCTCTAACTTACTGTTCTCTACTGTACTGTTCTCTACTCGCTACTGTTCTCTACTCTGTTCTCTAACTTCTGTTCTCTACCGTACTGTTCTTAACTCTGTTCTCTACTTCTGTTCTCTACCACTTTCTTTAACTTACTGTCCTCTACCGTACTGTTCTCTAACTTCTCTTCTCTAACTGTACTGTCCTCTACCGTACTGTTCTCTATTTCTTCTCTAACTACTGTTCTCTAACTACTGTTCTCTACCCTGGTTTCTGTCTTACTCTTCCTAAATCTATCGCTCTCCTGTATATCTGGCAACCAAAACCCCAGCTGCCCCTACCCTGGTCTCGGATTACCGAGTTAACGGGAGTTCTCGAATACCCTGGGATAAACCACTGGCTTGAGTTTGAAACTACTGGTCAGCAACTGTGAACTAGTAAACAAGGTATTTAATACTAACTTGGTCAAGGACGCCAAGTGCAATAAGAGGGAGTTTGGGTTGATCCCCGACTATACCCCTAATTAACATAAGTGAAACTGTTACAACCATCCAGCATAGGACTCATTAACTCTGACAGAGTAAAAGTTATCTTAATTTTCCACCCCCATAGTTAACTGGTGAAAAATGTTTATTCCGTCATCTGTCTATCCTTAAGTCAGATCCTGAGACCCGTTCTGTCTTCCCCAACTATCCTTTGGTGGCTTACAGACGGGACAGAAGTCTTAAGGATATGTTTGTACACAGTCGCATTAAGTCCAATATCCAGACTCATTTTGGCACTGTCCAGTGTGGCCGTCGGCGTTGCAACACGTGTGCTTATGTGATAAAGACGTGTACTGTATCTTTTCCTTTAGCCACATTTGTTATTGACGATGGTTTCATATGCGAGTCCCGTAATCTTATCTATGCCATTATCTGTAAGCGGTGTAACAAAGCTTATATCGGCGAGACAGACAAGAGGCTCAGTGACCGATTCGCCCAACACTTGCGCGACATACGACAATGCTCTGTGACCCCTGTAGCCACCCATTTCAATGATCCTGGCCATTTAGGAGCTCACGATGTCCAGGTCACAACCATCCGATCATGTTCCTCGGATGATCGCAGTCGATTTGCTCTGGAGAATCGGTTGATTTCGTTGTATGGTACCTTGCGACCACGTAGGCTCAACGTATTACATTCCTATGCATCTTAGTACTTTCTCTTCCCATGCCTTGTAATCTGTATGGGCATATGTTGCATGTATTCAAGCTATATATTTACTAGATTTTTCATTGTTTCTCTTCCTTTCGATTTCTAGTTTTTATGTGTGTTTTTGTGTTACGTTTATTTCGTTATTCGTTTTTATTCCCAGATTTTCATTAGAAACGTTTGTATGTAGTCGTCCATATGTTTTTTTATTTATTCGTCACTCCTGTTGTTCGTTTGCTTGATAAAGGCCTTGTTGGTCGAAACGTTGCTGTATTTTGTCATTGTTTTTGTAATGTGTACAACTACAGTACTTTGTGATTACGTGTTTAGATAACCTTAACATTAATATGAAATATAACAAAATAGAGACAAGATTTATTGTTGAGGCCCCCAAGCTATGAAAATCTCATAAACACATTGGGGGAAGAGCCCATCGCGGGGAATAGCACTAACAAATCTGATGGCGGTCAAAAGTATGTTTTGTCATGGAAGGTGTTGGTCTTGAAGTACTTAAACATAAAATAAAAATAGAAACATTGGAGAAGAAAATGTATGATGGGGCAGCATTCTATCGGTGTGAGTGAAGTAGAAATACTGAATACCAACATAATGCGAATATCTCAGCATAGAAATAGTGGACAAGGACACAACATTGGAAGTAAAAATGAGAAAGAATTAACTGCTACCTTTTTTATCTTTCTCAAATGATCTTCTGATAGCAAATACAATATTCCAGCAACATTTTAGATGATTATTTGCCTGGACTTCACTGAACAGAAATAACAAGAATCAAATAAATATCTTCTTCTTCGAACGCTCCCTATCGACCACTTGTTAAACCACTTTTTCTGATTTGTATGTGATCTGAGCCTTGGAGCGATTGTACGTTGTGCCAGTTATCCTCCTACAAGACGGCCAGCACATCCGATTTCCGAGACTCTATTTATTTACTAGGGTAGCTTCATTTGGCCTGTACCTCAGTCGCCTCTAATGACTAGCCTAGTAGGTCGCAGTGTTACTAATCTTTTCTCCCCTTGCAAGTCCCGCAACACAACGGTGAAATAGATTAAAAATAATACAACAACAATGGAGAATAAACATAACAATAGTGAAAACCCTTCTTAGTGCAGACTGTGGAAGTGATGATTAGCTATAGTCTGTCCATTAATTCGTGAGCCCGTTTGAAATTGATTTTCTCGAAAACTACCTGTTGGATCTCAGTGATTTTTGCAAGCAGCCTTAGAATATCCATGACGCTAGAGAAATATTTTTTCCAAGAAAATTTGATGTAGTTTGAAATATTTCTTCTTCAGGTTATGTTAAAATCAACCTCACCGGATTGTACACAATAGTAACAGATCTACGGTACACAGACGCGTTGTTCTAAAAATGCATTATGGTAACATTGAAATATCGTGAGTAAACAACATTTTCACGAACTCCCGTGCACCTAACCCAGTCGACTTTGAACGCGGAAAGCATATGACGTTATAATTGGGATACCGTTGTATAGTTATAGGTGTATCTCGCTATTTGTATGAAGCTATTGTATCATATTTGTTGGCTTATCAAAACTGACATTGATATCACATTCATAATGAGTCTGAAGTGCACATTTATAACAATGCAGAAGGTTACAGTTTTACTATACCAACACTTCCGTAGGGAATCTAAGAGAGGTCATCTATATTGCGATATTCATAACCCTGAGAAACGAACGCAACTGGCGCTTGGTCTGAATAGAGAATCCTTTTCCCGATGGATTAAACATGACACAAAGTGCACTAATGTCAAGCAAGGAAGGAAAAGAACAATTGACGACTTTGACATAGATGTCATAAGACGGGAGCTCTTGAAAATGTTTGTGACAAATCAACTTGTTACTCTCAGGAAACTGAAATTAAAACTGCAATTAGATTGCAGCATAGACATTTCTAAAAGTACTCTATGGAAAATTGTAAGAGCCGCCGGCTTCACCTTCAGAAAAACTATAGGCGGCAGGAATATTATTTGTGAAAAACCACATTTAATTGCTGCGCGAAGTAAATACCTGAGGCAGATCCGTGAGCGGCGGAGGCAAGGCTATGATATTGTATATTTGGACGAATCCTTGGTCAATGCTCACCACACCAATGTTAAAGAATGGCAATCAGTAGACGGTGAACAGAAAGAAAAATACCAAGCAGCAAAGGCCAGCGTATTATACTAACACATGCAGGAAGCAGTGAAGAAGGTCTTGTCCATGACGCTGGACTTATTTTCCAATCAAAAGTACCGACGGTAGGGACTACCACACAGAAATGAATGGACATATTTTCAGGCACTGGATGGAGAAAGATCTACTTCCAATTCTAAACAGACCATCATGCTTGGTAATGGATAATGCATCCTATCACAATGCAGTATCAGCGGAAGACAAAGTACCAACTGCATCAAATACAAAAGATCAAATTAGGACTTGGCTTGCTAAGGAAAATGTCAGCTTCGATGATACATATTTGAAACCCGAGTTGTTGCACCTGGTGAGGATGACAAATAAGACAAAAGGTGTTTCATATTGACAAAATCATTGCGGAATACGGCCACACGTCTTTGCGACTACCTCCATATCATGCTCACCTCAATCCGATAGAGCTTGTCTGGGCTAAAGTAAAAGGGCAAGTTGCCAAACAGAACAGGACGTTTAAAATGTGTGATGTTGATGTTCTGACACGTGAGTCCCTCTCAATGATAGACATGCAGTTCTGGAAGAAGTGTGTTGAACATGTGCTCCGAGAGGAAGACGAGTACTGGCACCGAGATGGATTACAATTTGTCCAGCCAGTAACAATTATCAACCTCATGGAATCGTCAGATTCGGGATGATACAAATCATATTTTGATTAGAGACTGAGAAATAGCAACGTATACATTTCCATATCCAAATGCGTCTACCATCATACAATTTGTGGTGAAGTTAAGACACCCTGGGGTCTAATGGTGACCGAAGGGAGGACTAACTGTTGCATATTGTATCCAAGTTCACGATTGCACATAAAGGGCAACACAATTAATTACTTGACCTATCAAGTTAATATGGAGATACACCTATGAATAGAATTGACATGGACAAATTCTAGGGATTACTGTAAAATCTAAAATTTGAGCCCCCGTATTTGCAATTGTCATAAAAGATCAAAGGAATTCGCCGATGTGCAAAATCCGTAGCATCTATGAACTACTGGTTAGCTTTATTTTAGCGTCATGGATGTTCTAAGGCTGCATGCAAAAAAACACTGAGATCCAACAGGTAGTTTTCGAGAAAATCAATTTCAAACGTGCTCACGAATTAATGGACAGACTATAGTAATGGTATTAGTGTAATAATTGACTCCAAATAAGCAGCTGTGGCTATTTTTAGATATGTCGTGACTAGTTGGAGGAAGTCGTAGGATGGTTCATTTTAGGACAGGTAAACCAGTTACAAATTTGTTAGCAATTGTGGCTATTTTTAGATATGTTGTATAGTTACAAATTTAGTTGCTAACAATTCGTTAGTATTCGACATTAGTATTTAATTGAAATAAAGCGGAAATTATGTTATTTTCGGTAAACCTTCTGTTTTATCACACTGAAACCCCTAAAAGCGTTAATGGAATAAACTGTGACACCCGATAAACAGCAGACACACACCCGGAATACCCCGGAAGCCCGTTTCCCATTTGCCTGGGGTAAATTATTACACTAGTACCGTCCCAAACCAGATCTGTTCTGAGCAAGCCAGGTTATATCCTTCAAGTCTCTTATTTTTCTATAGTTCTTCTCTATGTCTCTATAGGTTTTCCCCTACCTTTTCCCGCCTGGATTCTACTACAGAGCTAGTACAGGTGTGTGTCTAGTCTTCTGTCTGGTTTCCACTACAGAGCTACTACAGGTGTGTGTCTAGTCTTCTGTCTGGTTTCCACTACAGAGCTACTACAGGTGTGTGTCTAGTCTTCTGTCTGGTTTCCACTACAGAGCTACTACAGGTGTGTGTCTAGTCTTCTGTCTGGTTTCCACTACAGAGCTACTACAGGTGTGTGTCTAGTCTTCTGTCTGGTTTCCACTACAGAGCTACTACAGGTGTGTGTCTAGTCTTCTGTCTGGTTTCTACTACAGAGCTACTACAGGTGTGTGTCTAGTCTTCTGTCTGGTTTCCACTACAGAGCTACTACAGGTGTGCGTCTAGTCTTCTGTCTGGTTTCCACTACAGAGCTACTACAGGTGTGCGTCTAGTCTTCTGTCTGGTTTCCACTACAGAGCTACTACAGGTGTGTGTCTAGTCTTCTGTCTGGTTTCCACTACAGAGCTACTACAGGTGTGTGTCTAGTCTTCTGTCTGGTTTCCACTACAGAGCTACTACAGGTATGTGTCTAGTCTTCTGTCTGGTTTCCACTACAGAGCTACTACAGGTGTGTGTCTAGTCTTCTGCCTGGATTCCACTACAGAGCTACTACAGGTGTGTGTCTAGTCTTCTGTCTGGTTTCCACTACAGAGCTACTACAGGTGTGTGTCTAGTCTTCTGCCTGGATTCCACTACAGAGCTACTACAGGTGTGTGTCTAGTCTTCTGTCTGGTTTCTACTACAGAGCTACTACAGGTGTGTGTCTAGTCTTCTGTCTGGTTTCCACTACAGAGCTACTACATGTGTGTGTATCTAGTCTTCTGTCTGGTTTCCACTACAGAGCTACTACATGTGTGTGTGTGTCTAGTCTTCTGCCTGGTTTCCACTACAGAGCTACTACAGGTGTGTGTGTGTCTAGTCTTCTGCCTGGTTTCCACTACAGAGCTACTACAGGTGTGTGTCTAGTCTTCTGTCTGGTTTCCACTACAGAGCTACTACAGGTGTGTGTCTAGTCTTCTGCCTGGTTTCCACTACAGAGCTACTACATGTGTGTGTATCTAGTCTTCTGTCTGGTTTCCACTACAGAGCTACTACATGTGTGTGTGTGTCTAGTCTTCTGCCTGGTTTCCACTACAGAGCTACTACAGGTGTGTGTGTGTCTAGTCTTCTGCCTGGTTTCCACTACAGAGCTACTACAGGTGTGTGTGTGTCTAGTCTTCTGCATTCTTAATGTAGTATGTCCCAGCAACTAACATGTCCTCATTTTCATTTCCTCAATATTGTTGATGCCTGGGCAACGGGTGATCTCATTATTAGGTATTCTTGAATTGAAATGAATTCCGAGAATTGCTTAGAGCTATCTTCCTTCAAAGTCTCCTATATGATTGTCTGTATTGCTACTTGTTGTTTATGTCTCTGAAGAATCTGTTGATATTTCTGTAGCTAGCTTTATTTCTATGTTATTCCTCCAACTTAACACAAAACACTTCCACCTGAAGGGAAGGCTGACCCCTATATTTTGATGTGTTCAGCGTGGGTAAACTTACTGCTAGCAATGCTATCTCTCAAATAGTACTAGGAGTTGCTGGGATACTCAAACCCACCCATTACTACACAGTGGGGACATGGGGACACCGTTGCAAGAACTGTCTTATGTATCAATTCTCAGTTACACCAATTCCTTTATATACAATGATTTAAGTAACAAGTGATCCATGTCTAGTTCAATATATAAATTTTTCTTTCCAATTACTGAGAATTTCTTCTTGTCTTCTTAAGGGGAGATTCTGGTCTGGAAACTTTCGTTGCTTTCATATTAATGTAGAATTTGTATTACAATTTTGAGATATTATGACTTCAAAAATAAGAAAAACATGAGTAAAAAGAATGTCAACGCGTTGTCATGGAAACAATAAAAATGGCCACCAAACACAAAATTTTAAATCCCTAAGGCTCTGAAAGTAATGAATATAAATGAATTATGTTTTCACTCTAAGGTGAAAGTTGTAATATCTAAAGAAATAAGCATGATTTTGGGATATATTAAATATTTTTCATTTTTATGAATTGTTGGGTAAACATCCCCAAAAACAACTTTTTTGGACCGAATTTTAAGGGTATTTTTACCCAAAATTTATAAAAATTAAATATTTAATATATCCTAAAATCATGTGTAATATTTTAGATATTACAATTGCACTTAGAAAAAAACGAATTCATTTACATTCATTAGATTCAGAGCCTTAGGATTTGAAATTTTGTTTTTGGTGGCCATTTTGTATTTTTACCATGGCAACACTTTGACATTTTTTTTTTACTCATTTTTTCTACTATTCTAAGTCATAATCTTTGAAAATGGTTATACAAATTTTACATTAATGTGAAAACAACGAAAATAGCTTTTTGCCCATCATACCACCGAATCTCCCCTTAAGGTTCTTCCCATCCTGTCTTTTATTGCATTTAGCTTTTATTTACAAGTTGTTGTCATTGCATTTTTTCTTTCAATATTTCATGCTCTCTACGTTTCTTCTGGCGTTATTCTAGCCTTGGACACTGTTCTTGAAGAAATTTTCTCTTTTCTTATGTTATTTCTTCTTTCTTTTGTTATATTTTTGTAGGCTATCTTATTTTCTACATTTGTTGTTCCATGGTTTTCTCCCTTCTCTGTTGTATTAGCTCTAGTGTATCGTTTGCAAATCACTCATTCTTTGTCTATTCGTCATGGTATCATATCTTTGGCTGGCAACGAAGAGTATCTTTAGCACGTTTGAGCAACTCATCCAGTGACATTTCTTCCTGGACTGTCATCAAAATTTCATATATGTTCTTTACTTCTACATCATTTTCTGGTACTAGTGTAATAATTAACCCCAAGCAAGTGGGAGACGGGCTTCCGGGGTATTCCGGGTGTGTGTCTGCTGTTTATCGTGTGTCGTGGTTTATTCCATTAACGCTTGTAGGGGTTTCAGTGTGATAAAACAGGAGGTATACCGAAAATGACATAATTTCCGCTTTATTTCAATTAAATACTAATGTCGAATACTAACGAATTGTTAGAAACCAAATTTGTAACTTTACAACATATCTAAAAATAGCCACAATTGCTAACAAATTTGTAACTGGTTTACCTGTCCTAAAATGGACCATCCTACGACTTCCTCCGACTAGTCACAACATATCTAAAAATAGCCACAACCGGTTGTTTGGGGTAAATTATTACACTAGTACCGTTTGGGACAATTTGTTGATGTCTTATGTTTCAAGAAAGCTGAGAGAAAATAAGATACGATATAAGAAAATACTTAATGTGGATCAGTTGCTAGTTACATCAGTCTAAATAAATGAATTAGACGTGGGCCAAGTTATTAGATTTGCTAGAAACGGTGGTTAGTTGTCGCTCAGTTTCTATATAAATAAGTTTACAGAAAAGGACTAGACGTTTCTTAGTTTTTACAATTGTTGTACATAACAATTCCCTGCACATATTTTGTAGACCTGACTTGCTGAACACGATCAAATATATTGACAACTTATTGTGTACACACAGCTATCATTGTCATCAATCTGAGCATTATTCAAGATTTACATAATAATTTAATGAGATAATTTGATGAAGATGTGTCTCATTTACTGCAGCAGTTTGATTATGAGATGACAATTATTCCTGTCATCATTTCTCAGGCGAGATACTCACGTGTAGCCAGAGTGTGTAAGAACGACAAAGGATCTAAGCAGGATCCACACTTGTCTACTTCATTCTTCAAGGCCAGGTTGAGATGCAGTGTCCCAGGAATACCTCCAATACACTTTAATATACTTGGTGAGTCTATCACATTAATATACTTGGTGAGTGAGTCTATCAATTTAATATACTTGGTGAGTGAGTCTATCACATTAATATACTTGGTGAGTGAGTCTATCACATTAATATACTTGGTGAGTGAGTCTATCACATTAATATACTTGGTATGTCTATCACATTAATATACTTGGTGAGTCTGTCACATTGATATACTTGGTGAATGAGTATATCACATTAATATACTTGGTGAGTGAGTCTATCACATTAATTTACTTGGTGAGTGAGTCTATCACATTAATCTACTTGGTGAGTCTATCACATTAATAGATCTGGTGACTCCATCACATTAATAATGCTGGTGAGTAAATCACATTAATAGATCTGGTGAGTCTATCACATTAATAGATCTGGTGGGTCTATCACATCAATAGATCTGGTGAGTCTATCACATTAATAGGTCTGGTGAGTCTATCACATTGATAGATCTGGTGAGTCTATCACATTAATAGATCTGGTGAGTCTATCACATTAATAGATCTGGTGAGTCTATCACATTAATAGATCTGGTGAGTCTATCACATTAATAGATCTGGTGAGTCTATCACATTAATAGATCTGGTGAGTCTATCACATTAATAGATCTGGTGAGTCTATCACATTAATAGATCTGGTGAGTCTATCACATTAATAGATCTGGTGAGTCTATCACATTAATAGATCTGGTGAGTCTATCACATTAATAGATCTGGTGAGTCTATCACATTAATAGATCTGGTGGGTCTATCACATTAATAGATCTGGTGAGTCTATCACATTAATAGATCTGGTGAGTCTATCACATTAATAGATCTGGTGGGTCTATCACATTAATAGATCTGGTGGGTCTATCACATTAATAGATCTGGTGAGTTGAAAGAGGTGCATAGACGAAGGATAGACTTTATTGCAACGGGTTTCCCCATATGGCTTCGTCCATGTCGGCGAACAGACACACGGCGAACAGGCACACCATCTTCCGTAAGTATTGCACAAACTCCGTAGCTTCAGCAACAATCTTAGGGATCTCATGGAAAAATTGCACATGTTACTGGGTCTGGAATCAAACCCATAACCTTCAGAATGATAAGCATTGACCACTTGGCCATAGAGATCTCGTATATACAAAGTATATCACTTTAATAATTTACGTGAGTATATCTGTAACAGAATGATAAGCATTGACCACTTGGCCATAGAGATCCCGTATATACAAAGTATATCATTTTAATAAGTTACGTGAGTATATCTGTAACAGATGATAAGCATTAACCACTTAGGCCATAGAGATCTCTGTATATAAAAGTATATCATTTTAATAAGTTACTTAGTATATCTGTAACAGAATGATAAGATCTAACCCTTATTGGATAGAGATCTCGTATATACAAAGTATATCATTTTAATAAGTTACTTGAGTATATCTGTAACAGAATGATAAGCATTAACCACTTGGCCATAGAGATCTCGTATATACAAAGTATATCATTTTAATAAGTTACGTGAGTATATCTGTAACAGAATGATAAGCATTGACCACTTGGCCATAGAGATCTCGTATATACAAAGTATATCATTTTAATAATTTACTTGAGTATATCTGTAACAGAATGATAAGCATTAACCACTTGGCCATAGAGATCTGGTATATACAAAGTATATCATTTTAATAAGTTACGTGAGTATATCTGTAACAGAGGCTATATCAGTGTTTCCCAATGTGGGAGGTACCGCTCCACCCTTCAGTGGGCGTTTTTTCATCAGTTTTCTATTTCATGCATATAAAATAAATACAATAATTCCTCTCGTACCGTTATACGTTACATAGGGCCTGCAAGTAATTTCTCCATACCGCTCTATCCTGGGCGACTCGCTCAATCTCCTCCATGGAACTGAGACCGATATTTCCTGCCTCTCTCAGCAAAGTTCACTTCAGGGTCTCCTTAGGTCGACCTCTCTTTCTTGAACGCTTTGCATCCCACTTCAATGCCTGCTTTGATATTCGTTGATCATTTCTCCTCAAGGTGTGCCCAACATATCTCCATCTTCTCTTTCTTATAACAGTTGTCACTAGTGGTTGAAAATTGACTATATATTACAGAAATATATATCAATTTTCTATGTCAAAGAGAATATAGATCATGTATATATGTGGAGGGCGTTGGCAAAGTGTTATAGTGTGGAGGAGGCGTTACAAAGTTTATGTCGTTCAAAGTGTTTAGTGGGTCGAAAAAGTTTGGAAATTGTGGCCTACATGATCCTGGATCAAGGCACACTGAAAGATGTTACTGTAGCAGGAGGAGGGTGTTTTGGTTATACCGTATTCTATCCATTCTGCTCTAATAGGTCTGTCTGTACATCTATTGCTGGATTTACTTAACTGACATGTTGTACATCTATTGCTGGATTTACTTAAATGACATGTTGTACATCTATTGCTGGATTTACTTAACTGACATGTTGTACATCTATTGCTGGATTTACTTAACTGACATGTTGTACATCTATTGCTGGATTTACTTAACTGACATGTTGTACATCTATTGCTGGATTTACTTAACTGACATGTTGTACATCTATTGCTGGATTTAAACTTAACTGACATGTTGTACATCTATTGCTGGATTTCATCTTAACTGACATGTTGTACATCTATTGCTGGATTTACTTAACTGACATGTTGTACATCTATTGCTGGATTTACTTAACTGACATGTTGTACATCTATTCTGTTATTAACTGACATGTTGTACATCTATTGCTGGATTACTTAACTGACATGTTGTACATCTATTGCTGGATTTACTTAACTGACATGTTGTACATCTATTGCTGGATTTATAACTGACATTTACATCTATTCTGGTTACTTAATGCATTTGTACATCTATTGCTGGATTTACTTAACTGACATGTTGTACATCTATTGCTGGATTTACTTAACTGACATGTTGTACATCTATTGCTGGATTTACTTAACTGACATGTTGTACATCTATTGCTGGATTTACTTAACTGACATGTTGTACATCTATTGCTGGATTTTTACTTTTCATATGCTGATTGACATGTATCTGTACATTTATTTGCTGTGAATTTATTAACTGACATGTTGTACATCTATTGCTGGATTTACTTAACTGACATGTTGTACATCTATTGCTGGATTTACTTAACTGACATGTTGTACATCTATTGCTGGATTTACTTAACTGACATGATTGTACATCTATTGTTGGATTTACTTAACTGACATGTTGTACATCTATTGCTGGATTTACTTAACTGACATATTGTACATCTATTGCTGGATTTACTTAACTGACATGTTGTACATCTATTGCTGGATTTACTTAACTGACATGTTGTACATCTATTGCTGGATTTACTTAACTGACATGTTGTACATCTATTGCTGGATTTACTTAACTGACATGTTGTACATCTATTGCTGGATTTACTTAACTGACATGTTGTACATCTATTTGCTGGATTATAACTGACATGCTGTCATTTATTGCTGGATTTCTTAACTGACATGTGACATCTATTGCTGGATTTACTTAACTGACATGTTGTACATCTATTGCTGGATTTACTTAACTGACATGTTGTACATCTATTGCTGGAGTTACTTAACTGACATGTTGTACATCTATTGCTGGATTTACTTAACTGACATGTTGTACATCTATTGCTGGATTTACTTAACTGACATGTTGTACATCTATTGCTGGATTTACTTAACTGACATGTTGTACATCTATTGCTCGATTTACTTAACTGACATGTTGTATAGTGAATTATCTGCTCTATTTCTTTCTTCTTCTTCTTTTCATCAAATGTTTAAAAAAAATATATCACAATGTCTTTTATTTTCCTTTATTTCACTTTTGGACAACATATAACATAATTCATTTTCAGAAATCGATATCGACCACTTGTTAAATAACTCTTGGTTTCTATGTGATCTGAGCCTAAGAATGATTGTACGTTGTACCAGTTACGCGCCTACCAGAAGGCCAGCACATCCAATTTCTGCGATGTTTTTTATTTACTACGGTAGCTTCCCTAGGCTTCTACCTCAATAGTCTCTTACGACATGCCTTGTAGGTCGTAGTGCTGCTATTCTTTGCTCCCTGGCGAGCCGGAAACATACAGGCGTAACATATATTTAAAACAGTTCTCTTTACATTTTAACAAAGTATACACATCAAGAGTAAGTCTGTCTAGAAACTATATAATGTGTGAGATAAATACCTCTGCTAGTATTGTTCTCATATAGGAACTGTTCATTGATATTGAGTTACCTGAGAAAGTTCTTCAACAGATAAATTTACCAGTCAGTAAGTTCTTTAGTGGAGCCGCTTTCTTGTCACGTCAATTCACTAATAGATCAGCTCCTGATAGATACTTTCTCTCAAATATAATCAGTTCATGTTCTCAAAGTCTGGGAGAAGGTGAAATTACCCTTGTACACATATGATGCTTGTATTGAATCTTCTCTTCATGTATGTCATTCATCTGCTAGACATATCTAGTGTGTCTGAAATGAAAAATAAAAGTATTTTTAGATCACAAATGCACGTTTATGCTTCTTTCCTATCTGTTTTTATTACTACATTTTTTCTCTTTTCTACTCATTCTATTTTCTAGCTGTTCTCTTTTCTATCTGTTCTTTTCTCTACCTGTCCTCTTTTGTATTTGTTCTCTTTTCTAGCTGTTCTCTTTTATATCTATTCTCTTTTCTACCTGCCCTCTTTTCTATTTGTTCTCTTCTCTAGATGTTCTCTTTTCTATCTGTTCTCTCTTCTATTTGTTCACTTTTCTATCTGTTCACTTTTCTATCTATTCTCTTTTCTATCTGTTCACTTTTCTATCTGTTCACTTTTCTATCTGTTCACTTTTCTATCTGTTCTCTCTTCTATTTGTTATTTTTCTATCTATCCTCTTTTCTATCTATTCTCTTTTCTATCTATCCTCTTTTCTATCTATTCTCTTTTCTATCTATTCTCTTTTCTATTTGTTCACTTTTCTAACTGTTCACTTTTCTATCTATTCTCTTTTCTATCTGTTCACTTTTCTATCTGTTCACTTTTCTATCTATTCTCTTTTCTATCTGTTCTCTCTTCTATTTTTTCTCTTTTCTATCTGTTCTCTTTTCTATTTGTTCTCTTTTCTATCTATTCTCTTTTCTATCTGTTCTCTTTTCTATCTGTTCTCTTTTCTATCTATTCTCTTTTCTATCTATTCTCTTTTCTATCGATTCTCTTTTCTTCTTCTATTCTCTCTTTTCTATCTATTCTCTTTTCTATCTATTCTCTTTTCTATCTGTTCTCTTTTCTATCTATTCTCTTTTCTATCTATTCTCTTTTCTATCTATTCTCTTTTCTATCTGTTCTCTTTTCTATCTATCCTCTTTTCTATCTATTCTCTTTTCTATCTGTTCTCTTTTCTATCTATTCTCTTTTCTATCTATTCTCTTTTCTATCTATTCTCTTTTCTTTCTATTCTCTTTTCTATCTATCCTCTTTTCTATCTATTCTCTTTTCTATCTATCCTCTTTTCTATCTGTTTTCTTTTCTATTCCCTTTCTATCTGTTTTCCTTTCTGCCTGTGTTTCTTTTTATCTGTTCTCTTCTCTATCTGTTCCCATTTCTATCTGATTTGCTGTATAATCTCATCTGGCGTCTCTCTCTGCTTTAACATCTAGTACCAAGGTAGATCAAATCTCTCTGCTTTAACATCTAGTACAAGTTAGATCAAATTTCTCTGCTTTAACATCTAGTACCAAGGTAGATCAAATCTCTCTGCTTTAACATCTAGTCCCAAGTAGTTCAAATCTCTCTGTCTGGGAATAGCTTCCAGTACTAATTTCTCAGAGACTATCCTGCTCAATTCTGTGATCTGGAACTAACTTTGCAGGACCAACGTATTTGAGACTAGTATAGACCCGAAAGTGCTTCCTCTGATGTGCTATCTCTCTTTCTTCCTCTCTCTCTCTCACACACACACTTATGTCAAAAATTATTCATCAATAGATTTATATATATAGTACCATATATATATATAGTGCCTGTATATATGAAATCGCTTAGGGCTTACTATGCACATTAAAATATGATGATTGATATATATCTACTATTCTAGTTGTTGATAAATGATTATCATTTTGTGTCAGATTCAGTATCTGAAGTTGGTGAAAGTTATAAAAACCATACCTAACTTGTGTATGGACCTATCATTTATGGTGTCTTTAACACTGAAAGGTAAGACAAGTTCATGTTTATCAACACTGAAAGGTAAGACAAGTTCATGTTTATCAACACTGAAAGGTAAGACAAGTTCATGTTTATCAACACTGAAAGGTAAGACAAGTTCATGTTTATCAACACTGAAAGGTAAGACAAGTTCATGTTTATCAACACTGAAAGGTAAGACAAGTTCATGTTTATCAACACTGAAAGGTAAGACAAGTTCATGTTTATCAACACTGAAAGGTAAGACAAGTTCATGTTTATCAACACTGAAAGGTAAGACAAGTTCATGTTTATCAACACTGAAAGGTAAGACAAGTTCATGCTTATCAACACTGAAAGGTAAGACAAGTTCATGCTTATCAACACTGAAAGGTAAGACAAGTTCATGTTTATCAACACTGAAAGGTAAGACAAGTTCATGTTTATCAACACTGAAAGGTAAGACAAGTTCATGTTTATCAACACTGAAAGGTAAGACAAGTTCATGTTTATCAACACTGAAAGGTAAGACAAGTTCATGTTTATCAACACTGAAAGGTAAGACAAGTTCCTGCTTATCAACACTGAAAGGTAAGACAAGTTCATGCTTATCAACACTGAAAGGTAAGACAAGTTCATGTTTATCAACACTGAAAGGTAAGACAAGTTCATGTTTATCAACACTGAAAGGTAAGACAAGTTCATGTTTATCAACACTGAAAGGTAAGACAAGTTCATGCTTATCAACACTGAAAGGTAAGACAAGTTCATGCTTATCAACACTGAAAGGTAAGACAAGTTCATGTTTATGAACACTGAAAGGTAAGACAAGTTCATGCTTATCAACACTGAAAGGTAAGACAAGTTCATGCTTATCAACACTGAAAGGTAAGACAAGTTCATGCTTATCAACACTGAAAGGTAAGACAAGTTCATGTTTATCAACACTGAAAGGTAAGACAAGTTCATGCTTATCAACACTGAAAGGTAAGACAAGTTCATGCTTATCAACACTGAAAGGTAAGACAAGTTCATGCTTATCAACACTGAAAGGTAAGACAAGTTCATGCTTATCAACACTGAAAGGTAAGACAAGTTCATGTTTATCAACACTGAAAGGTAAGACAAGTTCTTGTTTATCAACACTGAGAGGTAAGACAAGTTCATGCTTATCAACACTGAAAGGTAAGACAAGTTCATGCTTATCAACACTGAAAGGTAAGACAAGTTCATGTTTATCAACACTGAAAGGTAAGACAAGTTCTTGTTTATCAACACTGAGAGGTAAGACAAGTTCATGTTTACCAACACTGAAAGATAAGACAAGTTCATGTTTATCAACACTGAGAGGTAAGACAAGTTCATGTTTATCAACACTGAAAGGTAAGACAAGTTCATGTTTATCAACACTGAAAGGTAAGACAAGTTCCTGCTTATCAACACTGAAAGGTAAGACAAGTTCATGCTTATCAACACTGAAAGGTAAGACAAGTTCATGCTTATCAACACTGAAAGGTAAGACAAGTTCATGCTTATCAACACTGAAAGGTAAGACAAGTTCATGTTTATGAACACTGAAAGATAAGACAAGTTCATGTTTATGAACACTGAGAGGTAAGACAAGTTCCTGTTTATCAACACTGAGAGGTAAGACAAGTTCCTGTTTATCAACACTGAAAGGTAAGACAAGTTCCTGTTTATCAACACTGAAAGGTAATTCAAGTTCATGTTTATGAACACTGAAAGATAAGACAAGTTCATGTTTATCAACACTGAAAGATAAGACAAGTTCCTGTTTATCAACACTGAGAGGTAAAGATAAGACAAGTTCCTGTTTATGAACACTGAGAGGTAATGGTAAGACAAGTTCCTGTTTATGAACACTGAAAGGTAAGACAAGTTCATGTTTATGAACACTGAAAGGTAAAGGTAAGACAAGTTCCTGTTTATGAACACTGAAAGGTAATGGTATGACAAGTTCCTGTTTATGAACACTGAGAGGTAAAGGTAAGACAAGTTCATGTTTATGAACACTGAAAGGTAATGGTAAGACAAGTTCCTGTTTATGAACACTGAAAGGTAAAGGTAAGACAAGTTCCTGTTTATGAACACAGAAAGGTAAAGGTAAGACAAGTTCCTGTTTATGAACACTGAGAGGTAAAGGTAAGACAAGTTCCTGTTTATGAACACTGAAAGGTAAGACAAGTTCCTGTTTATGAACACTGAGAGGTAAAGGTAAGACAAGTTCCTGTTTATGAACACTGAGAGGTAAAGGTAAGAAAAGTTCCTGTTTATAATCACATTAGTTTTACTGTTGACTAAAACTCAAAGATTTTCATGAACAAATTTGATAACAATTATATTCTTGTATTGTATATTGTGTTGTATCTACTTCTTGTATTGTACATTTTGTTGTATCTACTTCTTGTATTGTATATTGTGTTGTATCTACTTCTTGTATTGTATATTTTGTTGTATCTACTTCTTGTATTGTACATTTTGTTGTATCTACTTCTTGTATTGTATATTTTGTTGTATCTACTTCTTGTATTGTATATTTTGTTGTATCTACTTCTTGTATTGTACATTTTGTTGTATCTACTTCTTGTATTGTATATTGTGTTGTATCTACTTCTTGTATTGTACATTTTGTTGTATCTACTTCTTGTATTGTATATTTTGTTGTATCTACTTCTTGTATTGTACATTTTGTTGTATCTACTTCTTGTATTGTACATTTTGTTGTATCTACTTCTTGTATTGTACATTTTGTTGTATCTACTTCTTGTATTGTACATTTTGTTGTATCTACTTCTTGTATTGTACATTTTGTTGTATCTACTTCTTGTATTGTACATATCTTTATATCTAGTTCTCATATTGAATTAGAACTAAACATAAAAATAGCTTTCTCTGTATATAGAACTAAACATGAAAATATCTGTCTCTGTATATAGAACTAAACATAAAATCATCTTTCTCTGTATATAGAACTAAACATGAAAACATCTTTCTCTGTATATAGAAAAAAACACAAAAATATCTTTCTCTGTATATAGAACTAAATATGAAAATATCTTTCTCTGTATATAGAACTAAACATAAAAATATCTTTCTCTGTATATAGAACTAAATACAAAAATATCTTTCTCTGTACATAGAACTAAATACAAAAATATCTTTCTCTGTACATAGAACTAAACATAAAAATATCTTTCTCTGTATATATAACTAAACATAAAAACATCTTTCTCTGTACATAGAACTAAACATGAAAATATCTTTCTGTGTATATACAGTGGAGTCTAGATAAGTAGACGTCACAGGGATCTAATTGTTCGACTGATCAGGAATTCTACTTATCCAGATAGCACACATAGTAGAGAATGTACACTAATACTATGGCAGTAGTATTGGTTAAACAATTTAGCACTTAGAAAACACCATAAGTTAACATTTAAACAGTAATACAATATCAGAAATTTTGAAATACCGAATTAATTTAGAAAGCAGAAAAATACAATCATATGAACATTCACAAAATAATTACAGAAAAAATCTGTGATTTTGCTTTGCTTCTTAGTTTGTCAAAATGTTTGTCCATGGCCTGTTTAAAGGCAAAATATGGTGAGATTACATCATTTGAACATGCAGTCTGCATCATGTAAATGTTCATTTTGTTTATGCACTCCCAAACATCTGACTGTGATACAGGCTGTGCTTGCAGTCATCATCACAGTTAGGAATAGTCTGTTGGTTGCATCTGGCGTGATACAGGCTGTGCTTGCAGTCATCATCACGTTAGGAATAGTCTGTTGGTTGCATCTGACTGTGATACAGGCTGTGCTTGCAGTCATCATCAGTTAGAATAGTCTGTTGGTTCATCTGACTGTGTACAGGCTGTGCTTGCAGTCATCATCACAGTTAGAATAGTCTGTTGTTGCATCTGACTGTATCAGCTGTGCTTGCAATCATCATCAGCATTAGAATAGTCTGTTGTTGCATCTGACTGTGATAGCTGTGCTTGCAGTCATCATCACAGTGTAGAATAGTCTGTTGGTTGCATCTGACTGTGATCAGGCTGTGCTTGCAGTCATATCACAGTTAGGAATAGTCTGTTGGTTGCATCTGACTGTGATACAGGCTGTCTTCAGTCATCATCACATTAGAATAGTCTATTGAGTTGATCGACTGTAATGAAGGCTGTGCTTGCATACATCACAGTTAAAGAATATCTATTTAGTGCATCGACTGTATACAAGCTGTCTAGTATCATCACAGTTAGGAATAGTCTGTTGTTGCATCTGACTGTGATACAGGCTGTGCTTACAGTCATCATCACAGTTAGGAATAGTCTGTTGGTTGCATCTGACTGTGATACAGGCTGTGCTTGCAGTCATCATCACAGTTAGAATAGTCTGTTGGTTGCATCTGACTGTATACAGGCTGTGACTTCAGTCATCATCACAGTTGGAATAGTCTGTTGGTGCATCTGCTGTGATAGCACTGTGCTCAGTCATCATCAGTTAGAATAGTCTGTTGGTTGCATCTGACTGTGATACAGGCTGTGCTTGCAGTCATCATCACAGTTAGAATAGTCTGTTAGTTTGCATCTGACTGTGATACAGGCTGTGCTTGCAGTCATCATCACAGTTAGGAATAGTCTGTTGGTTGCATCTGACTGTGATACAGGCTGTGCTTGCAGTCATCATCACAGTTAGAATAGTCTGTTGTTGCATCTGACTGTGATACAGGCTGTGCTTGCATCATCATCACAGTTAGGAATAGTCTGTTGTTGCATCTGCTGTATGAGCTGTGCTTGCAGTCATCATCGTTAGAATAGTCTGTTGTTGCATCTGATAGATACAGGCTGTGCTTGCAGTCATCATCCATTTAAAGAATAGTCTGTTGGTTGCTACTATGATACAGCTGTGCTTGCAGTCATATCACAGATTAGGAATAGTCTGTTGGTTGCATCGAGCTGTGATACAGGCTGTGCTTGCATCATCATCACAGTTAGGAATAGTCTGTTGGTTGCATCTGACTGTGATACAGGCTTGCTTTCAGTCATCATCACAGTTAGGAATAGTCTGTTGGTTGCATCTGACTGTGATACAGGCTGTGCTTGCAGTCATCATCACAGTTAGGAATAGTCTGTTGGTTGCATCTGACTGCATACAGGCTGTGCTTGCAGTCATCATCACAGTCAGGAATAGTCTGTTGGTTGCATCTGACTGTGATACAGGCTGTGCTTGCAGTCATCATCACAGTTAGGAATAGTCTGTTGGTTGCATCTGACTGTGATAAGGCTGTGCTGCAGTCATCATCACAGTTAGAAAAAGTCTGTTGGTTGCATCTGCTGGATACAGGCTGTGCTTGCAGTCATCATCAGTTAGGAATAGTCTGTTGGTTGCATCTGACTGTGATACAGGCTGTGCTTGCAGTCATCATCACAGTTAGGAATAGTCTGTTGGTTGCATCTGACTGTGATACAGGCTGTGCTTCAGTCATCATACAGTTAGAATAGTCTGTTGGTTGCATCTGACTGTGATACAGGCTGTGCTTGCAGTCATCATCACAGTTAGGAATAGTCTGTTGGTTGCATCTGACTGTGATACAGGCTGTGCTTGCAGTCATCATCACAGTTAGGAATAGTCTGTTGGTTGCATCTGACTGTGATACAGGCTGTGCTTGCAGCCATCATCACAGTCAGGAATAGTCTGTTGGTTGCATCTGACTGTGATACAGGCTTAGCTTGCAGTCATCATCACAGTTAGGAATAGTCTGTTGTTGCATCTGACTGTGATACAGGCTGTGCTTGCAGTCATCATCACAGTTAGGAATAGTCTGTTGGTTGCATCTGACTGTGATACAGGCTGTGCTTGCAGTCATCATCACAGTTAGGAATAGTCTGTTGGTTGCATCTGACTGTGATACAGGCTGTGCTTGCAGTCATCATCACAGTTAGGAATAGTCTGTTGGTTGCATCTGACTGTGATACAGGCTGTGCTTGCAGTCATCATCACAGTTAGGAATAGTCTGTTGGTTGCATCTGACTGTGATACAGGCTGTGCTTGCAGTCATCATCACAGTTAGGAATAGTCTGTTGGTTGCATCTGACTGTGATACAGGCTGTGCTTGCAGTCATCATCACAGTCAGGAATAGTCTGTTGGTTGCATCTGACTGTGATACAGGCTGTGCTTGCAGTCATCATCACAGTTAGAATAGTCTGTTGGTTGAATGATTGGCATACATAACCCTATAATAGCAGTGTTTGAAAGAGTGACACGGGTAAAAAAAACATCATTGTTAATGTTTCATAAACTCGTCTGGTTCAATGTTCAGTTCTTGATATAATCTAGCAAATAATGGATCCACTAAAATATCAACAACATTACTCTCACTTCTCTTTGATGGTGTAGAATTCTCATTTACTGAGACATCTACTGCATGTAAGAAGCTAGCTTGTCTAAAGCAGTTTGCAATTGTTGCAGGCAAAACTATGTCCCATGCAGTTTTTAACATTAAAATAGCCCGTCTGCCCAGCGTGTTACATGGCACCGAGCTGAAGAGCTAATAAGCTCAAGTGCTTCTGGATCTGAAAAAAAACAACAAAAAAAACCATTAAAAT
Organism: Arion vulgaris; assembly: GCA_020796225.1. Taxonomy (NCBI): domain Eukaryota; kingdom Metazoa; phylum Mollusca; class Gastropoda; order Stylommatophora; family Arionidae; genus Arion; species Arion vulgaris. The sequence continues at coordinate 87,063,914 of CM036756.1, forward strand.
AGCATCAAGGAGGGCTATCTTGAAATCATCAGAACTGAGGTCAGTATCCAGATGACCGACCAGTTTTGACAACATTGTAGATCTGTAATGAACTTTCAGGTTTTGAATAATACCTTGATCACAAGATTGAAGTGTTGATGTTACATTACTAGACAGAAACTCACAAGATTGAAGTGTTGATGTTACATTAGGCGACAGAAACTCACAAGATTGAAGTGTTGATGTTGCATTACTAGACAGAAACTCACAAGATTGAAGTGTTGATGTTGCATTAGGCGACAGAAACTCACAAGATTGAAGTGTTGATGTTGCATTAGGTGACAGAAACTCACAAGATTGAAGTGTTGATGTTGCATTAGGCGAGAGAAACTCACAAGATTGAAGTGTTGATGTTGCATTAGGAGACAGAAACTCACAAGATTGAAGTGTTGATGTTGCATTAGGCGAGAGAAACTCACAAGATTGAAGTGTTGATGTTGCATTAGGCGACAGAAACTCACAAGATTGAAGTATTGATGTTGCATTACTAGACAGAAAGTCACAAGATTGAAGTGTTGATGTTGCATTAGGCGACATAAACTCACAAGATTGAAGTGTTGATGTTACATTACTAGACAGAAACTCACAAGATTGAAGTGTTGATGTTGCATTAGGTGACAGAAACTCACAAGATTGAAGTGTTGATGTTGCATTAGGCGAAGAAACTCCAAGATTGAAGTGTTGATGTTGCATTAGGAGACAGAAACTCACAAGATTGAAGTGTTGATGTTGCATTAGGCGAGAGAAACTCACAAGATTGAAGTGTTGATGTTGCATTAGGCGACAGAAACTCACAAGATTGAAGTATTGATGTTGCATTACTAGACAGAAAGTCACAAGATTGAAGTGTTGATGTTGCATTAGGCGACATAAACTCACAAGATTGAAGTGTTGATGTTACATTACTAGACAGAAACTCACAAGATTGAAGTGTTGATGTTGCATTAGGTGACAGAAACTCACAAGATTGAAGTGTTGATGTTGCATTAGGCGAGAGAAACTCACAAGATTGAAGTGTTGATGTTGCATTAGGAGACAGAAACTCACAAGATTGAAGTGTTGATGTTGCATTAGGCAGAGAAACTCACAAGATTGAAGTGTTGATGTTGCATTAGGCGACAGAAACTCACAAGATTGAAGTATTGATGTTGCATTACTAGACAGAAAATCACAAGATTAAATGTTGATGTTGCATTAGGCGACATAAACTCACAAAATGAAGTGTTGATGTTACATTACTAGACAGAAACTCACAAGATTGCAGTGTTGATGTTGCATTAGGCGACAGAAACTCACAAGATTGAAGTGTTGATGTTACATTACTAGACAGAAACTCACAAGATTGAAGTGTTGATGTTGCATTAGGGGACAGAAACTCACAAGATTGAAGTGTTGATGTTGCTTACTAAGAAACTCACAAGATTGAATGTTGATGTTGCATTATAAGAAAAACTCACAGTTGAGTGTTGATTTATTGACAAAACCAAAATGAAGATTATGTTTAGACAAAACTACAAGACAGAATGTTGTCGAACCAGATAGTTGAGTTATACAGAAAATAGTGATATAGAGAAACAATTATGATTCATTAGGACAGAAACCACAAGTGATGTCAACAAAATACAGATAGTGTTGTATGTGACAGAAACCAATGAAGTTGATATAGACAACACAGATGAAGGTTGATTTAAACAACAAAATGAATGTTGATGTTGATTAGTAAAAACACAAATGAAGTTGATGTTGACAAAACACAAGATTGAGTTGATTTCTTAGCAGAACTCAAGATTGAGTATGTTATTAAAAGAAATCACAGATTAGTATGTATTATGAAGAAACACAAATTGAATGTAGTATAGACAAATAGTGATGTTATTATTAAAACAGAAACTCAAGATGATGTAGTTCTTAGACAGAAACTACAGATGATGTTGATTTGCATTAGAGAAACTCCAAATGAAGTGTTGATGTGCATTGAAGAAACAAAATTAAGTTGATATTAGGCAAGAAACCAAGATTGAAGTGTTGATTCATTATGAAACAAGATTATGTTGATAAGTACAGAAACTCAAAATTGAATGTTGAGTCATTGGAAGAATAAAGTTGAATGTGAGATAGAATGTGAAGTAGAGATTAATAGAAATAATTGAAGTATTATAGAGAAATCAAGATGAATAGTTATTAGGAATACAAATAAGTTGATGTTGATTACAGAATCAAGATTAAGTGTTATGTTATTATGACAGAAACTCAAATTAAGTGATTTAGCAGAAACAAATTGAGTTATTATTATGGAAATCAAATGAAGGTTGATGTTATTAGCGAATACAAATGAAGTTGACATAGAAGAAATACAAGATTAAGTTGAGTTGCATTGGCAAATACAAATAAGTTGAATTAGAACTACAAATTGAATTGATTGATGGATCTAGATTAAGTGTATCATCAAAGAAATAAGTTGATTTGAGTAATAAAAAAAATTGAAGTGATGTTATCTAGACGAATCCAATTGAGTGATGTTGCATAAGCGACAAGATTAGTTGTGTTGATAGACAAAACACAAGATTAAGTTGATGTTGATTAGAAGAAACAAGATTGAAGTGTTGATGTTGATTTGCGAAAACCAAAGATTGAGTGTTATGTAAGATCAGAAACTCACAAGATTGAAGTTTGATGTTCATTATAGACAAACAAGATTGAAGTGTTGATTGCATTACAGAAGAAACTCAAGATTAGGTGTTTGATTAGGCAAAAATAAGTTGATGTTATTAAGAAACATAAGATTGATGGAATCATAGTAAGAACTACAGAGATCACAGATTGAAGTTGATGTTGCATTATGACAGAAACTCAAATTGAAGTTTGATGTTGCATTATGACAGAAACTCACAAGATTGAAGTGTTGATGTTGCATTAGACAGAAACTCACAAATTGAATGTTGATGTTGCATTAGCGACAAAACTCACAAGATTGAAGTGTTGATGTTCATTAGGACAGAAATCACAAATTGAAGTTATGTTGCATTAAGAAGAAATCACAAATTGAAGTGTGATTTCATTAGCAAACTCCAAGATTGAAGGTTGATGTTGCATTACACAGAAACTCACAATTGAAGTGTTGATGTTCATTATGAAGAAACTCACAAGATTGATGTTGATGTTGCATTGGTACAAATAAGTTGATGTTGATTTGCATTAGACAAAACTCAAGATTGAATGTTGATGTTGCATAGCACAGAAATACAGATGAATGTTGATGTTGCATTAGTGACGAAACTCAAAGATGAATGTTGATGTTGCATTGCGACAAAACTACAAGTGAGTGTTGATGTTGCATTAAAAGAAACTCAAATGAATGTTGATTATTGCAAGAAATACAGTTGAATGTTATGTGCATTAGAAAAACTACAAGATTGAAGTTTGATGTGATGGTGAAGAAATCAAATTGAAATGTTGATGTTGCATTAAGACAGAAACTCCAAGATTGAAGTGTTGATGTTGCATTAGTGAAGAAATCACAGTTGATGTTGATTTGCATAGCAATAAGATTAAGTATACAGATCTAATGTGAGTATTGAACACAATAAGTTTGATGTATTGCAAAACAAGATAGTGTTGATTGTTGTCAGAACCCAAGTTGATTTGATGTTCATAAACTCAAGAGGTTTCTTTACGAAATCCAGATATGTGTGTCATTAGACAAAATGTTGATGTGAGTCATTAGAGAACTAAGATAGTTGAGTTATAGCAATAAGTATGATGCGAACAATGTGTTTGATAGACGAACAATGAATGTTGATGTTGATTGAATCAGATGAATGTTGATTTGTACAATGTGTTTGATGTTCTTAGAAAACTCAAGTTGATGTATGTCATTAGAAACACAGATTGGTTTATGTGCATTAACGATACAAGATTATTATTTTTAGAAATAGATGTGATGCTGAGAAGATACATATGTGTTGTGCATTACAGATAGTGATGTATAATAGAAACAAGTAATGTTTATTCTAGCAAAATAGTTGGATGACCAAAATAAGTTATGTGAAAATAAAAGTTGGTTGATTCATCAGAGTGTGATTTATAGGGAAAAATCACAGATTGAGTGTAGTTGATTGACAAACTCAATATATGTTATTCACAGAAACTCAGATGATGATTAAACTCCAGATTAGTTTGATTTATTGAACTAGTTAGTGTGCTTGGACACAAGTTGAAGTTTGATGTTGATTAGACAAAACTCCATTAGTTGTTCATACAATCAATGATTATCTTGAAATACAGAATTAGTTGAACAATGTGATGTATTAACACAAATAGTTGATTATTAGCAACTCAAGATTGATTGATGTCTTAAAATCACAATTGAAGTGTATATTAGAAAACTCAATTGATGTGTTTTAACAAATCATGATGTAGTTGCATAAATAGTGATGTATGGAAGATGTTGATATGCATAAGATCATGAGTGATTGCAGACAATCAGTTGATGTTAGTCATTAGAGAAACAAATATATTTGATTAGACAACTCAGTTGATGTTGTTAGAGAAACTCACAGATAGTGTTGATGTTTTAGACAGAAATCAATTAATGATGTATTAACGATCACAAGTTATGTGATTTTTAGCGAAACTCAGTGAGTGTTGATGTTCTTAACAACTACAGGAGTTTATTAGGAACTCACAATAGTATTATGAAAAACAAGATGAAGTTTGATGTTGTGGAAAAAATTATAGCAAAAATGTGATTTGATTTGATCACGAATCAGAGATGATAGAATTTATGTGATTCGCAAAATCAATATGGATCATGAGACTCATGTATGGCATTACACGAAACTCACAGATTTGATGTGCATGACAAACTAATTATTGATGTTGCATAGAACTCAAGATTAGTGTTGATTTACATCACTCAGTGATGATTTATATGACAATCAAGATTGTGTATTGCATTAGACAAATACAAGATTGAATTTAGTTGCAACAGAAACTCACAAGATTGAAGTGTTGATGTTCATTAAGCGAAACTCACAAGATTGAAGTGTTGATGTTGCATTACGACAGAAACTCACAAGATTGAAGTGTGATGTTCATTAGACAGAAACTCACAAGATTGAAGTGTTGATGTTGCATTACGACAAACTCACAAGATTGAAGTGTTGATGTTGCATTGACAGAAACTCACAAGATTGAAGTGTTATGTTGCTTAGACAGAAACTCACAAGATTGAAGTGTTGATGTTCATTGGGACAGAAACTCACAAGATTGAAGTGTTGATGTTGCATTAGACAGAAACTCACAAGATTGAAGTGTTGATGTTGCATTAGGGGACAGAAACTCACAAGATTGAAGTGTTGATGTTGCATTATGAGACAGAAACTCACAAGATTGAAGTGTTGATGTTGCATTAGTCGACAGAAACTCACAAGATTGAAGTGTGATGTCATTAGGACAGAAACTCACAAGATTGAAGTGTTGATTTGATACTAGACAGAAACTCACAAGATTGAAGTGTTGATGTTGCATTAGGCAGAAACTCACAAGATTGAAGTGTTGATGTTGCATTACTAACAAACTCACAAGATTGAAGTGTTGATGTTGCATTAGGCACAGAAACTCACAAGATTGAAGTGTTGATGTTACATTACTCAAAGAAACTCACAGATTGAAGATGATTGATTAGTGACGAAACTACAAGATTCAGTGTTGATGTTGATTGGTGAAACTCACAAGATTAAATTGATGTTGCTTATAGGGACAGAAACTCAAGATGAAGTGTAATTTGCATTATGACAAAACTCACAGATTAAGTGTGATTTCATTGGACGAACTAGACTGAAGTGTTGATGTTGCATTACTAAGAAACTCAAAACTGAAGGTTGATGTATTGAGACTACAATTGAAGTGTGAGTCATTAGTGAGAACTCACAAGATTGAAGTTATCAATTAGTGGAAACTCACAAGAATTAAGTTATGATATTTAGCAAGAAACTCACAAGATTGAAGTTTGATGTTGCATTAGGACAGAAACTCACAAGATGAAGTGTTGATGATTGCATTAGGCACAGAACTCACAAGATTGAAGTTTGATGTTCATTACAGAGAAACTCACAAGATTGAAGTGTTGATGTTGCATTAGGACAGAATCAAATTGAGTGTTGAGTTCATTATGAAAACTCACAGATTGAATGTTGATGTTGCTTAGACAGAAACCACAAGATGAAGTGTTGATGTTGCATTATACAGAAACTCACAAGATTGAAGTGTTGATGTTATTAGCGACAGAAACTACAGTTGAAGTTTGATGTCTTATGAAGACACTCACAGATTAGTGTGATGTCATTAGGACAAATCACAAGATTATGTTATTCATTGGCACAGAAACTCACAAATTGAAGTGAGTTGCATTACACAGAAACCAAGTGAAGTGTTGTGTTGCATTAGGCGACAAAACTCTACCAAGTTGTCATAGTGCTAGTTAGATTTTGACTGACAGTACCAATTAGTGTTGATCACTTAGGGCGAAACTCACAGACTTAAGATTGATGTTGTTACTTGACGATAGATTGAAGTGTTGATGTTCATTAGGCGCGATCACAGATTGAAGTGTTATGTTGCTTACATGCGAACTCACAAGATGAATGTTGATTTGCATTACTAACAGAACTCACAAGATTAGTGAATTGTTACCTTACGAGACAGAAACTCACAAGATGATGTTGATGTTAGATCTAGACAGAACACGATTGAGTGTTAATGTTTGCATACGTACAGAAACTCACAAGTTAGTGAGTTACATTAGGCGAGAACTCACAAGATTGATGCTGATTTGCACTAGTGAAGGAAACTCACAGATTGAATCTATGTCTTAGGATTGACTCACATAGATTGAGTATGTTATTACTTGCACAGAAAGCACAGATGAATTTGATGTTGCATACTAAGAACTCACAAATTGAATGTTGATGTTGCATCAGCGTGCAACTACAAGATTGAAAGTTGATTTGATAGCAAGAAACTACAAGATAATTTGATGTTGATTAGGTGACGAAATCACAAGTTGATGTTGATGTTCATTTAGACAAACTACAAGATTGAAGTGTTGAGTTGCATTAGCGAAGAAATTCACAAGATGAAGTGTTAGTTGATTATGCACAGAAACTCACAAGATTAAGTTATGTTGCATTCTGACAGAAATCACAAGATTGAAGTGTTAATGTTGCATTACTAACAGAAACTCACAAGATTGAAGTGTGATGTTCATTAGGGACAGAAACTCACAAGATTAATGTTGATGTTGCATTATACAGAAACTCACAAGATTGAAGTGTTGATGTTCATTAGCAGAGAAACTCACAAGATTGAAGTGTTGATGTTCATTAGTGACAGAAACTCACAAATTGAAGTTTGATGTTGCATTAGGGACAGAAACTCACAAGATTGCAGTGTTGATGTTGCATTAGATGACAGAAACTCACAAATTAATGTTGATGTTCATTAGCAGAAACTCACAAGATGAAGTGTTGATGTTGCATTATGACAAATCACAAGATTATGTTGATGTTGCATTAGGGACGAAACTCACAAGATTGAATGTTGATGTACATAGGAGAAGAAATCCAAATGAGTGTTGATTGCATTATGACAGAACTACAAGATTGAAGTGTTGATGTTCATTAGGCGACAGAAACTCACAAGATTGAAGTGTTGATGTTGCATTATGCAAAACTCACAGATTGAAGTGTTGATGTTGTTTAAACAGAAACTCACAGATTGAAGTTTGATGTTGCATTAGACAGAAATCACAGATTGAGTGTTGATGTTGCATTACTAGACAGAAACTCACAGATTGAAGTTTGATGTTGCATTAGCGCAGAAACTCACAAGATTGAGTGTGATTTGCATTACTAACAAAACTCACAAGATTGAAGTGTTGATGTTCATTAGGTGACAGAAACTCACAAGATTGATGTTAGTTGCATTAATGACAGAAACTCACAGATTGAAGTGTTTATGTTGCATTAGCAGAAACTCACAAGATTTAATGTTATGTGCATTACGACAGAAACTCACAAGATGAAGTATTGATGTGCATTAGTGCAAACAAAGATTAAGTTTAATGTTCATTCTAGACAAAATTCACAATTAAATTTTGTTATCATTAGAATAAACTCACAAGAAAAGTTTTCTCTCTGCATCCTAGACAGAAACTTATCAAGATTAGTGTTAAGACTGTTCTGTACAGAAACTCACAGATTGAGTGTATGTTGCATTATGACAGAAACTCACAATTGCAGTGATGTTTGCATTAGTCACAGAAACTCCAAGATTGAAGTATTGATGTTACATTACTAGACAGAAATGTCACAAGATTGAAGTGTGAGTTAGCATTACTGACAGAAACTCACAAGATTGAAGTGTGATGTTGCATAGGAGCAGAAACTCACAAGATTGAAGTGTTATGTTGCATTACTATGAGACAGAAACTCACAAGATTAGTAGTGTGATGTTGCATTAGGCAGTGAAACTCACAAGATTGAAGTGTTGATGTTACATTAGCTAGACAGAACTCACAAGATTGAAGTGTTGAGTTGCATTAGGTGACAGAAACTCACAATGATTGAAGTGTTGATGTTGCATTAGACAGAAACTCACAAGATTGAAGTGTTGATGTTGCATTGCTGACAGAAACTCACAAGATTGAAGTGTTGATGTTGCATTAGCTGAAGAAACTCACAAGATTGAAGTGTTGATGTTACATTACTAGACAGAAAGTCACAAGATTGAAGTGTTAATGTTGCATTACGACAGAACTCACAAGATTGAAGTGTTGATGTTGCATTACGTGACAGAAACTCACAAGATTGAAGTGTTGATGTTGCATTACCTCAACAGAAACTCACAGATTGAAGTGTTGATGTTGCATTATTTCCAGAAACTCACAGATTGAAGTGTTGATGTTGCATTAGTGACAGAAACTCACAAGATTGAAGTGTTGATGTTGCATTAGGTGACAGAAACTCACAAGATTGAATTGTTGATGTTGCATTAGGCGACAGAAACTACAAGATGAATGTTGATGTTCATATAGGCACAAACTCAAGTTGAAATGTTATGTTGCATTAGATTGCAAAACTCACAAGATTGAAGTGTTGATGTTGCATTACGTGACATAAATCACAAGATCTGAAGTGTTGATGTTACATTAGCGAACACAAATCACAAGATTGAAGTGTGTTGTCATTATGGACATGAAACTCACAGATTAAGTGTTGATGTCATTAGCTAGAAATCACAAGATTGATTTGATGTTACATACTGACCAGAGAAATCACAAGATTGAGTGTTGATGTTGCATTATGACAGAAACTCACAAGATTGATGTTGATGTTGCATTAGGCGACAGAAACTCACAAGATTGAAGTGTTGATGTTGCATTAGCGACAGAACTCACAAGATTGAAGTGTTGATGTTGCATTAGGTGACAGAAACTCTGAGGTAGTCGCCTGCCTTCTTTAGCTAGCTTGTCCGCATGTTCGTTTCCCCTTATGCTGCAGTGTGATGGGATCCACTGAATGACGGTGCGTTTAAGTGAGTACACTAGTGCATCGAGGGTCGCTTTCAGCTTATTGAGCTCTGTTTTGCCTACGCTTTTGAGTGCCGTGATGACCGATAGAGCATCGGTGAATATCACGACTTTGTTGCTAGAGGTTCCTCTTCTCTCTAGGATCATTTCAGCCGCTGTTCTTATTGCCTCCGCCTCTGCCCGGTAGTTATTTGAGTATTTGCCTGTGGCAATCGCTTTGTGACCGTCACTTTCTTTGGAAGTTTAAGCACTACTGAAAAGTTCTGATATCATCCATGACTTTGAATTGGCTCTTTAATTTGCACACAATTTGTTCAGACCTTTAAAACAACGATGATTTTGTGTAATTTTCCAATCACAAATAAATGCCATGTTCATTACCATCCATATTGGAAGACATACCTACTGTTATCCCCCATGACACTTTTCATTTTTGAAAGAAAATGTTTTATCTAGTAACATTTTCCAAAATAAACCAGTTTCATCAGCATTAAATACATGCACAGAATTATATTTAGTCACAAGCAGGTTTAAGCACTTCTTCTGTCCATGAATGAGTCGCCGTTTCATCAATTGATCGTTTCTCTCCACGTACACTCTTGTATGCTATGTAATGTCGTTTTTTGAAACGATCCAACCATCCAATACTTAACTAAATTTTCAGTCTGTCTCTATTCCAAGATCTGCAAATTCCTCTGCTTTTACAATAATTAATGGTCCAAATACGTGTACATTTGCCGATCTAAGCACAGCGAACAGCGAACCATTTTAAAAAGGGCAGTATCAACAAAATCACACGTGACTTCTAGCTCGCTGTCTGTCAATATTGATGTGACATGCGCAAAACAATTTTCTGTTGCGGTCTTTATGCTTTGAAATGCCCGAAAGCGTTGATCTTGGAATAGCTAGACCGCAAGCCGCCATTGTTGATGAATTCATGAAACATTTTCTTTGTGTGTGACAATGAATGAACTTAAACATCAACATATATTTTATAGTTGATATTTATTTGTAGATTCGACTAAACCAAATATTCGAGTTAACAGAGTTCGATTTAACAGACTTTTCGCCCGAGTGATTACGGGGCCCAAATTTGGGGTCTAAAGAATAGAACCACTGTTACCTGCCACGCATATCGTAAGAGGCGACAAAGGAGGTTTGGCTGAAATCGGATGCACGTGTCCCAGACTTGTAGAAGTTTATGCGTTTAGGAGCCTACCGAACCAATGTGCAACGTATACACGTTCTTGGCAAAGATCAAACATATCACAAAGAGTGATTAAAATTGGTAGTAAAGAACGAACGCAAAGAAGAGAAAAATAAGAAGAGACTTTTAATTCAATGATAAAGAAGGAAAATTATCAGAACTAAACTAATCACGCCAACTTAAGCAATATTCGTCTTATCAGAGTTCGACTTCAAGTGGACTCCACTGTAGAATTAAACATGAAATCATCTTTCTCTGTATTTAGAACTGAACATGAAATCATCTTTCTCTGTATATAGAAGTAAACACGAAATCATCTTTCTCTGTATATATAGAAGTAAACATGAAATCATCTTTCTCTGTATTTAGAACTGAACATGAAATCATCTTTCTCTGTATATAGAAGTAAACATGAAATCATCTTTCTCTGTATATAGAAGTAAACATGAAATCATCTTTCTCTGTATATATAGAAGTAAACATGAAATCATCTTTCTCTGTATATATAGAAGTAAACATGAAATCATCTTTCTCTGTATATATAGAAGTAAACATGAAATCATCTTTCTCTGTATATAGAAGTAAACACGAAATCATCTTTCTCTGTAGCCTATATAGAACTGCGCATGAAAACATCCAGCTTTCTCAGTTTTGAGTGAAGCTTGAATTAAATCATGTAATTTGTGATTGTTGCTTTTTAAATATCAAATGTTGTTGATTTAGAAACGCGGTTCAAGGTTCTGCCGTCTGTGCCTACTATTTCAAGGATATTGATGCCACTTTCTTAACGAGTTTCAGAGAACGTGACTCGCCAAGCCATCAATATTTACCTGTAATTCCACCATTTACACCTCACCCTGCAATAGTAAGTTTAAACTGGTTCAGTTTGACAAAAGTGAATACATTCTTTTCTTAATGAGAATTATGTTTGATTTCTTGACATTATCTAGAAGCTTAACACTTAAACCAATAGCGGTCAGGCCAGGTTGTCAGCTTGTTCAATGGCATGTGGGTTATTGGTTATTGGTTATTGGTTACTAAACTGACGTCATTGCACTCCGGGCAGACCCATAGGTGCTCAGTCTCCCCAACAGATATCGAAGAGTATGCATACTGATGGTTCCTGTGGCTCGCTGATTAAACACACCTCTCACTCTGCCTCTCAGTAACTCCAAACTGCTTAAATCGCTTGATCGATTCAACATCGATTTTAGTGTCCTCATCCAACAGAGAGTCTCGAAGAGACCGAAGAATATCCCCTTATCCATCTTCAACTCCCCAACAATCGATGCTGTTGATGCAAACCTGTCCGCTCTCTCATTACCGTAAACACCCGCATGCCCAGGACAGTATATCCACGTAAGCCGCTGGAGGTTAGAAACTTATATAGACGACATCCACTCATACCGAAACCTGCCCTTCTGGATCTTGTGAAGCATCGACTGAGAGTCAGATACAACAACTGCCCCAGTAAATGAAGTCCCAGAAATCCAATGGAGGGCAGCAGTAACGGCCTCAACCTCCATCCTCATACTAGAAGTAGTTGTCCTGTATGCGCCACTTCGCTCTGCAACAACCCTACCATGCGCATTAGCCAAGAAACCCCAGCCGGATTTATCACCACGTTGAACCGACCCATCGGTATATACAACAGCATCATCATCCCTTGCATTATCTTCTATCAGCTGCTTAACTGCGAGATCAGCCTTCATGTTGCCCCAATCTCTACATTCTCTTCCAAGAGTAATGATAACGTTGAGATAGTTCATCATGCTACCATCTGTTGGGATCCATTCTTCCCCTTTTGGTAGAGTCGCAACCGTAGTCACCTGGCCAATTGTTCTCTCAGCCTGGGCCATCCACGACATGCCACGCTTGATTCTCGTGCCCTTAAAATCATTAGTGTTCTTGTGAAGTGGATGTCTCTTATCCGAAGTAACCCGCATATATGCCTTGGTTTGGGCGATTGCATGACGGGAGCGTAGTGACAGAAGGCCAAGCATATATCTCATCTTCACAATGGGGGTATCTCTAGTGCAGCCCAGAACTATACGCATACCTTCATTCTGAACCCGTTCGAGTCGTATGTGGGTTACCGATGAAGTGGGTCCCAATGCACTTGGACAATATGTTAAAACATATTCACATGAAAATAGAATATAAGTTCTTATATTATTGTTTGAAGGTTGTCAGCTTGTTCAATGGCATGTGGGTTACCGATGAAGTGGGTCCCAATGCACTTGGACATTATGTTAAAACATATTCACATGAAAATAGAATATAAGTTATTATATTATTATTGATCATTCTGTCTTTCTTTTCTATAATTATGTTTTGACCCACGGGGTCAGGATAAGATTTCTAGAATGGGCTTTTTTGTGCGCTTCATAAATATTGTTTTGCACTGCCTCTGTTATTTCTGCGGCCACTTTTTGCATGGCTGACCTTTTGCTAATTATTTTGATTATTGTTTGCAATGAAATATTTACTTTGTGCCACTTACAAAAACGATTTAATGAGTCATTTCTCCAGCTGATTAATAGTGGAAGAAATGATCAAATATTGTGATGTCCCTTTCAATGATAGTACTGATAGTTATAGCTTGTTGCTTCTATCATGTGTTCATCCTCTCTGTCGTGGAATATGTATTGATAATACTCACTCTCAGCAAGACACACATCAACTGGCTAGAGAAGATAACAAACAAAGCAATGCACATCATACTTTGGCTGCACCAAAAACATAGCATGTAGAGCAATAGACTTTCCAGACATAAACAGTAAAATTGCGTTGTGTAGAACAGTTGCCTACCGTAAAATCATGCAAGACTTAACGCACCCGTTCCTCGATGAAGTAGAAAACTGCAAATGCAATAGACTTAAACGTGGCCAGTCGCAGCTGGGCCGAACAGAGGAGGTCATGCAACTAGTATGCACCATCCAGAACATAGATCATGGAGAAGAGTGGATACCTATACCCACTGAACACAGACAATCCTTTGTAGTAGTCACCACGGTAAACAAAGCAGAGTTTTCGCTGCTTACAATAGTCAACGCATAAGTCAGAGAGTTCATTAATAAATGACTACACATCGGAGGAAAATGCTGTTGTCTACACTGATGGTTCAACAATTCTGCACAGTCTTAACGTGCATGAGCTTTAACGGCTAGAACCAAAGGAAAGGTTATCAAAGAGGCAAATGGTGCAGATGCGACAACTACCAGCAGCATGACTATGGAGGTCATAACTAACCTATGAACATGATACAGAAGATCACGACCGGTTATGTACGAAGGCAGTGGATGCAATTAATACACAACGCGACAATCCAGACACTTACCTTCATCTTTGTTCCAGGTCATTCTGGGGTGAAGGGCAATGAGAGAGCGGATGCACTGGCGAGCAATGCTGCTATAGGTAATGAGTCTTCTATAGACAACAGCGACATCGTCAGTGCTCTAAAGGAAACATATGCTGTGAAGATTTCAACGAAGAAGATAAATGGTATTCTCTATCTTGGTTGCACAAGTTATACAAACACATAGGTGTAGCAAGATGGGAAAACCATGATAGAAGCCCTAGTAGATACATCAATCAACACAGAAAGGGAATTGTTAGTCTAAGAACACAGAAATACATGCTTGGGAGGAGATGGCAGCATTTATGAACATGTCCGATGAAGATGAAGATGATCCTCAAATGAGCAATGAAGTGTAAGCCAACAAGCATAAACAATAAGACACTGAACAGTTGTAATATTTGTAACACTGAAAAATATGTTTTTCTTCTCCATTCGAACGCTCCATAACGATCCTCTCTTAAATCACTCTTTGTGTTTTGTATGTGATCTGAATCTAAGAGAGTTTTGATGTTGTGCTAAAAAGGATCACTCATTGCACGAGCTGCTCAGCACCAGTGGTGGAAATCGGCTAAAACGGTGCAAGTCGTGGGTTGGTCGTGCCGCAGACATTGTTCAGCTGGTAAGCGGGCTCACAAATATCGACCATGTGGAAGAATGGATACCGATGCCATCAATATATAGAAACACGTTCTCAACGATCATTAAATTCGATAAGGGTTGCAGAGAGAGGAATCCCGTGGCGTTGGATGTAGACGTCAAAGCCATCATTGATGAAAACTGCAATGAAGGTGACGTTGTGATTTACACGGATGGATCGGTAGTTCGCCACGAAAAATCGACATGTGCCTTCAGTGCAAGCTCATGTGGCGGAATGATCAAGGAAGCCAATGGTGCAAAGGACTACGCATATTGTGATTAGAAAAATATTCACTGTCAACGATCACCACTCTCCTGTCATATGAATATCTAAGGTATATTTGTATTTTCCTTCCATTTAATGTTTGTTTCTAGCATGACTTCCACTATCTTCATCAAGTAGTTTGTCCCTACCGGAACTTGGCTCGCATGACAGCTGTCCTGAAAAACTCTCTATTCTGTGCAAGCTGACCTGCGTCAGTAGCAGCCAACCGCAGATATTAAGAAGATTTGGCTATTAAAGAAGATAAAAACAAGGACAAGGATATTTCGGACACATCAAACAACATGAGTGTTTAGAGAAGATTTGGAGGGAATGGTGCCTGGAAGAAGAATGAGAGGACAACTAGAAGAAGATGGGTGCGAGATGTCATTGACGATCAAGCTGTTGCAGAACAGCAGCATTTGTTCCTTTCTCTGTCCATGATATTCTAAGTATTTTTCTGTAGCATTTGTATTCACAGACATTAATGATCTTCTCCACCGCTTTGTCGATGATCCATGTCCCACATCCATATGTTGCAAAGGAAAAATACACAGGCTATATATTTATTTCCATACTAGCTGTACCCTGCGTGCGTTGCTACGCCTCCAACAGAAATTGAATTGAAAAGAAACTCGCTATAATAATAAAGACAATTTTGGATCATTGTCTTTATGTTCATTTTCTTGGGAAAAAAACTTACAATTTCCCAATGCATTTTAATTCTGTTTATTGAAGTGCTCTTTGATATACAATATTCTTTGTTTTTCCGTCTGGTGCGTACACGAATAAATCAGAAGGTTTTCCAACGCGGAAACAGGCCACATATAGCTGTCCATGTGAAAAGCATGGATTTTCCAAATGTAGTCCACACACTTGTAGCGATTGTCCTTGTGATTTGTTGATGGTCATTGCAAAGGCGAGTCGCACCGGAAACTGCAAGCGTTTGAATTCGAATGGCATGTCTGTTGGAATCATTGGGATGCGTGGCAACAGTATATCTTCTCCTTTAAATTTTCCATTTAAAATTGTACCTTCGAGGATATTGTTCATCATATTTTTCACTAAAAGCCTGGTACCGTTGCAAAGTTGTGGTGGATTGATGTTTCGGAAAAGAATGATAGGCACGCCAATTTTCATTGTTAAAACATGTGGTGGCATGCCTGGCAAATCAAGTGAATTCAAGAATTCAGTTGGATAATTTGACAACTTCGTCTTGATTCATTACAGTATCGATGGACTTATACGTTGTCACTTCGCCTGGTATTTTGTTTTGAATGCTCAAATTCATGGCATATACATCCTTGTTTTTGCTGCTAATATTGCACGTGCACTGAGCCACTGATGATTTTGTAATTATGTGCAATATTTGGGAAAACTTTATGAATCAATTCGTCTGTGGTCGCTATGATGTTACAGAAGTTTGTTGGCAATGTGATACATCGTGTGGAATCATCGATTGGCATTTTCCCATTCCCAATATCCAACAATTGTTTTGCGAAACATTCAGCGGTTTCATCATGTTGTAGTTGTATACGCATATTGGTCTTCAAAGTCAATTTCTGTATTTGTCACCATAGAACTGATGATTTCAGGCATGCATTAAGTTCATCAGCGGGTGTTGATCTTGGTATAACTGTTAGAGTTTGCCGGAAATCGCCAGACAATAAAATGAGTGCCCCACCGAAGATCTGGTCATTTCCTCTCAAATCTTTCAGTGTACGATGAAGCGCTTCTAATGCTTTTTGTGCGCCATAGTACATTCATCCCATATGAGTTGACATAATTGGAGTACTTTACCCATTGCATAATTTTTGTTGATATTGCATGTTGGTGTCTCAGTGATTTGCATATTCAACGGCAATTTCAGCGCTGAATGCGCTGTTCGGCCACCATCTAAAAGAGTTGCCGCAATTCCAGAAGATGCGATTGCCAGTGCAATATTATTTCGTGATCGTATGGTTGCCAAAATAAGTGAAATGAGAAAAGTTTTGCCTGTGCCTCCGGGCGTATCTATGAAATACAATCCACAGTTTTGGCTTGTAATCGCATGCATAATTCTGTCATATGCTATGCGTTGTTCTGGAATCAATTTTGGAAGATTGGTTTGAACAAATGTACTCAATTCGTTGATATCAAAGTGTGTTTCTCGTTCCAACTCACAATCGAAAAGTTTGTTTGCAGATCGTTCTGGCGCAGCCATTCCCAATTGCACCAGTGCTTTATTAGTGATTGCCAAACATATCACATACATTTTCTTGTTTGTAAATATTGACCAGAAAGTTTGATAATGCAAAACTGTGCTTTACCCTTTTTGTTAAACCTCTCTTTATCTCGCTCTCTCTCTCTCTCACTCTCTCTCTCTCTCTCTCTCTCTCTCTCTCTCTAGCCTGCGACACCCCTGGTCCTGCAACAAATGCATGCCATTTTTCTCTATTCTTGGATGTCCTCTGTATTGTGGTCCAGCTGTGATTCATTTATTTCAGTTCTTGTTCTACTGTTCTCCTCCAGGTCATTTTGGGTTTTCCGTGTTTTCGTTTATCTTCTATTGTCTGTCTCAAAGTAGATTCCTTTCGACTTTCACCACTTCCAGTCATGAGTAAATGACTTTGGTAGCCCTTCATGCCATGAATATTTTGTGTATTTGTGGCTGTTTCTGTAACGTGAAGATTTTTTATAGGACGGAATTGTTAGTCTCAAACTAAACCCCCCACCTGGAGGACCAGGAAGTCTGATTTAGTCTGGCCCCTCATCAGTGAGTTGTCCAGCCTGGAACCAGTGCCGGGTTAGCTCTACAGTAGAGGTAGCAAATGCTACGGGTCTCGCGTTTCTGGAGACCCCGCGCCTGGAGCAGAAAATGTTTAGCTTGTAAAATTTTAGTTCAAATATTTTTAAGGGACATAATTTTCAGATATTGAGGCCAAAGCCAAAATCCTGACTGACTGTGAAGAATATCATCGACAAACTTCAAGACGACGCAAGCGAAATACTAAGTACGACGATTTCAATAGCTCTAATACGCTCGATGAAGTTGCAGAAAATCAAACACACAAACAAAAATTTAAAAGTCAGGTGTTTATATTGTCATAATTGATAATATACTGTCTGCCTTAGCTAACGCATGGATGCGTGCCATGGAGTGACTGGTGTATTTCGAATACTGCGGCAGTTAAAATCTCTTACAGTAGAAGAGGTCTTGAAAAGAACTCCAAATGTTGTCAGTGTTTATCAAGAGGATTTGTAAGAAAGCCTAGGCGACGAACTTGTGCAGTTTGCTGTTCTTCTTAAAATTAATGTAGTTGCTGCTATTAACAACAAATGCATGATGTATACTGAATTTATAACATAGTGAAAAATTCATTAGAGTCGTGTTTCCCAAATGTAGAAATAGTTTTGCGAATTTCTTGTCGTTAATGATTACTAACTGCAGCGGAGAACGTTCTTTTTCACATTATGCATATAAAAGTGAGAAATTGGTTTGTCTAGTGTTCTGTCCAAATTTGCTCACATTAAATCGAGAAAAGTTTGTTTGTAAAAGTTGTGTTTTATTTTATTATCATACAAAGCCTATGGCCTCTTGGTAACATTGCTACAAGCCCGCGCTGTCTTAATCCGCTACTACCTGGAACATAAGTTTCTGCCGTCTAGCCCATTGTATCATTGGCGCAGGCAAGCCTCCCCCTCCCTTCCACTACAAAGTAATGGTCTCATGGGAAGCTTGTAAACAAATCATGTCAAAATGTGTTTCTTGCTCTCAGCATAAACTAGTAATTATTCCATATTGTTATCCATCTCAAAATATTGTGTAGAGCACTGTCATCCATTTTTGTTCGAATAGTACATGTGTGATAGCTTGCCGAGTTGAACACAGGAGGATTGTAGGTTCATTCCTACACCCCATGTCCCACACCCCATGTCCCACACCCCATGTCCCACACTCCATGTCCCACACCCCATGTCCCATACCCCATGTCCCACACCCCATGTCCCACACTCCATGTCCCACACCCCATGTCCCACACTCCATGTCCCACACCCATGTCCACACTTCATGTCCACACCCCCAACTGTCCCACCCATGTCCCACACTCCATGTCCCACACCCCATGTCCCACCTCCATGTCCACCCCATGTCCCACCTCCATGTCCCACACCTCCCACACTTCATGTCCCACACTCCATGTCCACACCCATATCCACACTCCATGTCCCACACCCCATATCCACACTCCATGTCCCACACCCATGTCCTACACCCATGTTCCATACTTGGAGAATAATTTTGCCCTACTACCCCGCATATTTTGACTGCAATAGGAAGTGACAGTCCTTCATGACCTGCGAGATGTTAGTTAATCAATTTCTCCTGTCTATTTTCCTCGTTCTCATTATTTAACCATCTTTTCACCTTCTCTAGGTGTTCTGATTCGACATTTTCACCAATATCGTTTCTAGTACTCATCCCCATTGTTTGCAACATCAGTAGTAACTGACATTATGTGAAGTACTCATCCCCATTGTTCATGACATAGTAGTATATAATAGAGCATTTATATAGTACTCATCCCCATTGTGTGCATGACATAGTAGTAACTAGAGCATTGATGTAGTACTCATCCCCATTGTTGCATGACAGAGTATAACTAGAGCATTTAGGAAATACTCATCCCATTGTTTGCATGACATAGTAGTAGTAACTAGAGCATTTATGTAGTACTCATCCCCATTGTGTGCATGACATAGTAGTAACTAGAGCATTTATGTAGTACTCATCCCCATTGTTTGCATGACATAGTAGTAACTAGAGCATTTATGTGTACTCATCCCATTGTTTGCATGACATAGTAGTAGTAACTAGAGCATTTATGTAGTACTCATCCCCATTGTGTGCATGACATAGTAGTAACTAGAGCATTTATGTAGTACTCATCCCCATTGTTTGCGCATATAGTAGTAGTAACTAGAGCATTTATGAGTACTCATCCCCATTGTGCATGACATAGTATAACTAGAATGTTATGTAGTACTCATCCCATTGTTTGCATGACATAGTAGTAACTTGGACATTTATGTAGTACTCATCCCCATTGTTTCATGACATAGTAGTAGTAACTAGAGCATTTATGAGTACTCATCCCCATTGTGTGCATGACAGTAGTAACTAGAGCATTTATGTAGTACTCATCCCATTGTTTGCATGACATAGTAGTAAGTAGTAACTAGAGCATTTATGTAGTACTCATCCCCATTGTGTGCATGACATAGTAGTAACTAGAGCATTTATGTAGTACTCATCCCCATTGTTTGCATGACATAGTAGTAACTAGAGCATTTATATAGTAGTCATCCCCATTGTTTGCATGACATAGTAGTAGTAACTAGAGCATTTATGACCAGGGATGCGCCAGATGTGTGCACCGAGGGCATGGGTATTACATGATAGGTACAATTAGCACATTGAATATAATGTGTCGTATTTTCTACTGGCTGAAAAACAATGACTTTAAAAATCTGAATTCTTCAAATAAATAATTTGTTTCCTATGTTTACGATGGATATTTGCCAATCGTTATAATGTGCTCGTAAGTGCTTGATCCCGTTCATTGACAATTTATATATATATTTCAGTGCTCTAATGACAGTCAAAACCTGCCCTCTTCAACCGTTAACTTTATCAAAGGGCATCCATTGATGTATTCAGATGTTTGGCCCATAGGACAGAGACCAGTATTGCTTTATATACAACCTAAGTAAGATATTACTGTTTCTGTTTGTATCTTCTCTAACCTTTATTTCATGACCTCAACTCACCTGCTCTCACACTGTCACACTGCTAGTCTCTCACACTGCTAGTCTCTCACACTGCTAGTCACTCATACTGCTAGTCTCTCACACTGCTAGTCTCACACACTGCTAGTCTCACACGGATTACCTCACCCTTCTAGTCTCTCACACTGATAGTATCTCATACTGCTAGTCTCTCACGCTGCTAGTCTCTCACACTGCTAGTCTCACACTGCTAGTCTCACACATTGCATGTCTCTCATACTGCTAGTCTCTCACACTGCTAGTCTCTGCACCACCCTGCTAGTCTCTCCACGGCTCGTCTCTCACCTGCTAGTCTCTCACTAATAGTCTCACCTGCTAGTCTTTCACTGCTAGTCTCTCACACTGTTAGTCTCTCACTGCTAGTTCTCACACTAATAGTCTCACACTGCTAGTCTTTCACTGCTAGTCTCTCACACTGCTAGTCTCACACATTGCATGTCTCTCATACTGCTAGTCTCTCACACTGCTAGTCTCACACGACACCACCTGCCTAGTCTCTCACACGGCTCGTCTCTCACACTGCTAGTCTCTCACACTAATAGTCTCACACTGCTAGTCTTTCACTGCTAGTCTCTCACACTGTTAGTCTCTCACACTGCTAGTCTCTCACACTAATAGTCTCACACTGCTAGTCTTTCACTGCTAGTCTCTCACACTGCTAGTCTCTCACTGCTAGTCTCTCACACTGCTAGTCTCTCACACTGCTAGTCTCTAACACTGCTAGTCTCTACTTACAAGCTAGTATCACTGCTATTCTCACATGCTAGTCTCTTTCACTGTTAGTCTCTCCCACTGCTAGTCTCTCACACTGCTAGTCTCACACTGCACGTCTCACACTGCTAGTCTCTCACACTGCTAGTCTCTAACATTTGCTAGACTCTCACTGCTAGTCTCTCACACTGCTAGTCTCTCACACTGCTAGTCTCCACTGCTAGTCTATCATGCGTCTCCTGCTAGTCTCTCACACTGCTAGTCTCACACTGCTAGTCTCTCATACTGCTAGTCTCACACTGCTAGTCTCACACTGCTAGTCTCTCACACTGCTAGTCTCTCACACTGCTAGTCTTTCACTGCTAGTCTCACACTGCTAGTCTCTCCACTTCTAGTCTCTCACACTGCTAGTCTCTCACACTGCTAGTCTCTCCACACTGCTAGTCCACACTGCACGTCTCCACACTGCTAGTCTCTCACATGCTAGTCTCTCACACTGCTAGTCTCTACACAGCTAGTATCACACTGCTAGTCTCCACTGCTAGTCTCTTTCACAGTTAGTCTCTCACCTGCTAGTCTCTCACACTGCTAGTCTCACTGCTAGTCTCCACTGCTAGTATCTTTCCTGCTAGTCTATCACTGCAGTTTCACACGGCTAGTCTCTCACTGCTAGTCTCACACTGCTAGTCTCTCATACTGCTAGTCTCACACTGCTAGTCTCTCACTGCTAGTCTCTCACTGCTAGTCTCTCACACTGCTAGTCTCAAACTGCTAGTCTCTCACACTGCTAGTCTATCACTGCACTCTCCACTGCTAATCTCTCCACTGCTAGTCTCTAACATTGCTAGATTCTCCACTGCTAGTCTCTCACACTGCTAGTCTCTAACATTGCTAGATTCTCACACTGCTAGTCTTCACACTGCTAGTCTCTCACCTGCTAGTCTTTCATACTGCTAGTCTCACTACTTGTCTCACACTGCTAGTCTCTCCACACTGCTAGCCTCTCACCTGCTAGTCTCTCACACTACTAGTCTCTCACTGCTAGTCTTTCACTGCTAGTATCACACTGCATATCTCTCACACTTCTAGTCTCTCACACTGCTAGTCTCTCACACTGCATGCTCTCACATTGTCTCTCAAACTGCTAGTCTCTACACTGATAGTCTCTCACTGCTAGTCTCAACTGCTAGTATCACTGCAGTCTCTCACACTGCTAGTCTCTCACTGCTAGTCTCTCCACTGCTAATCTCTCACACTGCTAGTCTCTCATTGCACGTCTCACACTGCTAGTCTGTCTCACTGCTAGTCTCTCACACTGCTAGTATCTCACACTGCTAGTCTCTCATTGCACGTCTCACACTGCTAGACTCTCACACCGCTAGTCTCTCACACTGCTAGATTCTCACACCGCTAGACTCTCACACTGCTAGTATCTCACACTGTATGTCTCTCACATTTCTAGTCTTTCACATGCTATCTTCACTGTAGTCTCTCACACTGCTAGTATCTCACACTGCTAGTCTCTCATTGCACGTCTCACACTGCTAGACTCTCACACCGCTAGTCTCTCACACTGCTAGATTCTCACACCGCTAGACTCTCACACTGCTAGTATCTCACACTGTATGTCTCTCACATTTCTAGTCTTTCACTGCTAGTCTCTCACACTGCTAGTCTCTCACATGCTAGTCTCTCACCTGCTAGTCTCTCACACTGCTAGTCTCACACTGCTAGTATCTCACTGTATGTCTCTCACATTTCTAGTCTTTCACACTGCTAGTCTCTCACACTGCTAGTCTCTCACACTGCTAGTCTCTCACACTGCTAGTCTCACACTGCTAGTATCTCACACTGTATGTCTCTCACATTTCTAGTCTTTCACTGCTAGTCTCTCCACTGCTAGTCTCTCCACTGCTAGTCTCTCACACTGCTAGTCTCCATCTGGTATCTCACACTGTATGTCTCTCACATTTCTAGTCTTTCACACTGCTAGTCTCTCACTGCTAGTCTCTCACACTGCTAGTCTCTCACACTGCTAGTCTCACACTGCTAGTATCTCACATGATGTCTCTCACATTTCTAGTCTCTCCACTGCTAGTCTCTCACACTAATAGTCTCACTGCTAGTCTTTCACTGCTAGTCTCCTGCACTGCTAGTCTCTCACCTGCTAGTCTCTCACACTGCTAGTCTCTCACACTGCTAGTCTCTCACACTGCTAGTCTCTAACACAGCTAGTATCACACTGCTATTCTCACACTGCTAGTCTCTTTCACTGTTAGTCTCTCACACTGCTAGTCTCTCACACTCAGTCTCACATGCACGTCTCACACTGCTAGTCTCACACTGCACGTCTCACACTGCTAGTCTCTCACACTGCTAGTCTCTAACATTTGCTAGACTCTCTCACTGCTAGTCTCACACTGCTAGTCTCTCACACTGCTAGTCTATCACTGCACGTCTCACATGCTAGTCTCTCCACACTGCTAGTCTCACACTGCTAGTCTCTCATACTGCTAGTCTCACACTGCTAGTCTCACACTGCTAGTCTCTCACACACTGCTAGTCTCCACATGCTAGTCTCTCACACTGCTAGTCTCTCACACACTGCTAGTCACACACTGCACGTCTCTCACACTGCTAGTCTCTCCCTGCTAGTCTCTCCACTGCTAGTCTCTAACACAGCTAGTATCACACTGCTAGTCTCACACTGCTAGTCTCTTTCACAGTTAGTCTCTCACACTGCTAGTCTCTCACACTGCTAGTCTCACACTGCTAGTCTCACACTGCTAGTATCTTTCACTGCTAGTCTATCACTGCACGTTTCACACGGCTAGTCTCTCACACTGCTAGTCTCACACTGCTAGTCTCTCATTGCTAGTCTCACACTGCTAGTCTATCACTGCACGTCTCACACTGCTAATCTCTCTGCACTGCTAGTCTCTAACATTGCTAGATTCTCCACTGCTAGTCTCTCACACTGCTAGTCTCTAACATTGCTAGATTCTCACACTGCTAGTCTCTACATTTGCTAGATTCTCCCTGCTAGTCTCTCACACTGCTAGTCTCTCACACTGCTAGTCTCTCACACTGCTAGTCTTTCATACTGCTAGTCTCACTACTTGTCTCCACTGCTAGTCTCTCACACTGCTAGCCTCTCACACTGCCTAGTCTCTCACTGCTGCTCTCCACACTACTAGTCTCTCACACTGCTAGTCTTTCACTGCTAGTATCACACTGCATATCTCTCACACTTCTAGTCTCTCACACTGCTAGTCTCTCACACTGCATGTCTCTCACATTGCAAGTCTCTCAAACTGCTAGTCTCTCACACTGATAGTCTCTCACACTGCTAGTCTCAAACTGCTAGTATCACTGCAGTCTCCTCACACTGCTAGTCTCTCACACTGCTAGTCTCTCCACTGCTAGTCTCTCCACACTGCTAGTCTCTCACACTGCTAGTCTCACACTGCTAGTATCTCACACTGTATGTCTCTCACATTTCTAGTCTTTCACACTGCTAGTCTCTCCACTGCTAGTCTCTCACACTGCTAGTCTCTCCACTGCTAGTCTCACACTGCTAGTATCTCACATGTATGTCTCTCACATTTCTAGTCTTTCACACTGCTAGTCTCTCACACTGCTAGTCTCTCACCTGCTAGTCTCTCCACTGCTAGTCTCACACTGCTAGTATCTCACACTGTATGTCTCTCACATTTCTAGTCTTTAACACTGCTAGTCTCTCACACTGCTAGTCTCTCACACTGCTAGTCTCTCCCACTGCTAGTCTCACACTGCTAGTATCTCACACTGTATGTCTCTCACATTTCTAGTCTTTCACACTGCTAGTCTCTCACACTGCTAGTCTCTCACACTGCTAGTCTCTCACACTGCTAGTCTCCACTGCTAGTATCTCACATGTATGTCTCTACATTTCTAGTCTTTCACACTGCTAGTCTCTCCACTGCTAGTCTCTCACACTGCTAGTCTCTCACACTGCTAGTCTCTCACTGCTAGTCTCACACTGCTAGTATCTCACACTGTATGTCTCTCACATTTCTAGTCTTTCACCTGCTAGTCTCTCACACTGCTAGTCTTTCACACTGCTAGTATCTCACACTACTAGTCTCTCACACTGCTAGTCTCTCACACTGCTAGTCTCACACTGCTAGTCTCTCCACTGCCTAGTCTCTCACACTGCTAGTCTCTCACACTGCTAGTCTCTCACACTGCTAGTCTCACACTGCTAGTATCTCACACTGTATGTATCTCACATTTCTAGTCTTTCACACTGCTAGTCTCTCACACTGCTTGCCTTACACTACTAGTCTCTCACACTGCTAGTCTCTCACACTGCTAGTCTCTCACTGCTAGTCTCAACTGCTAGTCTACAATACTACCTGTTATAATTTGAAGATCATGGGATTAGTACTCTTCTTTGCTAAACAAAATGGCTTACAATTGTGTGTATAGTGCTCCTACAATTGTGTGTATAGTACGCCTACAATTGTGTGTATAGTGCGCCTACAATTTTGTGTAAAGTGCTCCTACAATTGTGTGTATATGCCCTACAATTTGTGTAGGACTTCAAGTGTGTCACGACTTCAACATGTTTGAGTATCACTTTTCTAACCTCTTGTTCAGACAAAGGTTTTCTTTTTCAATGAGTGCCTGTTTCTAGACGTTAGTTCAAACAGCTGTAACTAGAACTATGAGAACATATCTTCGCTTACCATTTTCAGTATGCAGTTATCAAGTGAGTTTATAGTAATAATGCGAGACTTCAGTGCTATGTTAGCAACGATATAGCAAGAAGAAAAGCAGGTATAATAGGACAAAAAGTATAGGAAGTAGAAATAGGGCGAGGACAAACTAAGAACTTGTTGTACCGAACATGATCTGGTAATAGTAAATATAATGTTCCAGTAACATCCTAGAAGATTAGCAACATGGACGTCACGGACGGGAAGATAAAAATCAAATAGATTATATAATATTAATAATAGCCGTCCATCGCAAGCGATGATGACAACAACCTCAGACGTGTGCTGCTGCATCTCTATGGTGTGTGCGGATGTGTCTGTAACGTCAATCCTGAACACAATCCCCTACACAGGTTGGGCATACATGATCAAGGTTAGACATGTGCGTGTTGTGTGTTCTGTCTTTCCGCGCAGCTCGTTTTCTCTGTGCCTCATCGGCATGACGATTCTCAGCTATGTGAGTTCCTCTTGTGTTGTTACAGCGCCACATTTAACGATCTTGCGACAGGGATTCCCAGGACGTGGTGTCTATATCGACATTTCAGAGCACTTTACGAGTGTCTTTAAAACGTTCTTTTTCACCAGCAGAACGTCTGCCCCCTTCAAGCTCGCCATACATCAACTGTTTTTGGGATGCGTTTATCAGGCATCCAGAGCAACGTGACCGGCCCATCTCACATGGGCCTTCTACAACTGAGGTGTTGACGATTGGGATCTTTGCTCTCATGAGAACTTCGATATCTGGAACTTTGTCCTGCCAGTTTATTTTTGTAGTCTGCGTAGACAACTTGTGTGGAAGTGGTTTAATTTTCTTGCGTGTCTACTTTACACTGTCCATGTCTCGCTGCGTACAGCGTGTAATCTTACTATGACCCGGTAAACTTTCAGCTTTGTGGCTACGCTTATCTTTCCGCTCCACGACCTTTCGAACGCAGCACTGGCTTTGGATATCCTATTGTTGACATCAGAGTCTATGTTTGCTGATCTGGATAGGATGCTGCCAAGATAGGTAAAGTTGTCCATTTGCAAGAGACGCTGGTGTTCAAATTTGATGACCCGGATCAGAGTACTGCTCTCTAGGGACAGGCTGAAACATGACCTCAGTTTATGACCTCAATAATATTACAACAGAGATGAAGAACAAATATAACAATGTCTACAACCCTACCTGGTGCAGACTGGAAGTGATCACAAGCTATTAATGGCGATGTTAAAATTTAAACTTGGAAAATTAGAGAAATAAAAACTGAAACCATTACATTTTAACTGATTCGGTCCCGTGGAACACTGTAGTGCACATATTTCTTATCTGCGTGTCCCAAGCGTCTTTTAAAAGACGGCTACTATTGCGTTGAGTTTTATTAATTTTCACTCCGATTGTAGTTTTATATCAACCGGAAACTAAGTAGAAAGGAAGTACTAACGATAACCAAATCACAACATCGTGGTTTTGACTAGAATCAGAAGTGAAACCAAGTTTAATTTTCGTTTTCAAGTTACCCTGTGATTAAAAAATAATGTCTAACAATTCAGAGTCTAGAAATGGTTTGTTATCAGCTCGTTCTGCAGTTTTACAGCTGCAGAAGCGCGAGATTAGTTGCATGAAGATGTAGATACTGATAGTGAAGCTTCTGATGAACAAGTTTGTGATTTAAATACGTCGATTATTAATAATTTAAATAATACTAGTAGTGTTTCCCAACCAGCTGCGAGAGGGCGTTGCCCCAGTCAGGTTCCAGTAGGATTGCAACAAAAAGAAGAAGGATTCAGACAGAACCAGAGAAGTTATATAGTTGCTATGTTAGGACTATTATTCATATACTTTAGTTCTTTATTCCTGTAAATATTGCTATAATTTCCACTGTATGTGATTATATATTATGAGACATGAATGTTTAGTATGTGAAATCTTCAATTTGACAATTTTAATGGAAATTTCTTCAAAGATGATCGTGTTGCTAATTTGCGAACAGTTAGTAAACCATATATTCCATCAATATTTTCTTAATTTTGTGTATTCATAAATGGATTACTTATATAAAGAGAGCAGTTACACTGACTTATTCACCATATTGTTCCTCAAGGCCCTTGGTAAGTTGGATTTTTGTTCTCCCAATTTCAATTAATTTTTTATTACATGCTAATATTTGTCATGCACAGTCAACACAACATTATATTTTCACATACAATAAATATTTTATGAAAGTACAATCATTTATCTTTAATTTGATATATAATAAGTTCAACTTTAAATCATATTTAGAAACAATATTTTAATTTAATTAAAGTATGTGTGCAATATTTTTGAAGCTAAAAAATAATTCCGTCCAGAGGTGAAAAAAACCTGGTACTGAATCAGTTAATGCTAAACAACTACCAGAGGAATATGGAGTTGAAATGAAGAACAGATTTAAAATACTGATGATAATTTCAGGAAGAGTTGACACCAGATGAGTTGGCCACATGAAGATAACTGAAATATTTTGGACATATAAAGAGACACAAAAGGTCAGAGCAGACCCCTATGGAAAGAAGCATTCCGACAAAGAAAAGAAGAAGACCACAGAGAAGATTGATTCATGAGGTAACTGATGATTATAGCATGACGACTGCAGGTGTGGGACATCTAGCTATAACAAAGAGATAATCTGATGCACTGTTGGGATGACAAAGCTCTGCTCAGGACAAGCTTTCTGATTGTGAACTGATGGTGAACTGATGGTGAACTGATGGTGAACTGATGGTGAACTGATGGTGAACTGATGGTGAACTGATGGTGAACTGATGGTGAACTGATGGTGAACTGATGAGTGTTAATCTGATCGTTCTGAATGTTCATAGAACGTTAACGGTGGACTCGAATGTTGACAGAGACAGATAGCTTATCAATTCTTCAAGAATGTTGACAGAGACAGATAGCTTATAAATTCTTCAAGAATGTTGACAGAGACAGATAGCTTATCAATTCTTCAAGAATGTTGACAGAGACAGATAGCTTATCAATTCTTCAAGAATGTTGACAGAGACAGATAGCTTATCAATTCTTCAAGAATGTTGACAAAGACAGATAGCTTATCAATTCTTCAAGAATGTTGACAGAGACAGATAGCTTATCAATTCTTCAAGAATGTTGACAGAGACAGATAGCTTATCAATTCTTCAAGAATGTTGACAGAGACAGATAGCTTATCAATTCTTCAAGAATGTTGATGAATTCTTCCTCAATGTTGATATACTTTTATTTGTGTGAAAAATAGTGAGTAAAGGCACCTTATTTCATACCATGGGGTATGTTGGGGAATACAGTGTTAGACACATGGCGGGTGCCGTGCTATGATATAGAGATGCGGCCGCATCAGGCGGTACCGTAAGAGGGGCGGCATAAGCAGTGAAATCAAAATAACAATTCAAGGTTATTTTAAAGAAAAAAAACATGTAGAAGACTTGCATCATACTGAAAAATTATACCGCACGGTCCTGGTTAGACAGAGTTTTTTTTCATTGACCACCATCAGAAAGTGAGTGATGTTGTCAATATCATACTGTCCGCCTTTACCTCCCAGTGCTTTGTTGGTATCCAATTGAGGCTGGAGTTGACCTTAGAAACCATAATGTAGGACATTTCATCCCCACTGTTGACTTAAACCTGTACCACAAGCACTTACAGATCGGGCTAATAACCACTACGTTATACAAACTCTATATATAGACTACAGTTGATCAATTTCTCCTGCTGAATGTTGATAGAAACTTCAAGTTTATCTGCTGGAATCTCATTATACACCTTTTATAACTTGGTTAATAATGTTTGTTTTAATAGTTCAATTACAATCTCTTCTGTTGTAATAGTTCTATTACAATCTCTTCTGTTTTAATAGTTCTATTACAATCTCTTCTGTTGTAATAGTTCTATTACAATCTCTTCTGTTTTAATAGTTCTATTACAATCTCTTCTGTTTTAGCAGTTCTGTTACAATCTCATCTGTTTTAATAGTTCTATTACAATCTCTTCTGTTTTAGCAGTTCTATTACAATCTCTTCTGTTTTAATAGTTCTATTACAATCTCTTCTGTTTTAATAGTTCTATTACAATCTCTTCTGTTTTAATAGTTCTATTACAATCTCATCTGTTTTAATAGTTCTATTACAATCTCTTCTGTTTTAGCAGTTCTGTTACAATCTCTTCTGTTTTAATAGTTCTATTACAATCTCTTCTGTTTTAGCAGTTCTATTACAATCTCTTCTGTTTTAGCAGTTCTGTTACAATCTCTTCTGTTTTCGCAGTTCTGTTACAATCTATTCTGTTTTAGCAGTTCTGTTACAATCTATTCTGTTTTAGCAGTTCTGTTACAATCTATTCTGTTTTAGCAGTTCTGTTACAATCTATTCTGTTTTTGCAGTTCTTTCAATCTCTTCTGTTTGCATTCTTTAAAATTGTGATATTATAAGGTTAGACATGTGCGTGTTGTGTTTCTGTCTTTTCGCGCAGCTCGTTTTCTCTGTGCCTCATCGGCATGACGATTCTCAGCTATGTGAGTTCCTCTTGTGTTGTTACAGCGCCACATTTAAGATCTTGCGACAGGGATTCCAGGACGTGGTGTCTATATCGAAGCATTTCAGAGACACTTTACGAGTGTCTTTAAAACGTTCTTTTTCACCAGCAGAACGTCTGCCCCTTCAAGCTCGCCATCATCAACTGTTTTGGGATGCGTTTATCAGGCATCCAGAGCAACGTGACCGGCCCATCTCACATGGGCCTTCTAAGACAGGGTGTTGACGATTGGGATCTTTGCTCTCATGAGAACTTCGATATCTGGAACTTTGTCCTGCCAGTTTATTTTTAGTAGTCTGCAGACAACTTTGTGGAAGTGGTTTAATTTTCTTGCGTGTCTACTTTACACTGTCCATGTCTCGCTGCGTACAGCAGTGTAATTACACTATGACCGGTAAACTTTCAGCTTTGTGGCTACGCTTATCTCTTTCCGCTCCCACGCAGCCTTTCGAACGCAGCACTGGCTTTGGATATCCTATTGTTGACATCAGAGTCTATGTTTGCTGATCTGGATAGGATGCTGCCAAGATAGGTAAAGTTGTCCATTTGCAAGAGACGCTGGTGTTCAAATATTGATGACGGGATCAGAGTACTGCTCTCTAGGGACGGGCTGAAACATGACCTCAGTTTTATGACCTCAATAATATTACAACAGAGATGAAGAACAAATATAACAATGTCTACAACCCTACCTGGTGCAGACTGGAAGTGATCACAAGCTATTAATGGCGATGTTAAAATTTAAACTTGGAAAATTAGAGAAATAAAAACTGAAACCATTACATTTTAATGCTAAACAACTACCAGAGGAATATGGAGTTGAAATGAAGAACAGATTTAAAATACTGATGATAATTTCAGGAAGAGTTGACACCAGATGAGTTGGCCACATGAAGATAACTGAAATATTTTGGACATATA
This sequence comes from Arion vulgaris, assembly GCA_020796225.1. Classification (NCBI taxonomy): domain Eukaryota; kingdom Metazoa; phylum Mollusca; class Gastropoda; order Stylommatophora; family Arionidae; genus Arion; species Arion vulgaris. Next base: position 87,095,781 of record CM036756.1, read on the forward strand.
AAGAGACACAAAAGGTCAGAGCAGACCCCTATGGAAAGAAGCATTCCGACAAAGAAAAGAAGAAGACCACAGAGAAGATTGATTCATGAGGTAACTGATGATTATAGCATGACGACTGCAGGTGTGGGACATCTAGCTATAACAAAGAGATAATCTGATGCACTGTTGGGATGACAAAGCTCTGCTCAGGACAAGCTTTCTGATTGTGAACTGATGGTGAACTGATGGTGAACTGATGGTGAACTGATGGTGAACTGATGGTGAACTGATGGTGAACTGATGGTGAACTGATGGTGAACTGATGGTGAACTGATGAGTGTTAATCTGATCGTTCTGAATGTTCATAGAACGTTAACGGTGGACTCGAATGTTGACAGAGACAGATAGCTTATCAATTCTTCAAGAATGTTGACAGAGACAGATAGCTTATAAATTCTTCAAGAATGTTGACAGAGACAGATAGCTTATCAATTCTTCAAGAATGTTGACAGAGACAGATAGCTTATCAATTCTTCAAGAATGTTGACAGAGACAGATAGCTTATCAATTCTTCAAGAATGTTGACAAAGACAGATAGCTTATCAATTCTTCAAGAATGTTGACAGAGACAGATAGCTTATCAATTCTTCAAGAATGTTGACAGAGACAGATAGCTTATCAATTCTTCAAGAATGTTGACAGAGACAGATAGCTTATCAATTCTTCAAGAATGTTGATGAATTCTTCCTCAATGTTGATATACTTTTATTTGTGTGAAAAATAGTGAGTAAAGGCACCTTATTTCATACCATGGGGTATGTTGGGAATACAGTGTTAGACATATGGCGGGTGCCGTGCTATGATATAGAGAGGCGGCCGCATCAGGCGGTACCGTAAGGGGGGCGGCATAAGCAGTGAAATCAAAATAACAATTCAAGGTTATTTTAAAGAAAAAAAACATGTAGAAGACTTGCATCATACTGAAAAATTATACCGCACGGTCCTGGTTAGACAGAGTTTTTTTTCATTGACCACCATCAGAAAGTGAGTGATGTTGTCAATATCATACTGTCCGCCTTTACCTCCCAGTGCTTTGTTGGTATCCAATTGAGGCTGGGTTGACCTTAGAGCCATAATGTAGGGACATTTCATCCCCACTGTTGACTTAAACCTGTACCACAAGCACTTACAGATCGGGCTAATAACCACTACGTTATACAAACTCTATATATAGACTACAGTTGATCAATTTCTCCTGCTGAATGTTGATAGAAACTTCAATTTATCTGCTGGAATCTCATTATACACCTTTATAACTTGAACTAATGTTGTTTAATAGTTCAATTACAATCTTCTGTGAATAGTTTATTACAACTCTTCTTTTAATAGTTCTATTACAATCTCTTCTGTTGTAATAGTTCTATTACAATCTCTTCTGTTTTAATAGTTCTATTACAATCTCTTCTGTTTTAGCAGTTCTGTTACAATCTCATCTGTTTTAATAGTTCTATTACAATCTCTTCTGTTTTAGCAGTTCTATTACAATCTCTTCTGTTTTAATAGTTCTATTACAATCTCTTCTGTTTTAATAGTTCTATTACAATCTCTTCTGTTTTAATAGTTCTATTACAATCTCTTCTGTTTTAATAGTTCTATTACAATCTCTTCTGTTTTAGCAGTTCTGTTACAATCTCTTCTGTTTTAATAGTTCTATTACAATCTCTTCTGTTTTAGCAGTTCTGTTACAATCTCTTCTGTTTTAATAGTTCTATTACAATCTCCTCTGTTTTAGCAGTTCTATTACAATCTCTTCTGTTTTAGCAGTTCTGTTACAATCTCTTCTGTTTTCGCAGTTCTGTTACAATCTATTCTGTTTTAGCAGTTCTGTTACAATCTATTCTGTTTTAGCAGTTCTGTTACAATCTATTCTGTTTTAGCAGTTCTGTTACAATCTATTCTGTTTTAGCAGTTCTATTACAATCTCTTCTGTTTTAGCAGTTCTATTACAATCTCTTCTGTTTTAACTATATTCGTTCTATTAGTTGTGTGATATTTTGTTTTCTTTCATAACTTTTTAAAACTAAGTTTTAAAGGCGAACGATTGAAATCATTGCATCGGAATTTACGCCAGATGGTTGGTCCCATTCCGAAGAAATGGCACACCATCTGCCGAGAGTATTGCATAAATCATGACTCCGTAACTTCGGCAACTATCCTAGTGGTCTCTTGACAGAAATGCACTCGCAAACAGAACTGCGACGCCCGGGACTCGAATTTTCTTCTTCTCACAAGGCAATGGCTTAGCCATGCCATAACGTTTCTTGAATAAGACATCAATGTAACAAATATAAAAACACATTCCTTTTTTGCTTGTTCGCAATGTTAACTTGTTTGTTCTGATCATTACAGTCAAGGTTAACAGCGATTGAAAGTTGATTATCAAGTGGAAAATGCTAGAGTCTATTATGATGTCATATTTGTTGGGACAGGTCAGACATTTTGATATTATGTTATATAATCTTACATTACAAGTTTAATCTATCAGATTTGGTATGTTGAATAATCTTACATTACAAGTTTAATCTCTCAGATTTGGTAGAGATGTATGATCTCATCTATTTAGCTGAAAGATGTATGATCTCATCTACTTAGCTGAAAGATGTATGATCTCATCTACTTAGCTGAAAGATGCATGATCTCATCTACTTAGCTGAAAGATGTATGATCTCATCTATTTAGCTGAAAGATGCATGATCTCATCTACTTAGCTGAAAGATGTATGATCTCATCTACTAAAGTGAAAGAGATGTATGATCTCATCTACTTAGTTGAAAGTGATGTATGATCTCATCTACTTAGCTGAAAGATGTATGATCTCATCTACTTAGCTGAAAGATGTATGATCTCATCTACTTAGCTGAAAGATGTATGATCTCATCTACTTAATTGAAAGATGCATGATCTCATCTACTTAGCTGAAAGATGCATGATCTCATCTACTTAGCTGAAAGATGTATCATCTCATCTACTTAGCTGAAAGATGTATGATCTCATCTACTTAGCTGAAAGATGTATGATCTCATCTACTTAGCTGAAAGATGCATGATCTCATCTACTTAGCTGAAAAATGTATGATCTCATCTACTTAGCTGAAAGATGTATGATCTCATCTACTTAATTGAAAGATGCATGATCTCATCTACTTAGCTGAAAGATGTATGATCTCATCTACTTAGCTGAAAGATGTATGATCTCATCTACTTAATTGAAAGATGTATGATCTCATCTACTTAGCTGAAAGATGTATGATCTCATCTACTTAGCTGAAAGATGCATGATCTCATCTACTTAGCTGAAAGATGTATGATCTCATCTACTTAGCTGAAAGATGCATGATCTCATCTACTTAGCTGAAAAATGTATGATCTCATCTACTTAGCTGAAAGATGTATGATCTCATCTACTTAATTGAAAGATGCATGATCTCATCTACTTAGCTGAAAGATGTATGATCTCATCTACTTAGCTGAAAGATGTATGATCTCATCTACTTAGCTGAAAGATGCATGATCTCATCTACTTAGCTGAAAGATGTATGATCTCATCTACTTAGTTGAAAGTGATGTATGATCTCATCTACTTAGCTGAAAGATGTATGGTCTCATCTACTTAGTTGAAAGATGTATGGCCTCATCTACTTAGCTGAAAGAGATGTATGATCTCATCTACTTAGTTGAAAAGTGATGTAGATCTCATCTACTTAGCTGAAAGATGTATGACCTCATCTATTTAGCTGAAAGATGTATGATCTCATCTACTTAGCTGAAAGATGTATGATCTCATCTATTTAGCTGAAAGATGTATGACCTCATCTACTTAGTTGAAAGATGTATGATCTCATCTACTTAGCTGAAAGAGATGTATGACCTCATCTACTTAGTTGAAGATGTGATCTCATCTACTTAGCTGAAAGAGATGTATCATCTCATCTACTTAGCTGAAAGATGTATCATCTCATCTACTTAACTGAAAGATGTATGATCTCATCTACTTAGCTGAAAGATGTATGATCTCATCTACTTAGCTGAAAGATGTATCATCTCATCTACTTAGCTGAAAGATGTATGATCTCATCTACTTAGCTGAAAGATGTATGGTCTCATCTACTTAGCTGAAAGATGTATGATCTCATCTACTTAGCTGAAAGATGTATGATCTCATCTACTTAGCTGAAAGATGTATCATCTCATCTACTTAACTGAAAGATGTATGATCTCATCTACTTAGCTGAAAGATGTATCATCTCATCTACTTAGCTGAAAGATGTATGATCTCATCTACTTAGCTGAAAGATGTATGGCCTCATAGACTTAGTTGAAAGATGTATGATCTCATCTACTTAGCTGAAAGATGTATGACCTCATCTACTTAGCTGAAAGATGTATCATCTCATCTACTTAACTGAAAGATGTATGATCTCATCTACTTAGCTGAAAGATGTATCATCTCATCTACTTAGCTGAAAGATGTATGATCTCATCTACTTAGCTGAAAGATGTATGGCCTCATAGACTTAGCTGAAAGATGTATGATCTCATCTACTTAACTGAAAGATGTATGATCTCATCTACTTAGCTGAAAGAGATGTATGATCTCATCTACTTAGCTGAAAGATGTATGATCTCATCTACTTAGCTGAAAGATGTATGATCTCATCTACTTAGCTGAAAGATGTATGATCTCATCTACTTAACTGAAAGATGTATGATCTCATCTACTTAGCTGAAAGATGTATGGTCTCATCTACTTAGCTGAAAGATGTATGATCTCATCTACTTAGCTGAAAGATGTACGATCTCATCTACTTAGCTGAAAGATGTATGATCTATCTACTTAGCTGAAAGATGTGATCTCATCTACTTAGCTGAAAATGTATGATCTCATCTACTTAGCTGAACATGTTGAGCTCATCTACTTAGCTGAAAGATGTATCATCTCATCTACTTAGCTGAAAGATGTATGAGCTCATCTACTTAGCTGAAAGAGATCTATGATCTCATCTACTTAGCTGAAAGATGTATGATCTCATCTACTTAGCTGAAAGAGATGTATGATCTCATCTACTTAGTGAAAAGATGTATGATCTCATCTAATTAGTTGAAAGATGTATCATCTCATCTACTTAGCTGAAAGATGTATGATCTCATCTACTTAGCTGAAAGATGTATGATTCATCTACTTAGTTGAAGAGATGTATGATTCATCTCTTAGCTGAAAGAGATGTATGATTCATCTACTTAGTTGAAAGGATGTATGATCTCATCTACTTAATTGAAAGTGATGTATGATCTCATCTACTTAGTTGAAAGTGATGTATGATCTCATCTACTTAGCTGAAAGATGATGGTCTCATCTACTGAGAAAGATGTATGGCCTCATCATTAGCTGAAAGAGATGTATGATCTCATCTACTTAGTTGAAAGTGATGTATGATCTCATCTACTTAGCTGAAAGATTGTAGGGATCTCATCTACTTAGTTGAAAGAGATGTATGATCTCATCTATTTAGTTGAAAGTATGTATGATCTCATCTACTTGCTGAAAGATGATGACCTCATCTATTTAGCTGAAAGATGTATGACCTCATCTACTTAGTTGAAAGATGAATGATCTCATCTCTTTAGCTGAAAGATGTATCATCTCATAGACTTAGTTTAAAGATGTATGACCTCATCTACTTAGTTGAAAGAGATGTATGATCTCATCTACTTAGTTGAAAGAGATGTATGATCTCATCTTTAGTTGAAAAGATGTATGATTCATCTACTTGTTGAAAGAGATGTATGATCTCATCTACTTAGTTGAAAGATGATGATTCATCTACTTAGCTGAAAGATGTATGATCTCATCTACTTAGTTGAAAGATGTATGATCCATCTACTTAGTTGAAAGATGTATGATCTCATCTATTAGCTGAAAGATGTATGTCTCATCTACTTAATGAAAGATGTATGATCTCATCTACTTAGCTGAAAGATTTTATGATCTCATCTACTTAGTTGAAAGATGTATGATCTCATCTACTTAGCTGAAAGATGTATGATCTCATCTACTTAGCTGAAAGATGTATGATCTCATCTACTTAGCTGAAAGATGTATGATCTCATCTACTTAGCTGAAAGATGTATCATCTCATCTGCTTAGCTGAAAGTATGCGTCTCATCTACTTAGTGAAAGATGTATGATCTCATCTACTTAGCTGAAGATGTATGTCTCATCTACTTAGCTGAAAGATGTATGATCTCATCTACTTAGCTGAAAGATGTATGGTCTCATTATTAACTGAAAGATGTATGATCTCATCTACTTAGCTGAAAGATGTATGATCTCATCTACTTAGCTGAAAGATGTATGATCTCATCTACTTAGCTGAAAGATGTATGATCTCATCTATTTAGTTGAAAGATAATGACTCTCATCTACTTAGCTGAAAGATGTATGACCTATCTATCTTAGCTGAAAGATGTATGACTCATCTGTATGCTGAAAGATGTATGACCTCATCTACTTAGTTGAAAGATGTATGACCTCATCTACTTAGCTGAAAGATGTATGATCTCATCTACTTAGCTGAAAGATGTAGATCTCATCTATGTGAAAGCTGTATGATTCATCTACTTAGCTGAAGATGTATATCTCATCTACTTAGCTGAAAGATGTATGATCTCATCTACTTAGCTGAAAGATGTATCATCTCATCTACTTAGCTGAAGGATGTATCATCTCATCTACTTAACTGAAAGATGTATGATCTCATCTACTTAGCTGAAAGATGTATGATCTCATCTACTTAACTGAAAGATGTATGATCTCATCTACTTAGCTGAAAGATGTATCATCTCATCTACTTAGCTGAAAGATGTATGATCTCATCTACTTAGCTGAAAGATGTATGGTCTCATCTACTTAGCTGAAAGATGTATGATCTCATCTACTTAGCTGAAAGATGTATGATCTCATCTACTTAGCTGAAAGATGTATGGTCTCATCTACTTAGCTGAAAGATGTATGATCTCATCTACTTAGCTGAAAGATGTATGATCTCATCTACTTAGCTGAAAGATGTATGATCTCATCTACTTAGCTGAAAGATGTATGATCTCATCTACTTAGCTGAAAGATGTATGATCTCATCTACTTAGTTGAAAGTGATGTATGATCTCATCTACTTAACTGAAAGATGTATGATCTCATCTACTTAGTTGAAAGATGTATCATCTCATCTACTTAGCTGAAAGATGTATGATCTCATCTACTTAGCTGAAAGATGTATGGTCTCATCTACTTAGCTGAAAGATGTATGATCTCATCTACTTAGCTGAAAGATGTATGATCTCATCTACTTAGCTGAAAGATGTATGATCTCATCTACTTAGCTGAAAGATGTATGATCTCATCTACTTAGCTGAAAGATGTATGATCTCATCTACTTAGCTGAACGATGTATGAGCTCATCTACTTAGCTGAAAGATGTATCATCTCATCTACTTAGCTGAAAGATGTATGAGCTCATCTACTTAGCTGAAAGAGATGTATGATCTCATCTACTTAGTAGAAAGAGATGTATGATCTCATCTACTTAGCTGAAAGATGTATGATCTCATCTACTTAGCTGAAAGAGATGTATGATCTCATCTACTTAGCTGAAAGATGTATGATCTCATCTAATTAGTGGAAAGATGTATCATCTCATCTACTTAGCTGAAAGATGTATGATCTCATCTACTTAGCTGAAAGATGTATGATCTCATCTACTTAGTTGAAAGAGATGTATGATCTCATCTACTTAGCTGAAAGATGTATGATCTCATCTACTTAGTTGAAAGATGTATGATCTCATAGACTTAGTTGAAAGATGTATGATCTCATCTACTTAGCTGAAAGATGTATGATCTCATCTACTTAGCTGAAAGATGTATGATCTCATCTACTTAGCTGAAAGATGTATCATCTCATCTACTTAGCTGAAAATGTATGATCTCATCTAATTAGTGAAAATGTATGATCTCATCTACTTAGCTGAAAGATGTATGATCTCATCTACTTAGTTGAAAGATGTATCATCTCATCTACTTAGCTGAAAGATGTATGATCTCATCTACTTAGCTGAAAGATGTTTGATCTCATCTACTTAGCTGAAAGATGTATGACCTCATCTACTTAGCTGAAAGATGTATGATCTCATCTACTTAGCTGAATAGATGTATGATCTCATCTACTTAGCGGGAAAGATGTATGATCTCATCTACTTAGCTGAAAGATGTATGATCTCATCTACTTAGCTGATAGATGTATGATCTCATCTACTTAGCTGAAAGAGATGTATGATCTCATCTACTTAGCTGAAAGATGTATGATCTCATCTACTTAGCTGAAAGATGTATGATCTCATCTACTTAGCTGAAAGAGATGTATGATCTCATCTACTTAGCTGAAAGATGTATGATCTCATCTACTTAGCTGAAAGATGTAGGGATCTCATCTATTTAGCTGAAAGATGTATGACCTCATCTACTTAGCTGAAAGATGTATGATCTCATCTACTTAGCTGAAAGATGTATGATCTCATCTATTTAGCTGAAAGAGATGTATGATCTCATCTATTTAGCTGAAAGATGCATGATCTCATCTATTTAGCTGAAAGAGATGTATGATCTCATCTACTTAGCTGAAAGAGATGTATGATCTCATCTACTTAGCTGAAAGATGTATGACTTCATCTACTTAGTTGATAGATGTATAGTCTCATCTAATTAGCTGAAAGATGTATGATCTCATCTACTTAGTTGAAAGATGTATCATCTCATCTACTTAGCTGAAAGATGTATGATCTCATCTACTTAGTTGAAAGATGTATCATCTCATCTACTTAGCTGAAAGATGTATGATCTCATCTACTTGGCTTAAAGGGATGTATGATCTCATCTATTTAGCTGAAAGATGTATGATCTCATCTATTTAGCTGAAAGAGATGTATGATCTCATCTACTTAGCTGAAAGATGTATGATCTCATCTACTTAGTTGAAAGATGTATGATCTCATCTACTTAGCTGAAAGATGTATCATCTCATCTACTTAGTTGAAAGATGTATGATCTCATCTACTTAGCTGAAAGATGTATGATCTCATCTACTTAGCTGAAAGATGTATGATCTCATCTACTTAGTTGAAAGATGTATGATCTCATCTACTTAGCTGAAAGATGTATGATCTCATCTACTTAGCTGAAAGATGTATGATCTCATCTACTTAGCTGAAAGATGTATGATCTCATCTACTTAGCTGAAAGATGTATGATCTCATCTACTTAGCTGAAAGATGTATGATCCCATCTACTTAGCTGATAGATGTATAGTCTCATCTAATTAGCTGAAAGATGTATGATCTCATCTACTTAGTTGAAAGATGTATGGCCTCATCTTCTAAGTTGAATGAAGGTAAAATAAGAACATTAACAAGCACATATGAATAGATATCACTTTATCATGTTTGTCATTAACTCTGCCAATGCCGGTTCCAAGCCCGGATGAAAAAGGAGGAGGACTTTTGCGTGAGACCAGCTACCTCATCACAAGAAATTGAAATAGCTACAGAAACTTGTAAGAAAGGACGCCATACCGGTAAACCGACCAGCCAGGTGGTGTGCGGTGCACCTAGTGCATCAATGACGGTTGCTGATGAAAGCTGCTTTGCGGAAGTCAGCAACCCAACTAGTACATTACTTGGCTCAAAAACACACACTAAAATTGGATTTTGGAATGTGAGAACGATGGCCACGGCTACAAATCAGCCCAAATTGCAGAAGAAATGAAGAGATACGAGCTGGACATACTGGGGTTAAGTGAGGTGAGATGGCCTGGAACAGATAGAAGAGTAGTTAGTGGATTAACTTTCATATATTCAGGAAGAGAAGATGGTAAGCATTTTGAAGGAGTGGGTATAATGATGACACCTAGAGTAGCAAAGAGCATGTTAGTATGGGAACCCATCTCGAGTCGGATAATTAGAGCCTGCTTCAGTACCAGGCATGTCAATATGACAATACTGTAGTGTTATGCACCAAAAAACGAGGCTGACGATGATAAGAAAGACACATTTTATGAGCAACTACAAGATCAAATTAACAAGACCCAAAAACATGACCTGTTAGTAGTAATGGGGGGACTTTAATGCCAAGGTTGGAAGTGATAATGTAGGGTAGAGAAGCTATAGGAAAACAAGGAATAAACACAATGAATGAGAATGGAGAAAGACTGGCGGAGTTATGTATGCTGTCCAACTTAGTAATTGGAGATACCATCTTTTCACATAAGGAAATTCATAAACTTACTTGGCACTCACCAGATGGAGTGATCAGGAATCAGATTGACCATATGTGCATAATTACACAATTTAGAGCATCATTGCTGGATGTCCGTGCATACAGAGGGCAGATGTAGGAAGTGATCATAATTTGTGCATAGGTAAATTGAAACTGAAATTGAAAATTCACATACTAAAAGAACAACTGCGAATAGACAGTCAAAGGCTACAAAATAAAGAAATAAAAGAGGAATATCAGCTCGAACTTAAGAATAGGTTCGCGTTACTCAATGGTGAAAATGAACAGAACATTGAAGACAAATGGACTAAGATAAAGGACACACTATTGGGGGCCGCAAATAATAGCGCAGGATTAAAGACAGAAAACCCTGGATAAGTGATGACACCTGGAAATGTATTCAAGAAAGAAGAAAGTTGAAACTAGCAATATTTAATACTAAGGATACAACAGATGAAATCAAGCTAAAGAGGAATATAGACTAAAAGACAAGGAAGTGAAAAGAGCGGTTAGAAGAGATAAAAGAGCATATGTCAATCGACTGGCTGAAAAAGGAAAAGGCAGCTAAGACTGAAACAGTAAAATGCTATACAATACACTAAAACAACTTACTGGAACTTTTGTTTCAAAGGGTGGCCCAATCAAGAGTAAAGATGGTAAAGTTCTAACATCAGATACCGAGCAGAGAAAAGATGGGCAAAACATTTTGAAGAAATATTAAATAGACCTGATCCACCAGTACTACTCAAGTTTGACGAAGAGGCAAGAAACAGCTCCTACCAATTAACGAAGAAATGATAAGTGTAGCTGAGGTAAAGGAGGCAATCCATTCCATGATAAACAATAAGGAAGCAGGTGATGACAACATTACTGCAGAAATGCTCAAAGCGGCTGATGATACAACTATTAGCCAGGTGCAAGAACTATTTAATAAAGTATGGGAAGAATAAACTGTCCCAGATCAATGGAAGAAGGGAATAATTGTTAAGATCCCCAAAAAGGTGATCTTAAAGATTGCAACAACTGGAGAGGGATCACCTATTATCAGTAATGACCAAGACTTTCTGCAAAATCATTCTTAATAGAATCAAAGGAGCAGTGGACACAACCTGAGAGAAGAACAAGCTGGTTTTAGACCTGGGAGAAGCTGTTTAGACCAAATAATTACCTTACGACTAATTTTGGAGGAACATATTGAGAAGAAACAACTACTCATACTAAATTTCATCGATTTTAAAAAGCCTTTGATAGTCTACACAGAATCTGTGGAATATTCTGAGATGCTATGGAATACCAGACAAAATAATAAACATTATTAAGAGCCTCTATGATGGTTCACAGTGTGCAGTTCGCACTGATGGTGGACACAGCGACTGGTTTATGATTGAAACCGGAGTAAAGCAAGGCTGTATTCTATCTCCGCTATTGTTTGTAGTGTCCATTGACTGGGTAATGCGAAAATGTTGCAGCGGCGAAACTAGCATCGATTGGGTAGAAAATAGTCAACTAGAAGATTTGGATTTTGCAGATGATATTGCCTTGTTAAGTAGAAACAACCAAGATATGTAAAGAAAACAGACAACTTGTCATCTATAGCATCAAAAGTTGGACTGCAGATAAGCTATGAAAAAGCAGATATAATGAAGACACCTATGGCAAGTAATGCAGATATCACACTGAAATCTAAAATGATAAAAAGAACAGAGCAGTTCACCTATTTAGGTAGCAATTTTGATTGCACAGGAAATATTAAAAAGAAATTATGATACGAATTGGCAAAGCAACATCAACTTTTAAAAGTCTAAATAAAATATGGAACTGCAAGTTATATAGTATTAAAACTAAATTACGAATTTTCAATTCAAATGTTGTATCAATCCTAACATATGCCAGCGAGAGTTGGAAAATGACTAAAGATATAGAAAGCAAGTTGAATGCATTTGAAAATAGATGTCTGCAAAATATAATGAATATAAACGAGCGCTCGGTCGTTTCGCTTCAATTTCGCATTTTCGCCGGGGACGTCGGGATCCGCTCTGTACAGAGCGATGTCTTCCTACCCTGAGCATTGTCGGTCCAGTCTCGTCCATGACAGCTATCTGGTTGATCCTCCTGCCAGTAGTCATATGCTTGTCTCAAAGATTAAGCCATGCATGTCTAAGTTCACACTGTCTCACGGTGAAACCACGAATGGCTCATTAAATCAGTCGAGGTTCAATGGATGACACGAGGTTCCCTAAGGCTCATGAGGTCATGGTGGTAACATGAGCCAGGGTTGGCGAGGGCGCGCTAACCAAGACCCTGCCCACAACCTCCACGAGGTGACCCTAGAAACAGACTCTGGTTCCGGTCTGGCTAAGGGGGGCAGGGATCGGGGAGAGCTACTCTGCTATAAGTAGAGATGCAAAGGTAGTCATGTTTGATGGGATCCGCTCGGAACATAGACGAGCGAACTCCCAGAGTGACTATTAATGCTCGCCTCTCCCGGTTGAAGGGGACAATTTGAACTACACATGTGAAACCTCGCGGGGCGAAACTCGTAACCGACGCATTCTCACTCTTGTGCTGTTTCTGAGCCGATGAGAAAGTCAGGACGAGCTGACTGCGCGCCGGTTCACATGAGTCCAATGATCGAATAAAAATCATCGAAGAGAGGTTGACCCATGCGCGGCGAAATTCGGAGCCTACGCGTTCTCACTCTAGTTGCGGACTCTCTAGAGCCGATGAGAATGCCGGGTGATGAGTTGGAACGTGCGCTCGAATCGAATCACATCCATCGAAGAGAAGTTGGCCCGCGTGTGGCGAATTTCGAGCCACGCATTCTCACTCTAGTTGCGGACTTTCTAGAGCCGATGAGAATGCCGGGTGATGAGCTGATATGCACGTGGGCAACATGGGACAAACTCGGATAGCCCAGCAGGAATTGTCGGAAATGGGGAGATAGGCCCCAGGGCAAAACGAGCGCGCACATGGCCGCAAGGGTGGCGCCACATGTGGCAAAACAATGTGAGCACAAAGAGATGATGGTGACAGAACATCAGGGCAAGGCTAGCACGCACGCATGCAAAAGTCATAGTGGGCCTCATCGAAGGGCAGGCACGGCAAGAGGGTGCACGTCCCACCAAATAAAACAACTTGTAAGACCAGCAGAGGCAAAACCAATGCAAGCGTGGCAGCAGCAGCATCGCAGCAGCATCGAAGCAGCATGGCAGCAGCAACCCAGGCAGGGTGTGAGTCCCACCCAAATGTACAGAGCAACGGGAAAGCCCAGCAGAGGCATAACCAGTGCGCGTTTTCCTACCGCAAGGAACCACTGTTGCCTTGTAGATTGATTGGGGACAATCAAAGGCAGCGAAGCAAACCGTAAACAAACCTGAACGGGCGGCAAACCAAGGTGTTCATTAAAACGACCGGTTTACTGGGAAGATGGCGCTCATGAGCCCGGGAGGGCAGGCCGTCTAAGATTCGCTGCCCTGAAAGAAATAGCAGCCCACTGCCTTGTGGGTCGGGCTGGGGACAGTCAAAGGCTAGCGGAAGAAGCGAATCCTTACACAATAGCTGGCTGAAATCGAACACCTCACCGAAGGATAAGCAACTGAGCTCAAATAGGTGCTGAAGGTTTGGTGCACCTACATTACGTTCTGATGTTTGGCTGTTTATATATCACAATGAGAATGATTAAAACAGGCCTAGAACGACCGAAGGGAAGAAATGCATTTGAAAATAGATGTCTGTGAAAAATAATGAATATAAAAAGGAACGAATTCAGAAGAAGTGATGAAATCAGAGACATGTCTGGTCAACCACTAGTGACAACTGTTATAAGAAAGAGAAGATGGAGATATCTTGGGACCACCTTGAGGAGAAATGATCAACGAATATCAAAGCAGGCATTGAAGTGGGATGCAAAGGGTTCAAGAAAGAGAGTTCGACCTAAAGAGACCCTGAAACGAACTTTGCTGAGAGGCAGGAAATATCGGTCTCAGTTCCATGGAGGAGATTGAGCGAGTTGCCCAGGATAGAGTGGTATGGAGAAATTACTTGCAGGTCCTATGTAACGTATAACGGTACGAGAGGAATTATTATTATATTATGTTTGTCATTGATTTGTATACATCAGCAGCAGCAGATTCGGGGCAAGGACCAGCCGTAACAATAGTCTCACATGATTCAGGATTAGACTATAGATATTGTCCAGTTAATAATTTTGTGTGATCTGTAGAAATATGTAGACATTGTCCAGTCAGTAATCTTGTGTGATCTGTAGAAATATGTAGACATTGTCCAGTCAATAATATTGTGTGATCTGTAGAAATATGTAGACATTGTCCAGTCAATAATCTTGTGTGATCTGTATAAATATGTAGACATTGTCCAGTCAATAATCTTGTGTGATCTGTAGAAATCAAGAAGTGACTCAATGAACATGCTCAAGAATATTCAGTCTAGCTACAGACGACATAAATGGCTCGAAACATTTAACAAGTCACAAATGACCTACATAACACTCTTGTGTTGATATTGATCAACCCTAAAAACATTAGTATAGCATACATTTCAATTTCAATATACATTTCAAGCAGATTACAAGAGAAGTGAAAGCACAGCATATTGGATAAATTATGTGTTGAAATTAGAAATGAGCAATCACTAGCAAAATTCTGGAGGTTGCACCGCAGCATGAATGGCAGGTGAGAGACCTTTTTCAATGCCTAAACTGACTATGGCCGGTGGGCTAATTTTGAAGACAGATGAGGAGAGAAGTGAGGCATTCTTGCATAACTTTATTCTCTAGACAGAAAAGAAAGACAGAGATGAACGTAAAATAATGCAACAGATCGTACACCATTCGCATGAGATGCAGACTGTCATAGACGACGATATAGAATACATTTCTGTCGATAATATCAAATCAATACTAAAGACATGCTCGGATACAGCGCCTGGTCCTGATGGTGTTCGGTACAGTCACATAAAATGTCTGGAGGACAAAGATCTTGCTGAATTATGCAAGCTTTTCAATAAGAGTATCCATACGGGCACTATTCCTGATGATTGGCTTGACGGTTATCTGAGACCATTGCCTAAACCTGGAAAAAACCTCACTAGTACAAATGGATATAGAATCATTACCTTGCAAAAGAATGTCGGCAAACTACTTTCAAGGGTTTTCTTACATGTTAATCTTGAACATGTGACCTACATTTCATCGCCCATCTCCGATAGGACTATGAACTCGATCTCAATCCAGAAAATCCTGGATATAGAACCCATCGCTCTCTACGTGGTGAACATGCCAACTACTTTTAGCGCGAGCAGTGAACACGTTGCTTCCACGCCACAGAGACCCCATTGAAGAGTAGACACGTTGCTTCCACGCCACAGAGACCCCATTGAAGAGTAGACGCGTTGCTTCCACGCCACAGAGACCCCATTGAAGAGTAGACACGTTGCTTCCAGGCCACAGAGACCCCATTGAAGAGTAGACGCGTTGCTTCCACGCCACAGAGACCCAATTGAAGAGTAGACACGTTGCTTCCACGCTACAGAGACCCCATTGAATAATAGACACGTTGCTTCCACGTCACAGAGACCCCATTGAAGATTAGACACGTTGCTTCCACGCCACAGAGACCCCATTGAAGAGTTGACACGTTGCTTCCACACCACAGAGACCCCATTGAAGAGTGGACACGTTGCTTCCACGCCACAGAGACCCTATTGAAGAGGAGTAGACACATTGCTTCCACGCCACAGAGACCCCATTGAAGAGTAGACACGTTGCTTCCAGGCCACAGAGACCCCATTGAAGAGTAGACGCGTTGCTTCCACGCCACAGAGACCCAATTGAAGAGTAGACACGTTGCTTCCACGCTACAGAGACCCCATTGAATAATAGACACGTTGCTTCCACGTCACAGAGACCCCATTGAAGATTAGACACGTTGCTTCCACGCCACAGAGACCCCATTGAAGAGTTGACACGTTGCTTCCACACCACAGAGACCCCATTGAAGAGTGGACACGTTGCTTCCACGCCACAGAGACCCTATTGAAGAGGAGTAGACACATTGCTTCCACACCACAGAGACTCCATTGAAGAGTAGACACGTTGCTTCCACACCACAGAGACCCCATTGAAGAGTGGACACGTTGCTTCCACCCCACAGAGATCCCACTGAAGAGTAGACACGTTGCTTCCACGCCACAGAGACTCCACTGAAGAGTAGACGCGTTGCTTCCACACCACAGAGACCCCATTGAAGAGTGGACACGTTGCTTCCACCCCACAGAGATCTCACTGAAGAGTAGACACGTTGCTTCCACTCCACAGAGACCCCATTGAAGAGTTGACACGTTGCTTCCACGCCACAGTGACCCCATTGAAGAGTAGACACATTTAGTTATCAAATACAGCTTCAGTGAGAAATTCACCAGTTTAAAAATTTTAATGACTTGTGCATATATTATTGAACATCTACTAAACAGAAATTGAGAGAAAGTAGATCTGATAATAATGCAAAAGCATTGATTTTAGTAACTACCTGATATGTAATCTAGTTATTTGTTCACTTTGAACGTAGATATATTTAACATTTGTGCGCACTTTACCTTTGTACTTGTTGATATGAATTACCTGTTTGTTTGTTTTGATTCATTTAGATAAAGGTCGTGTAGCTAAAATAATCAGCATAGGTACAAATAAATCGAACACTGTGGTCCTTGAGGATTTTCCGGTTTTTGACGTAAATACTGCAGTGACAAACCTAAGAATATTGAAATCTGAAACAGAAACACCAAGGTTGATGGTGATGTCTGCTTTGAAGATAACGTTTATTCCTCTAGAACGCTGCAGGCGAGCAAATACTTGCAAGTGAGTAAGCCATTTATAACAGTATTTATATATACCCTTTTCATGTCCCATTTCATATATACAGCTTCCACAAGAGATATCCATTATGTTTCTTCATGTTTCATTTAGCCGTCCAGGTTCTCTTTTTCCATCATCTTCTTCTTCGAACGCTCCATATCGAACACTTGTTACCACTCTTTGTGATTTGTATGTGATCCAAGTCTAAGAGCGATTGTATGTTGTGCCAGTTATGTGCCTACAAGTAGGCCAATGCACCCGATTTTGCGACACTTTTTATTTACTAGGTAGCTTTCCTTGGCCCCTACCTCAGTCGCCTCTTACGACATGCCTTGTCCTGGCCGCACCGTTCTATTCATGAGTACATTTTCAAGAGAGCCTTATGATCGTTGCCGGAGTCACGGAATTCATGCTTTATGCAATACTCTTGGCAGGTGGTGTGCCATTTCTGCGGAGAGGTACCTAGCCATAAGGGATAAACTAAAAACCCGTTGCAATGAAGTCAATCCTTTCGCTTTAAAACTCCTTTAAACGGAGGCACAATAGAGTGCACAAGGAAGAGAGGCCATCTTCTACATCAGCTGGTGTCACTATAGTCTGTCCATTAATTCGTGAGCACGTTTGAAATTGATTTTCTCGAAAACTACCTGTTGGATCTCAGTGATTTTTGCATGCAGCCTTAGAATATCCATGACGCTAAAATAAAGCTAACCAGTAGTCCGTAGATGCTACGGATTTTGCACATCGGCAAATTCCTTTGATCTTTTATGACAATTGCAAATACGGGGCTCAAATTTTAGATTTTACAGTATCCCTAGAATTTGTCCATGTCAATTCTATTCATAGGTGTATCTCCATATTAACTTGATAGGTCAAGTAATTAAGTGTGTTGCCCTTTATGTGCAATCGTGAACTTGGATACAATATGCAACAGTTAGTCCTCCCTTCGGTCACCATTAGACCCCAGGGTGTCTTAACTTCACCACAAATTGTATGATGGTAGACGCATTTGGATATGGAAATGTATACGTTGCTATTTCTCAGTCTGTAATCAAAATATGATTTGTATCATCCCGAATCTGACGATTCCATGAGGTTGATAATTGTTACTGGCTGGACAAATTGTAATCCATCTCGGTGCCAGTACTCGTCTTCCTCTCGGAGCACATGTTCAACACACTTCTTCCAGAACTGCATGTCTATCATTGAGAAGGACTCACGTGTCAGAACTTCAACATCACACATTTTAAACGTCCTGTTCTGTTCGGCAACTTGCCCTTTTACTTTAGCCCAGACAAGCTCTATCGGATTGAGGTGAGCATGATATGGAGGTAGTCGCAAAGACGTGTGGCCGTATTCCGCAATGATTTTGTCAATATGAAACACCTTTGTCTTATTTGTCATCCTCACCAGGTGCAACAACTCAGGTTTCAAATATGCATCATCGAAGCTGACATTTTCCTTAGCAAGCCAAGTCCTAATTTGATCTTTTGTATTTGATGCAGTTAGTACTTTGTCTTCCGCTGATACTGCGTTGTGATAGGATGCATTATCCATTACCAAGCATGATGGTCTGTTTAGAATTGGAAGTAGATCTTTCTCCATCCAGTGCCTGAAAATATGTCTATTCATTTCTGTGTGGTAGTCCCTACCGTCGGTACTTTTGATTGGAAAATAAGTCCAGCGTCATGGACAAGACCTTCTTCACTACTTCCTGCATGTGTTAGTATAATACGCTGGCCTTTGCTGCTTGGTATTTTTCTTTCTGTTCACCGTCTACTGATTGCCATTCTTTAGCATTGGTGTGGTGAGCATTGACCCAGGATTCGTCCAAATATACAATATCATAGCATTGCCTTCGCCGCTCACGGATCTGCCTCAGGTATTTACTTCGGGCAGCAATTAAATGTGGCTTTTCACAAATAATATTCCTGCCGCCTATAGTTTTTCTGAAGGTGAAGCCGGCGGCTCTTACAATTTTTATAGAGTACTTTTAGAAATGTCTATGCTGCAATCTGATTGCAGTTTTAATTTCAGTTTCCTGAGAGTAACAAGTTGATTTGTCGCAAACATTTTCAAGAGCTCCGTCTTATGACATCTATGTCAAAGTCGTCAATTGTTCTTTTCCTTCCTTGCTTGACATTAGTGCACTTTGTGTCCTGTTTAATCCATCGGGAAAAGGATTCTCTATTCAGACCAAGCGCCAGTTGCGTTCGTTTCTCAGGGTTATGAATATCGCAATATAGATGACCTCTCTTAGATTCCCTACGGAAGTGTTGGTATAGTAAAACTGTAACCTTCTGCATTGTTATAAATGTGCACTTCAGACTCATTATGAATGTGATATCAATGTCAGTTTTGATAAGCCAACAAATATGATACAATAGCTTCATACAAATAGCGAGATACACCTATAACTATACAATGGTATCCCAATTATAACGTCATATGCTTTCCGCTTTCAAACTCGACTAGGTTAGGTGCACGGGAATTCGTGAAATTGTTGTTTACTAACGATATTTCTATGTTACCATAATGTATTTTTAGAACAACGCGTCTGTGTACCGTAGATCTGTTACTATTGTGTACAATCCGGTGAGGTTGATTTTAATATAACCTGAAGAAGAAATATTTCAAACTACATCAAATTTTCTTGGAAAAAATATTTCTCTAGCGTCATGGATATTCTAAGGCTGCTTGCAAAAATCACTGAGATCCAACAGGTAGTTTTCGAGAAAATCAATTTCAAACGTGCTCACGAATTAATGGACAGACTATAGTAACACCTACAGCAACTGAGGCTTGGGTTGCCAATACAGCATTTATATATATATATATATGGTAAGGGGAATAATATAACAAATAGTATAACTTCTTTTGTCTGTCAGTAACCTGTATTTGACATACTTATACAATGATACATTATTTATTATGGATATTATACCTACATTGTCTTTCTCTGTCCTCCGGCTTTTTCTTACTGTCGTCTGTTTCCTACGTCATATCTAACTCCCCTATCTGCTGCTTTTACGTGCACACCTTTTGTGCGTTGCACACCAACGCGTGCACTCCTCCACTATATTATGTCGTGTCGCGGTATTGTCATCGTCTGTTCTTCTGTCGTTGTCCTGATCCTATCAGACAACCATCTTCTGATTTAATTGTCACCCTCGACAATCAACAGCATCAAAGACTATCCCTAGGAGGATGATAACTTGGTTTGTCAGTTCACTTTACGGGATAACAGCAGACTTGTATGTTGTTGATGGGAGGGGACTAAATGGGATATGATCGCCACATGTCATGAGAAGCGGTCCCCACTCGAGCATGCTAGAATTCTGACAAAGATACGAGTGAGATGTATTATCCATCCATATCTCGTGAGGTGTACTGATACAGAAATTATGACCGTTGATGTCATCTTATAACGTCCTGTCAGTTTCTACTGCTGTCATCAACTAAATATATTTATGCGTTATGTATAGAAAAATCGATGTAAAATAACGGCATAATATAATACAAAACAATGACGAACAAATCTTCGAAACAAACGATTACCTAACCTGGTAATTAATGAAATAACTAAAACGTATGTGGCAAGTAATATGATAATGACGACATAATTAATGAAATAACTAAAACGTATGTGGCAAGTAATATGATAATGACGACATAATTAATGAAATAACTAAAACGTATGTGGCAAGTAATATGGTAATGACGACATAATTAATGAAATAACAAGGATTGTACTGGGCACCATGTAGAGCCAACCATGCCCAGACTTTGGGAATAGATAAATTATCTATTCGTCCAATAGATATATATTAAGTCTGATTCTGGGTTCAAAGTGTCTTTAAACACTTGTGCTTATGTACCGTGGAACCTGTGGGGGGACTGAATCAAACCATCAACATGTTCAAGATGGCCGAAAACTGGACAATAATGTGACTGGGTCAGTGAGTGAGCACTGGGGTTGTCAAATACCATAAAAATGCAAACAACATCATATATACAGAACAAAATGTATGCTTGCACTTTAAAAAAAAAAAATTATTAATTTTTTTAAAGCATTTTCTGAAATTCGGTTTATTTTTACATTATTGACATGAAATATATCTTACTATGAACCATGATTCCATATTGTCTTTCATCTTCAAATTCCAGTAGCCAACTTAATAATACACTAAACGTGGGTCATGCACATGGTATTGTTCTTGAACGTTACTGCTGTATCAATATAAATTCATAGATTCACAATGTTCCATAACACCGCAATGTCGGCCAAAACGTTAGATGACTCGTAGGAACATTCGAAATGGCACAGTCCGTTGATGAGTTCCTACACTATGCCTTATCATGATATCTCTCAACGTTACATCTGGATACATTTGAACAGGAACTCTTCTGGAGAATAGTTGATACATGGGAATCTTGTATATACCGTTTCATTTATGAAATATATCAGTTGTTGCGCAGTTGACCGCAGCAAAGGAATGTATATATCAGTTGTTGCACAGTTGACCGCAGTAAAGGAATGTATATATCAGTTGTTGCGCAGTTGACCGCAGTAAAGGAATGTATATATCAGTTGTTGCGCAGTTGACCGCAGTAAAGGAATGTAAATATCAGTTGAAAAGGAATGTCTATATATACCGTTTAATTTTCAAATTAGATCAGTTACAAATGGATCATGTACTGGTACCGATATCTTGTTAGCATACAGACCAACTCGTGCATGAAAGGAGCACCGCCAAGGAGGTATATGTTCATTGAAATCTGATGGGAGGTTTCTCCATACACACACTCTCACTGTCTTACCTAATGGTATTCGAAAATTCTTGGACATAAATCCGCAGACGATATGATTAAGACAGGAGTTGATGTACGCCGTTAGCCATAGAGCTTGTCTCATAG
Source organism: Arion vulgaris (assembly GCA_020796225.1). Classification (NCBI taxonomy): domain Eukaryota; kingdom Metazoa; phylum Mollusca; class Gastropoda; order Stylommatophora; family Arionidae; genus Arion; species Arion vulgaris. The sequence continues at coordinate 87,117,930 of CM036756.1, forward strand.
GCTTAAGGTGGCCCTGATTGAGATGATGAATAACTTGAAATGCCCCTATCACGTTGTTTAGCATTATATGTCGCCAACAGATGGCAGAGACAGCAACAAGAAACACCAGCCTCTTCACAACCTGTTTCCTTGTGTAGTCTTCGTTCACAGAACACAACGATTTGCTAAATATGTGTATAGGGCCTCGTAACAAAACACGTCCCTGTGAGTTTTGAGACTAAGATGATGCTCGATGTGGCAGCGCTGTCCTCAAGGTTGAGAGTTGGTACTTGACTTGCCACAGTCTTCTGCATATGTCCGTGTAGGCATACACTATGGGGCTCAACGGCGTGGTGATGGCCTCAATAAACATATAGATACGGTAAATCCTGGTTATTGTAGGTGAGTTCCAGTCTTCTACACACCAATATCCTTTTTGAACTTCTTCAACCAAACGATCTCGATGGAGTTTCTTTTCAACAACAGCAGACTAAGATATTCCACTGTAGTTGGGAAACTGCTTGAGGCTTAACAAGCCTCGTGGCAATGGCTTTTGATTGGCAACTGGAACTTCTACGGGGGATCAGGGTTGAGTTGGAAATCCCAACTTTAGACAGTTGTCGTGTTTTACGTTTACCAGGTAGAATTGCACTTGAATAAGATACATTTTGATAATCTTGCTTTTCTGATACTTCTGTACTCAGATCATCCATCTTTGAGCTATATGGTCATTACTTTCCACATTTCTACCGTTATCAATTACAGACATCTGCTGTCCTTTCAACTTCTTTTGGACTGGTTGTTTTCGTTGTTTGGTGCTGGCTTGAAAGACAGATACTTTCCGTTTCTTACATTTTGAAGCTTTGATTTTGCTAGTGACATGGACATTGAGAAAATCTTCACTAATCTGGTTTGGTATATCAAAATTATGGTTCCATTGTTCCTTATTGTCCTCATTATGTTCTTTGTCAATATTGCTAGCTACACTAACAGTCATGTTGCTATCACTGTTCAACGCACACTGAAAATTGTCATTAGCAGAATCCTTATTTTCAGAGACTACAGTATCCAATATATTATCAGTTTGTTTGAAGGTTGGCTCTGTCCCATCAAATGACTAAAGCAATTTGTCATTAATCTGAGATTGGTTTGTGATGCATTCTGACACTGGTGGTGAAGTGGTAATACTACTGGATGACGCACATGTAACTGTCTTCTTCACCTTCGCCCCTATGGAAGCATAGGTCCACAACCAAGGCCTTCCAAGCCCGTCTATCCAAGGCCATCTTTTCCAGATCTCGCCACTCTCTCCCGTTCTTTTTGCATTCCATCTCTAACTCCGTCTCCAGGTGTTTCTGGGTCTTCCTTACTTATTTTGCCCTGGGGTTCCATCGAGAGCCTGTCTCATGATGCTGTCAAGGGGTTTCCTCAATGTGTGTCCTATCCATCGCCACCTTCTGCTCATTATCTCCTGTTCCACCTGCCGTTGTCCTGCCCTATCCTATAGTTCTCTATTTGTGGTCTTGTCATACCATCTCAAATGGAGTATCCTGCGTAGGCATCTATTAATGAATGTCTGTAGCTTTTTGGTGTTCACCTTAGTCGTTCTCCATGTCTCCGCTCCATACAGAAGGACAGACTTGACATTTGAGTTAAATATCATTATCTTAGTTTTATTCCTGATCATTCTTGAACTCCATATGTTCTTCAGAATGGCAAAGTCTGATCTTGCCATTTGTATTCCAACCCTAACATCTTCATCTGAGCCACCTTGAATGTTGATAACATCTTCATCTGTGCCACCTTGAATGTTGATAATACTTCATCTGAGCCACCTTGAATGTTGTTAATACTTCCCAGATATGTAAATGTGTCCACCTCCTTTAATGGTGATCCTCTCAGTATGATCGTGTCTCTGGAATTAGCATTTAATCTCATGATCTTTGTTTTCTCCCCGTGAATAGTCAGGTCTAGTTGCTGTGAGACTGTTTCTAGTTTTGTTGTTTTCTCTTGCATCTGCTGATGGTTGTGAGAGAGGAGTGCCAGATCATCTGCAAAATCCAGATCCTCCAATTGACTCATCATGGTCCATTGTATTCCATTTCTTCCCCTGGCAGATGTTGATCTCATTATCCAGTCAATGGTTAGCAGGAAAAGGAAGGGCGATAAAAGGCAGCCCTGTCGCACACCAGTCTTTATTTCAAAGGCCTCTGTCAGTTTTCCTTTATGCAGTACTCTTGCCGTTGTCTCCTCATACATTTTCCTTATTAGGTTGGTTAGCTTCTGGGAAACGCCATAGTGTCGTAGAAGTTTCCAGAGTGTTCTCCTGTCTAGGCTATCAAATGCCTTTTCATAGTCCACAAAGTTGATATAGAGGGATGAGTTCCACTCGATACTCTGCTCCACTATGATACGCAGCGTCGATATTTGATCTGTGCAGGATCTGTTTTGCCTAAATCCTGCTTGTTCGTCCCTTAGTACTGCATCTGCAGTTTCCTTGAGTCTCTCTAGGATGATTCGACTTAGTATTTTGCCTGGTACGGACAGGAGCATTATTCCTCTATAGTTCAAGCATTCTTGGAGGTCACCCTTTTAGGTAGTTTGACTATATAGCCCTCTCTCCAGTCTTTTGGTATTTCTTCCCTCTCCCAAATTTTTCCCAACAAGCCATGTAGCATGTCTGTTGAGATGTCAGCATTTGCCTTTAAGGCCTCTGCAGGTATACCATTTGGGCCTGTAGCTTTACCATTTCCTAATTTGGAGAATGGCCTTCTTTATTTCCGCTTTGCTTGGCTTGCTACAGTCGATTGTTAGATCTTTTGCAGCTGGATCTATGTCCGGTTGGCCTTGGGAAACTGGCCTGTTTAGAAGGTCCTTGAAGTGTTCTGCCCACCTCTGCATCTGTTCTTGAGCATTGCCGAGTAATCTTCCAGCCTTGTCCTTAACGGAGAGAGACTAACAGAATTTTGTGGAATAGCAAATCTGGTAATAGCAAACTCCTTGTTTCCACACAAAAACATTCATAAAATTATGTGGAACTCGCCTGATAACATCACTAAAAACCAGATTGACCATTTTTGCATTAATACCAAATTCCGTTCATCAATACAAGATGCCCGAGCCAACAGAGGAGCAGATGTTGGCAGCGATCACAATCTCTGCATTGCCAAAATAAAAATAAAACTCAAGTCACTATATAAACCACCTAGAAGCAAGAAAATAAACTCACAGTCCCTACTGGTAAAAGAACAACAACTCACATTTAACACAGAGGTACGAAATACCTACACGAACAAAGAAAACAAAACGGTAAATGTGAACACAAAGAACAACATAGAAGAAAATTGGGACTTTCTCAAAAACACGCTGATAAATGCTGCAAAAACACAGTAGGGTATGTCCAAAGACAGAAGAAAAAGTGGCTAAGCGATAACACCTGGACAAAAATTCAAGAAAGGAAACAAGCAAAACTAACTCTTCTATCCACGAAAGACAAGCTTGCATACGATACCAAGAAACAAAAATACACCATGTTAGATAAAGAGGTGAAGTCAAGAACACGAAAAGATAAACAAAACTTTATTCACAATCTAGCCACCGATGCGGAAACAGCTGCAAAAACTGGGAACAACAAGACCGTATTCCACATTATGAAGCAACTATGCAAACATACTCCTACACCAAATAAACCCATCAAAGACAATCAAGGTAGGATACTGCTGTCAGAAGAACAACAAAAACAACGATGGGCAGAACATTTTAAAGAAATACTAAATAGACCGCAACCAGAGATTGTTCCCAACCTAGATGAAGAAATCACCATGCCCACACTAGAAGCTTCCTGCGAGCCATTCACACTGGAGGAGTTGAAATCTGCCATTAAAAAATTGAGAAACAACAAAGCCGTTGGTGATGATAACATCTCTGGAGAAATGCTCAAAGCAGCAGATGATAACAACTTACAACATATACTCCAACTGATAAATGAAATCTGGCAAAATGAATCCCCACTACAACAGTGGAAAGATGGTATTATTTTCAAATTACCTAAAAAGGAGATTTGTCTGATTGTAATAACTGGCGTGGGATCACCCTACTGTCAGTGCCAGGAAAACTTTTTGTAGCATGTTACTCGAGAGACTGAAAAAGTCTATAGATGAAAGGCTAAGAGAAGAACAAGCAGGGTTTAGACCAAAACGAGCATGCATAGATCACATCTTCACACTAAGAGTAATCATTGAAGAGTTCGTAGAATTTCAATCGAATTTAATCATCAACTTTGTTGATTTTCAGAAAGCGTTTGACAGTATTCACCGTCCTACGCTTTGGAAACTACTCAAAAACTATGGTTTCCTGCTAAATTCATCAACATCATAAAATCCTTCTACAGTGAATTGCGCTGCAGTGTAAGAACAGATTTCGGTAACTCTGACTGGTTCCCAGTGGAAACAGGAGTGAAACAAGGCTACGTCTTATCGCCAATGCTCTTTGGAATAGCAATTGACTGGGTCATGCGAAAATGCACCAATAACGCAAATATGGGCATCAAGTGGGTTGATAAAATTTTAGAAGACCTTGATTTTGCCGACGATATAGCCCTTTGAGTTCATCACATCAAGATATTCAAATGAAAACAAACCTTCTTCAAAATATCTCAGGACAAATTGGTCTCCAAATAAACACCACAAAAACAAAAATTGTTGACCTTACCAGCAGTCCAGAAAATATTCAACTAAAAACTACACTCTTGAAAAGTCAAAGATTTACATACCTAGGGAGTATGATGACATCTACAGGGGATACAGCGCCAGAAATTCCACACAGAATCGCATTGGCATCAAGTGCTTTAACAAATTGTCAAATATATGGAAGTCCAATTCACTCAGCAAGCACTTAAAATTAAAGATCTTTAACTCTTGTGTGATTCCAGTATTAACTTATGGATGCGAGAGTTGGAAAGCAACAAAGGCTCTAGAAAGAAAATTAGATAACTTTGAGAATAAATGTCTTAGAAGAATATTGAACCTCAAATGGTCAGATTTCAGACCCAATACACAAATAAGACAAGAGACCAAGCAAGAAAATGTATCAAATTTTATAGAAAGCGCCGCTGGAACTACATCGGCCACACACTTAGAATGGATGAGAGAAGACTCCTTACCAATCCCTCATATGGACACCAGAGGGAAAAGAAAACGAGGAAGACCAAGAGAGACTCTGCGTAGAACCATCACCAGAGAAGGCTCAACGATGGGCCTAGTAAACATTAAAGACTTAAAACAAATAGCAACGAACCGCGAGACATGGAGAGCTATGACCTCTGCCCTATGCGCCGCCCACAGGCCCAAGAGGAAAGACTAACTAACTAACTTGTCCTTAATCGGTTTATTTGTTTGTTGATATTTTCCTGTCAATTTCCTTGTGTTATCGTATAAATCTTTCAGGTTACCCTTAGCTGCTGCCTCTTCTGCTTCTCTTGCCAGGTCCTCTATATACTTTATTTTATCTGCTTTTATACTTCTATTCACCTCCCTGTTGGCTTTTGTGTATTTTTCTTGTGCTGCGGCCTTTGCTGATCTTGTTCTGCTATTACAGAGGTCAGCCTTCTGCCTCTTCTCTCTGTTATCTTATCTAACGTTGACTCTGATAGCCATTCCTTGCGGTGGTGTGTCTTTTTTCCAAGGGTAGTTTCACACATGCTAGTCCAGGCTTCTTTAACTTTATGCCAGTGGTCTTCAATACTTCATTCTTCAACTTCTAGGGCCTCGAATTTGTTGGAAATCGTGACACTAAATATATCCTTTTCCTTCTGCTCCTTCAGATGTCCCACATTGTATCTCACCCTGTTACCATGCGTGGTCGTCATGAATCTCTTGAGTTTCATTCGCACTTTTGCTATAACAAGGTGATGGTAAGAGGCCACATCTGCTCCTCTACAGACTTTTACATCGTACAGTGACCTTCTGAACTTCCCTGTTATGCTGATGTGGTCGATTTGGTTTTCTGTCCTGTGGTCTGGTGATATCCATGTAGCTGTGTGGATTCTTTTGTGCTGAAAGAGACTACCTCCTATAACCAACTGGTTTGCTGCGCAAAGATCCACGAACATTTCTCCATTTTCATTTATTTTCCCTAGTCCATGTTTGCCCATGGTTTCCTCGAAGCCCCAGTTGTCTCTGCCTATCTTTGCATTAAAGTCTCCTAGCAAAATAGTAAGATCCTTACTTTTAAATTTGCCTAATACACCCTGTAACTTATTGTAAAACTCTTCTTTTATTTGTTCTTTGCTGTCATTTGTTGGGGCGTAGCATTGGACTATGTTCAGTTTAATTTTTGCATTGGAGGTTTTGAAAGTTGCCCGGATCATTCTTGGTTCTAACGGCTGCTCCCATTCAATTAATGCCTTTTGTGCTTGTTTGACCAACATCAATGCTACTCCCTCCCTGTGTGGTGCGTCTTCCTCCTCTCTTCCGGAGTACAGTATTGATTCCCCTGTTAGAAGTCTAGTGTGTCCTACCTTTGTCCATCTGGTTTCGCCCAGTCCCAGGATAGCCAGTCCATATGTCCTCATTTCCCGTGCTACCTGTGCCGTCTTCCCAGTTTCGAACATCGTGCGGACATTCCAGGTGCCAACCCTGGAGATCTTCAGGGTTGAAAGAAGGTGAGTCGGCAGCCCGATTTTCTTTCGAATTTCACCGGGTCGCTTCATGAGTCCCTCTATTTGGGGTCCCTCTTCTTCCTTGGATGGCGAGCTTTGAATTTTCTTGGCTGTGGTTTCTGTAGCTATCTGGTGTTTTTACGGTGTGGGGTAGCCAGCCCCACGACCTGCCTCCTTTGTCGCCTCTTACGACATGCATGGCAGGTGAGAGTGGTTATATTCTTTACATCCCTAATTTGGGCAGCGGTAACCACTCGGGCGACATGCAACTGTGTCCACCGGAAATATTTCTGAATCAGCATTGTAAATGTTGGTGCGACCAGTGTTGCCAAATGTAAATCGGCTTTTAGTGCTAGATTTTAGTTTTAAAAGTGCTAGAAAGTGCTAGAAATATTTTGTTAATGCTAGAAAAAGTGCCAAAAATATTTTAAGTACCAATTGTGCTGTATTAATTACAGATCAATAGTATATCATTGCAATTTGAAAAAGTCAGACTGCACATCTTCTGGCGCCGTTTGAGCAATCGGAATGCACATCATCTGAAGTTTTTTGGGGTCATATGACTCGCAGGGTTGCCAAATGTAAATCGGTTTTAATGCTAGATTTTCATCATCATCAGGTGCCGTCTCCACATCGAAGGTTGGCTGCAATGAATCTCAGCATCCTCTGTCTTTCGCCTTGGTGTTGCACACTGCCAGACTGTAACCTGTCCATTTCTTAAAGTTTCCTCCCACTTATCTCTCGGTCTTCCTCTTGCTCTTCTCCCTCAACTTTCCCCTCTAGTAAATGTTTTATCATGGTGTCATGCCTTTTTATGTGCCCAAAATACTTTACTTTTCTGAATTTTATTTCTCTTAATAATTGTTTCTTCATGCCTAGTTTTCCTAAAACTTGTTTATTTGTCTGTTTTTCTGTCCATGAAACTCTGCCTATTCTTCTATATATCCACATCTCAAATGCATCAATTCTGTCTTCTAACTGCTTGTTCATTGTCCATGTTTCGAGCCATACATTAATATAGGATATATATAGCATTTGATCATTCTCATTTTTAGCCTGTTTGTGATTTGTTTGGATGTCAGTAACTTCTCATACTATTGAAATTATCCTTGGCCATTCCTATTCTCTTTTAATTTCTGTTATACATCTGCCATCATCTGTTATCATCTGACCGAGATATGAGAAGCTTTTACTTGATGTAGTAATTCCCCATGTATTTTTATATTCATTTTAGGTTTTTTCATTTCCTTGTTGATTACCATAGTTTTTGTTTTCTGTATGTTAATGTCTAATCCATATTCCTTGCTAGTTCTGTCCAATTGGTCCACTAATTCTTGTAGATCTTGTTAATTTTCTGCTACCAATACTGTGTCATCTGCATATCTTAAGTTGTTTATTATTTTTCCATTGATCTTGAGTCCTGGCATTCCCTCTAGTTGTTTGAAGATTTTCTCTGTGTAGATGTTAAATAGGCTTGGTGACAGAATGCATCCTTGTCTCACTCCTCTCTGTATGTCTATGTATGGAGAGTAGCTATTTTCATGTTTTATTATTGCTGTCTGTTCCCAGTATATGTTACTTATTAGTCTGATATCATCCCCATCTAGGCCTATTTCTTGTAGACATATGATTAGCTTTTCATGTTGGACTCTGTCAAAAGCTTTGCTATAATCGATGAAACACAAGCTAGATTTTAGGGGAAGTGCTAGAAAGCGCTAGAAATATTTTTTAATGCTAGAAAAAATGCCAAAAAACAGTTTACTTACCAATTGTGTTGTATTAATTACAGCACGAATAGTATTTCATCGTAATTTGAGAAGTCAGACTACACATCTTCTGAAGTTTTTGTTGGGTCATATGAGTCCATTGTTCCAATTTTGGCGGTGACATCTTTAGGTAATTTAAAGTTTTTGCAGCATTTATTATGCCTCTTTAATCCATATTTTACTGCAAGAATTGCTGAAAGCATGGGCAGCTGCATTTTGTTTTTCATTTTAATTTTCACGACATTCATGCTGCTGAATAACCGTTCCACTTCAGCATTAGAATTTGGTAAAATTAATAAATTTAGGGCAAAAGTTGCAACGTCTTTGAAGGGGTTACGTCCCGAAGAATCTGTATAATTGAAAAATTCAGACCAAAATGTCTCAGTGGTTGCAATAGCAGTCCATTTAACTAAATGTACGCGATGTTGTACGATAGTCAACAAGATTGAACAAGGTACACGCGCGCGGACCTCTCAGAGAGTTGTTCTCTAACTGAGAAATTCATTACCCGGATCTCGTTGTAATAAATTTTCTGTGCTTGTTCGTCTTTTTTTTGGGTCGATTTTCTGATTCATATACCAAACTAAAAGAAGTGCTAAAAGTGCTAACTAATTTTTTGTCAGTGCTAGATTTGGTTCTAGGTGCTAGATCTAAATTTGTAGTGCTAGATCACAAAAATAGTGCTAGATCTAGTACTAAAAGTGCTAAATTGGCAACACTGGGTGCGACTATAAACAATCATAATTCCTGACCAAAGACATTCCTGACCTTTGAGCTCGGTTCCCCTGTACGTCCGGTACGGTGAACTCTGACCTGTCGACTGACGTTACCTGATCTAGTCTAGCTAGTTTACCCTTTTTAATGGCGAAACACGTAATAACAAAAAAACTGTATTTTTACAAATTACAAAAGCAATGATAATATACAGCAACGTTTCGACCAACAAGGCCTTTATCAAGCAAACGAACAACAGGAGTCAAAATTATTCCCATATTGTCATTAGAAACGTTTGTATTTAGTCGTCCATTTGTTCTTTTTTAAATTTGTCACTCCTGCTGTTCGTTTGCTTGATAAAGGCCTTGTTGGTGGAAACGTTGCTGTATTTTGTCATTGTTTTTATAATTTGTAAAACTACAGTATTTTGTGATTACGTTTTTTGCCAATCAAATAGTTTTACTGCAGTCTCATTTATTTTGTGAATATTATTTAATAGCCAACTCTCTTTAATATCAAGCTGTTGCAGAACAGAAGCCAACTCTCTTTAATATCAAACTGTTGCAGAACAGAAGCGTTTATTCTTTTCCTAAACGGCGTAATGGGGTCTAAGGTACATAGGTACAACTTTGCGCCAGGACTAGTGAGCTGGCACTAACGAAGATCCTACCCCACCTCCACGTGGTGACCCTGGAAACAGACAACGGTTCTTATCTGGCTAAGCGCGTAGGGATCGAGGGAGAGCTACTCTGGTATAAGTAGTAATGCAGACGCAGTTACATTGGATGAGATCCGCTCGCAACACAGATGAGCAGAATCCCAGAGTGACTATTAATGTACATCTCTCCGACCGATGGGAAAAGCTGAACAAATAAACATAAAGGGATGAAGGGTGCATCCAGTGAAGAGACTGGACCCATATGGGGCGAAACTCGGTAAAGAAACGCAAGGTGGCGAGCCTCAAAGATGGGGTTCCTATCCAGAGAGCAATAACCCCATTTCACCTCGCAGATAACTACTACTGCCTTGTAGTTGATTGGGGACAATAAAAGTCTAGTGAAGCAAACCATACACAAACTGGACGGCAGGCAAACCAAGCAGTCCAAAAAAAGACTAGTAAACTGGGCAGATGACGCTCAACAACCCGGGAGGGAAGGTTGTCAAAGGGTAGCTACCCTAAACGAAAATAGCAACCTGCTGCCTTGCAGGTCGGCTGGGGACAGCCCGAAGGGACGGAGAGCCAACCCAGTAAACGCTGGCTAAAACCGAACACATCGCCGAAGGATAAGCACCAGAGCTCCAACTGGCGCTAAAGGTGTGACGAAATACATCCATGCTAATGCATGAATCAGATTTCCACATGAAAGCAGAATTTATGGGAAATCTGGTACATCAGTCTAAGCGGTGATCGTGCGCTAAAGAAAGAGAGAGAAATAAAGAGAGAGAGAGAAAGGTGTAATAACTTCCCGGAATAGACAAGAAATAGTAAATACTCCAAAACCCCAATTTTTCCTCAATTGTTGCTGGGCCCCACAAACAAAAATGACCAGGAGCCGCCACTGTATATATATATATCACACCTGTCGATATGAGTCACCACAGAACACAGTACAGCATTTATATCACACCAGTCGATATGAGTCACCACAGAACACAGTACAGTATTTATATCACACCTGTCGATATGAGTCACCACAGAACACAGTACAGCATTTATATCACACCAGTCGATATGAGTCACCACAGAACACACTACAGCATTTATATCACACCTGTCGATATGAGTCACCACAGAACACAGTACAGCATTTATATCACACCTGTCGATATGAGTCACAGTACAGCATTTATATCATACCAGTCGATATGAGTCACCACAGAACACACTACAGTATATATATCACACCAGTCGATATGAGTCACCACAGAACACAGTACAGCATTTATATCACACCTGTCGATATGAGTCACAGTACAGCATTTATATCATACCAGTCGATATGAGTCACCACAGAACACACTACAGTATATATATCACACCAGTCGATATGAGTCACCACAGAACACAGTACAGCATTTATATCACACCTGTCGTTATGAGTCACCACAGAACACAGTACAGCATATATATCACACCTGTCGATATGATTCACCACAGCATTTATATCACACCAGTCGATATGATTCACAGTACAGCATTTATATCACACCTGTCGATATGACTCACAGTACAGCATTTATATCACACCTGTCGATATGATTCACAGTACAGCATTTATATCACACCTGTCGATATGACTCACAGTACAGCATTTATATCACACCTGTCGATATGATTCACAGTACAGCATTTATATATCACCTGTCGATATGATTCACAGTACAGCATTTATATATCACCTGTCGATATGATTCACAGTACAGCATTTATATATCACCTGTCGATATGATTCACAGTACAGCATTTATATATCACCTGTCGATATGATTCACAGTACAGCATTTATATCACACCTGTCGATATGACTCACAGTACAGCATTTATATCACACCTGTCGATATGACTCACAGTACAGCATTTATATCACACCTGTCGATATGATTCACAGTACAGCATTTATATCACACCTGTCGATATGATTCACAGTACAGCATTTATATCACACCTGTCGATATGACTCACAGTACAGCATTTATATCACAACTGTCGATATGAGTCACAGTACAGCATTTATATCACACCTGTCGATATGAGTCACCACAGAACACAGTACAGTATATATATCACACCTGTCGATATGACTCACAGTACAGCATTTATATCACACCTGTCGATATGAGTCACCACAGAACACAGTACAGTATATATATCACACCAGTCGATATGACTCACCACAGAACACAGTACAGCATTTATATCACACCTGTCGATATGACTCACCACAGAACACAGTACAGCATTTATATCACACCTGTCGATATGAGTCACCACAGAACACAGTACAGTATATATATCACACCAGTCGATATGACTCACCACAGAACACAGTACAGCATTTATATCACACCAGTCGATATGACTCACCACAGAACACAGTACAGCATTTATATCACACCAGTCGATATGAGTCACCACAGAACACAGTACAGCATTTATATCACACCAGTCGATATGACTCACCACAGAACACAGTACAGTATATATATCACACCAGTCGATATGAGTCACCACAGAACACAGTACAGTATTTATATCACACCAGTCGATATGAGTCACCACAGAACACAGTACAGCATTTATATCACACCAGTCGATATGAGTCACCACAGAACACACTACAGCATTTATATCACACCAGTCGATATGAGTCACCACAGAACACAGTACAGTATTTATATCACACCTGTCGATATGAGTCACCACAGAACACAGTACAGCATTTATATCACACCTGTCGATATGAGTCACCACAGAACACAGTACAGCATTTATATCACACCAGTCGATATGAGTCACCACAGAACACAGTACAGCATTTATATCACACCTGTGGATATGAGTCACCACAGAACACAGTACAGCATTTATATCACACCAGTCGATATGAGTCACCACAGAACACAGTACAGCATTTATATCACACCAGTCGATATGAGTCACCACAGAACACAGTACAGCATTTATATCACACCTGCCGATATGAGTCACCACAGAACACAGTACAGCATTTATATCACACCTGTCGATATGAGTCACCACAGAACACAGTACAGCATGTATATCACACCTGTCGATATGAGTCACCACAGAACACAGTACAGTATTTATATCACACCAGTCGATATGAGTCACCACAGAACACAGTACAGTATTTATATCACACCAGTCGATATGAGTCACCACAGAACACAGTACAGCATTTATATCACACCAGTCGATATGAGTCACCACAGAACACAGTACAGTATTTATATCACACCAGTCGATATGAGTCACCACAGAACACAGTACAGTATTTATATCACACCAGTCGATATGAGTCACCACAGAACACAGTACAGTATTTATATCACACCTGTCGATATGAGTCACCACAGAACACAGTACAGCATTTATATCACACCAGTCGATATGAGTCACCACAGAACACAGTACAGTATTTATATCACACCAGTCGATATGAGTCACCACAGAACACAGTACAGTATTTATATCACACCTGTCGATATGAGTCACCACAGAACACAGTACAGTATTTATATCACACCAGTCGATATGAGTCACCACAGAACACAGTACAGCATTTATATCACACCAGTCGATATGACTCACCACAGAACACAGTACAGCATTTATATCACACCAGTCGATATGAGTCACCACAGAACACAGTACAGCATTTATATCACACCAGTCGATATGAGTCACCACAGAACACAGTACAGTATTTATATCACACCAGTCGATATGACTCACCACAGAACACAGTACAGTATTTATATCACACCAGTCGATATGAGTCACCACAGAACACAGTACAGCATTTATATCACACCTCTCGATATGACTCACCACATAACACAGTACAGCATTTATATCACACCTGTCGATATGACTCACCACAGAACACAGTACAGCATTTATATCACACCAGTCGATATGAGTCACCACAGAACACAGTACAGCATTTATATCACACCAGTCGATATGACTCACCACAGAACACAGTACAGCATTTATATCACACCAGTCGATATGAGTCACCACAGAACACAGTACAGCATTTATATCACACCAGTCGATATGACTCACCACAGAACACAGTACAGCATTTATATCACACCAGTCGATATGAGTCACCACAGAACACAGTACAGTATTTATATCACCAGTCGATATGAGTCACCACAGAACACAGTACAGTATTTATATCACCAGTCGATATGAGTCACCACAGAACACAGTACAGTATTTATATCACACCAGTCGATATGACTCACCACAGAACACAGTACAGCATTTATATCACACCAGTCGATATGACTCACCACAGAACACACCACGGAACTCAAAACACCTATTGTCATCAGAAAATAAAAGGTGAATGTGATGTTGAGACAGTCGATATGTTGATGAGCAGGAGAAAATAGAGAGAGACTAGCAAATAAAATTCCCAAAGATAGGATTCAAGTTTAGCGTGAGTTAAACTAAACTAATATCAATATTCTTCTTCGAGCGTTCCATATCGACCACTTGTTAACCCCTCTTTGTGGTTTGTATGTGATCTGAGCCTAAGAACAACTGTACGTTGGGCTAATTATGCGTCTACAAGTAGGCAGCACATTCGATTTCTGCTACGCTTTTTATTTACTGGGTAGCTTCCTAGTCTCCCTACCTCAGTCGACTCTTACAACATGCCTTGTAGGTTGCATTGTTACTCTTCTTCTTTGTTCCTCTATGCGGGTACCGGTAACATACAGGTGAACTAATATACAACATACAGGTGAACTAATATACAACATATAGGTGAACTAATATACAACATATAGGTGAACTAATATACACCGTATAGATGAACTAATATACAACATATAGGTGAACTAATATACAACATATAGGTGAACTAATATACACCGTATAGGTGAACTAATATACAACATATAGGTGAACTAATATACAACATACAGGTGAACTAATATACAACATATAGGTGAACTAATATACACCGTATAGATGAACTAATATACAACATATAGGTGAACTAATATACAACGAACAGGTGAATTATAATATACTACATATAGGTGAACTAATATCAAATAATAATTAGATATAAGAAAAGCCAAATATCTTGAACATTGAACAACAACCCCATTAAGTCAATGAATTTGTATACATTATTAATCAAGTTTCAAGAGAGGGAGATTAAGAAAAAAGGTTGTAGCAGCACGAATAAGCAAAAGCAATCTAAAAAGTAAAGGTAAAGGAACCCTTTCATACCTCGTGGTATATAGGTCAATACAGTGTTAGGCCTGTATTTTTCAGTGACCGTCGGCACATGATGGGTCATGTGGTTAGTATCACGCCGGCCGCCTTTACTTTCCAAGAGCATGTCTGGTACCCAGTTGAGGCTGGGTCGACCTGAGAGCCGTCGCGGTCTGGAAAATTCCACGCGCACTGCGTGAGCTGAACCCAGACCACCAGCCTTGAGAAGCGAGTTAAAAGCAATCTAAGCCTTTACTATATTAAAAAATATGGAAATCAAAATGATTTGAAAACCCAACTCAGAGTATGCCAAATCAACATTCTTTGTGACAACCTGTGGCACGTTTGTGAAACATGGATGTTTAACAAGGTAGTGGAAAAGCATATATGTACTTTTGAATATAAATGTTACAGAAGAATCCTATGTATACCATGGGCAGAGAAGAAAACAAATAGATCTATCACGGAGGAACTCATAATCAAAGAAAACTGTCTGATGCTACAAATTAGAATGAGAAAATGCATGTATTTTGGACATATAAAAATATGCAAGAGTGGGAGAAGACCATTATGGAATGAGGCATCTAATAAAGAGGAAGACCATGGAAAAGATGGATTTCGGATGTAACTGATGGTTTTAAGCATGACGACTGCGTCTGACCTATGAAAGAGAAAAATTAAGAAGGATTGTTAAAGTAACAAAGTTCTTCTCAGGACAAGATATTTGAATGCAAAGAAGAATATCCGAATATTCCTGTACAATACTTCATTCTTGAAAAATGGCTATCTATTGTCTATTATCTTTTCCCAGGTGGATGGTAGAATTGGTTGTCCACTCTAACTGTTAAGTGTAGAGGTGGGGGCTTTAATTTGCGTTCCAGATAGTCTGCCTTGTTGTGTTATATGCGTGTTTATTTGGTGTGGTTTTGATATTGTCTATCCATTTATTTCTTGGTCTTCCCTTGGCTATAGTACCCGATCTCTTTTTATTGTACGCTGTTATTGGTGGCTGATTGTATTTCATTCTCATTAAATGTCCAAACCACTGCATTTGTTGTCTTTCAATGTATTCTGTGCATGAAGTTATGCCCACTCTGCTTCTTATGTCTTCGTTCGTAGTCTTATCTTTCCTGGTGACATCCACCACCTTCCTCAAGCATTTCATTTCACACGTGGTGAGCTTTCTGTAGTGGATTGCTGTCAGAGATGTTTGGAGATCTATGATCGCTGGCGTAAGCAATCATGGATCTCCACAAATCTCTATCTTTGGTGTTTGCTATCAACTCAGATGTTGACGCTTTACCGTGCCATAAAGTCAAGCTATCCACAATTTTCTCTCTCTGTCTTCTTCAATCTCGTCTACCCTCTATTTTACTGTTATATGGCTTATAGAGTTTGCAAGTAATTTCTCGATACCGCTCTATCCTGTGCAACTTGTTCAATCTCTTCTATGGAGCCTAACTTTTCTCGCATCTCTCTGTAAAGTTCGTTTCACTGTTTTATTAGTAAGTGTGTTTTTTCTTTCTTGAAATCTTTGCCTCCCACTTCAATGCCTGCTTTGTTATTCTTTAATCATTTCTTTCCAGGGTATGCTCAACATATCTCCATCTTCTCTTTCTTATAACAGTTGTTACTTACTAGTGGTTGACAAGACATTTCTCTGATTTGATCACTTCTGAATTCGTCTCCTTTTCTGTTTATTATTTTTTTCAAACATTTATTTTCAAATACATTAAAACTTATTTTCTATATCTTTAATCATTTTCTAAATCTCGCTGGCATGTTAGGATTGATACGACTCTCGCTGACACATGTTAGGATTGATACAACAATGGAATTGAAAATTAATAATTTAGTTTAAAAACCATGCAACGTGCAGTTCTATATTTTATTTAAAATATTTCAAGCTGATGATGCTGTGACAACTGGCTGCATACTTTCATATATTTGTAATTACCATACAGACACAATTGCTACCCAACTAGATGAACTACTCTGTTATTTGTTCCTATATTTCAGTAGCAATGTTTACTGCACTGGACATATTAAAAACAAAATTATGATACTAATTATCAAAGCAATATCAACATTTAAATTTCTGGATAAAATATTAAACTCTAAATTAAATAGTTATAAAATTAAATTAAATATTTTTTCAATTCCAATGTTATATGAATTCTACCTGTTATAGGGTGATGATTTCTGGTGTAGACCCTATTTGTTGTAGAGTGATGTTTTTATGTTAGATGGATTTATTTAGGCCATATAATTCCTATTCGATGATGACTTATGTTACTTCATCCATATTTGATGGTAAAAATGTACAAACACTATTTTTGAAGTACATGACATGTTTATTGGCGTTATTACATGCTAACCAAACACACGTTCCCTGTGTCCACTGTTTATGTCAAACTCGTATGTTGTCACTATCATCGCTAGGCAGTCCTAACTAATCTACGTCAAACTAGTCTCGTTCTAGTGCTGCTATTATGCTCGTAGTGCGCAGCTTTGGTGTGCAAGCCCTATGGTCTCTTTGTACTACCTATCTCATTTCTACTATTCTATCTATCTATCAACTTCCTGTCTAGTCTATTAACTACTAACTGGGTAGGAGAACGGTTGTTCTTATTTACCTCCGTGACATTCCTCGTCAACTTTTGTTTGCGACCCGACAGCTTAAATCAACCACTCTTTGAGCTCGGACAGTATCTCAGGGTAACTAGAGTTGTATGGGCTAAATGGGAACAAAGTCACCACACGTGATGTACGTGGCTCACCAACTACTATACTATAATTGGTACTATGGTCGAAGGTCAAAGTAACCCTGACAGGATCTCAGGGGAACAAGAGTTATATGGGATGAATGGGAACAAAGTCACCACACGTGATGTACGTGGCTCATCAACTGGTATACTATTTCTGAGACCATGGTCAATATTTACAGTATACCCTCTTTACTC
This sequence comes from Arion vulgaris, assembly GCA_020796225.1. Classification (NCBI taxonomy): domain Eukaryota; kingdom Metazoa; phylum Mollusca; class Gastropoda; order Stylommatophora; family Arionidae; genus Arion; species Arion vulgaris. The sequence goes on from CM036756.1 coordinate 87,135,996, forward strand.
CAAGCGGGATCATATTACATGATTAGAGTCAATGACTAAGGCTGTATGGGCTAAATGAGAACATAGTCTCCAGACGTTTCTATACGTGACCCAACAGCGTATCAATTACTCCAGATAGCGTAAACAACTGGTCAATGTAAGGTGTTGTACTTCGACATGCTCTCCTCACATGTCGTTGGTGTGGTGTGTGAAGGCGTCTTACAGTACTTGTCAAGTGTTGTCTTTAGGCTACTCTTTATTTATAATCCGTGTCTTGAAATCTGAAATCTTCAGCAAAAAAAAACAACAAGTAACCAATGGAAAAGGTCATGGAAAACAACATATATATATAATGCATAATGTTCCAACACATAACCTCAATGAGGTATTATTATCCACCCCACAATCCCAAAGGAATCAAACAACTCCAAATATTTGACATATTTGGTTCAACATTATATAACCTCAATGAGATATTATTATCAACCCCAAAATCCCCAAGGAATCAAACACATTCACAAATAACCCACTTCTTCGGTTCGCCATCATATAACCTCAACGAGGTATTAATATCTACCCAACAATCTCAACCGAATTAAACAATATCCAATATTTGATATATTTGATTGTACATTATATAAAAAACACGTAATTACAAAGTACTGTAGTTTTACAAATTACAAAAACAATGACAAAATACAGCAACGTTTCGACCAACAAGGCCTTTATCAAGCAAACGAACAAACAGGAGTGACAAATTAAAATGAAACACAAATGGACGACCAAATACAAACGTATCTAAGGAAAATCTGAATAAAAACGAATAACAAAATAAATGTAACACAAAAACACACATAAAAACTAGAAATAGAAAGGAAAAGAAACAATGAAACATCTAGTAAATATATACTTGAATACATGCAACATATACCCATATAGATTACAAAGCATAGGAAGAGAAAGTACTAAGAAGCATAAGAATGGAATATAACATGAATACATGCAACATATACCATATAGATTACAAAGCATGGGAAGAGAAAGTACTAAGAAGCATAAGAATGTAATACGTTGAGCCGCGTGGTCGCAAGGTACCATACAAAGAAATCAACCGATTCTCCAGAGCAAATCGACTGCGATCATCCGAGGAACATGATCGGATGGCTGTGACCTGGACATCGTGAGCACCTAAATGGCCAGTGTCATTGAAATGGGTGGCTACAGGGGTCACAGAGCATTGGCGTATGTCGCGTAAGTGTTGGGCGAATCGGTCACTGAGCCTCTTGCCTGTCTCGCCGATATAAGCCTTGTTACACCGCTTACAGATAATAGCATAGATAAGATTACGGGACTCGCATGTGAACCCATCGTCAATAAGAAACGTGCCTAAAGGAAAAGATACAGTACGCGTCTGTATCACACAAGCACACGTGTTGCAACGCCGACGACCACACTGGACAGTGCCAAAATGAGTCAGGATATTGGACTTAAGGCGACTGTGTACCAACATATCCTTAAGACTTCTGTCCCGTCTGTAAGACACCAAAGGATAGTTGGGAAGACAGAACGGGTCTCAGGATCTGATCTAAGGAGAGACAGATGACGGAATAAAACATTTTCACCAGGGAACTATGGGGGTGGTAAGTTAAGATAAGTTTTACTCTGTCAGAGTTAGTAGTCCTATGCTGACTGGTAAGGGCCTGCCAGTGATTTTCTGAACTCGATGCATAGCCGAGACAAGCACCCTCTCCGGGTATAGGCGCCTACGAAAGAAATCAAGCATCTCGTGAGCTCTCTCAAGAAAATCATCGTCCTCACTACAAAGGCGACGAAGGCGTAAGAGCTGCGAGAATGGCAAAGAGTCACGACAAGCCCGGGGATGGGAAGAAGTATAGAGGAGAAAACTATGTGCATCAGTAGGCTTGTAATATACTGAAGTATAGATAGTGGATAGGCGTAAGGTGATAGTAATGTCAAGAAGTTGACACAAGTAGTGGAGATGTGAGAAGTAAAACGAATAGAAGGGTTGAAAACATTAATGAAATTAATGAAGCGTGACAAATCGGCTTCAGGCATATCAGTGATGCCAATACAGTGATGCCAATAATTTGTCACTCCTGTTTGTTCGTTTGCTTGATAAAGGCCTTGTTGGTCGAAACGTTGCTGTATTTTGTCATTGTTTTTGTAATTTGTAAAACTACAGTACTTTGTAATTACGTGTTTTGCCAATCAAATAGTTTACTGCAGTTCCATATATATATATATACTGTACATTATATAACCACAATTAATGAAATACTACTATCCATCCAACAACTCCCAAGGAATCAAACGAATTCCCAAATGATCCAATTAATTGTTCAACATCAGATAATCTCAATGAATGAGGTATCATAATCCATCCTTCAATCCCCAAGGACGCAAACAAAAACACAAATATTTTATTTATTTGGTTCAGCATCATTCTCGATAACGGGCCTAATATTTTTAAAATTCGGTTTCCTGGGATTTTGTACGAATCACGTAAATCATGGTTGTCCGGGTCGTGATCGAATTACTTTCCCAAGGGACCACCCCTGTGAGCAATATCAATGGTATCCCGTGTACCATCCCCACTACGTCTACCACAAAATATATTGTCAAGGACCACGTAGGCCTCAATCAATAAATAGCTAAAGCCGTGATTATACCCTAGCATGTAGATCGAAGGAATCGACCCTTGCAAACAATGCTGATTTAAACTCAGGGCACCGGTACTAATAAATAGCATAAATAACCCAATCACTACTATGGTATTCCATTGCATAACCCCGGCCATGGAATCGACGTAATAACTCCGATGGAACAACGCCTTGTCCCACCGACCAAGAAACTTTTGATCAAGTTGCACACGCTTTTGCACATCAGAACCAAATTTCACTGGCTCTGAATTTGTCCAGATTTGAATATCACAGCGTTGCAGTTAATATTTTGCTTATAATCTGTGCTCAGAGATTCAGTGTCTGTCCCAGACATTCTTGAACCTATACATAATGATATCCCTTTATTATTACTTCTCTTTACCATTGTCTACTGGCAGACAATAAGTTTGAGTTTTCTCATAGGCACACTTGCTGGATCCCAGATTGTTTAACTCTTCCTGTTTGTGTTCAATCCTTGTGAATTCAAGTACCTGTGTTGTCGTTGACGTGTCACTGGATCGAGATATCGGTAATTGATTCAGCTGTTGTACAGGCTGTCCTCAAACCTGTTTCCGTTTCAAATTCACCTCATTAACCTCATGCAATATCTGCGTGGGGTTGTCATGATCCATTTCAGCAGAGGTAAACATACTACAACGTTTTACACGTGTATTCTCTTCTGTGTCCCCTCTAAAGATGGACTTAGGCCACCTTGCTTTTCTTCTCACTCTTTCCGACTGACTGCCATTGCCAGCAACCTTGCGTTTAAACATATGCCTCTTACAATGCTAAAGTAAAAGTGAAACGGCAAGGAAGTGGTAAATCCACACATGTTAATGTCAAAAAATTCAAACACGCATTGGATAGCTCTAATTGTTATTTTCTTAAACCCTGTTTTAGTAATCTTGGAATTCTCACGAGTTGCTTTCGTGTTTATTGACTCTACTTTTTGTGTTCCATGAGGTTGAAGTTTATGATTTCCCTCATGTTTTAATTCTGATTGCTTAAAATTAACATAACTTAAATGTCTTATTTGTTGTTCGCTGTCGTGGTGGAACTTTTCAGAGGGCGTTGATTGACTATTTTGTCTAACATTGTGTTCCTCACTCGAACTACTAACGACTGATTTCTGTACGTCACAATCTTCCTTTTCATGGTCCCTATCCTCACGTACTCTAGGATTATCTTGTCCGATATCCTGCTCTTCACTTGTCTCACGAACGAATGATTCATTTATCTCATAGTTTACTTTTCCTGGGACGTCCTCTGATACACAGGGACAATTTTGTTTAAATTTATACACTTCACCTGACTTACGAACGACTGATTAAATCATATCATAGCTTTGCTTTTCCTGGCACTTGTCCTCTGAGATACAGGTACGAATTTGTAGGAAATTCTGCTCCTCACTCGACTTACGACCGACGGAATCATTCATATCATAGCTCGGCCCATCCTAATGCTTGTTTTCTGATATACAGGGACGAATTTGAAGGAAATTCTGCCCCTCTCCCGACTTATGACCGACTGAAACATTCATATCGTAGTTTTGCGTTTCATGGTACCTGTCCACTGATACACAGTTACGAATTTGTAGGAAATTCAGCTCCTCTCCCGACTTACGACTGACTGAATCATACATATCATGGTTTCGCTTTTTTTGGGCCATGTCCCCAGGTACCCAGTGTCTAGCTCACCCTCCTGGATGGTGGCCGTGTAAAGGAGAACAACTACAATCCTCCTCAACACGCCTCACCTTATTGCATCGCGAGCAACGCCGTAGTCGATCGCTCGAACAAGAAACATTCTGGGTCGACTGTGGTGTATTGTGGAGCGTTCTGCCAGGGATTCGTCGAGGTGGGTCAGATTGGCGTCCAGCTACCCTGGATTCCAGGTCGACTATGCGACGTTGCATAAGTCGCATCCTAGAAATCGTACTGGGTTCAGATGCAGTGATGGGATCCCGCTCCCAGCGCAATGCTGCATCATGGACTTGCAGGAAAATCGTGGATGGAAACCGTATCGTATCCTCTAACATGGTCGCACACAGGCGGTCATGCAATGAATTAATAAAATGGTCCCTTAATATTTGGTGTTCCATTACTGCCAGCCCCTCCTCGGTCTGTGCCGCTGTGATCTTAGCATATATATCGGTCAATCTATGGGAGAAGCTGGGCATGATTCCCAACCCTTTGAGACGACCTATAGAAGGCGCACAGTAGTTCATGGGCTGACCGATTGTCCGCATATTCCCTAATGAACATCAGTAATAATTGTTCTGGATCGTGGACAGTGAGCATTTGAATTCGCAACTCACTTCTGATGGACTGTGACACGTGATCCAGAATGGCATCCAGCTTGTTGGGCATACTCTAACTAAACACAACATGGTGTGGTATGGTAATATTAGAAACATACTTGGTTTTTTTGACTGAATCACATTTGTCATGTACTATGTTCACATTTTACAGGAAATGTATGGAAATGCAAGATCCATACTGTTCATGGACTGATCAAAATATCTGCGCGAGATCCACGACTGGGTAAGCTTGATAATTAAATGTTTTCCTTATGCCTGTCCCGGAAGTGACATATTCATATTTACTGCTCAAACATGTGTAGCTAAAACTAGTTCTAGATCATCATTCTAACATTTGATTGGTGAACTAACAAACATTTCAATGATCAGGGCAAACATATGACAGCAGATCAATATTTTCATGTCAACATATAATGCTTATCGATAGTAATCAAATATTTACAAAGGTCTTACATTTTTGGTTATTATTTGTCTACAAAGCAGGTTATTCTCTTCATTACTCTAATGTCTAACTAGCAAACTATAGCAGTGATTTCAAAGATAGAATGTGAAGTAGCACCACTAAGGCAGCATTAAGAAAACAGATGATCAACTTTATATTCTCTTCATTACTCTAATGTCTAACTAGCAAACTATAGCAGTGATTTCAATGATAGAATGGGAAGTAGCACCACTAAGGCAGCATTAAGAAACCAGATGATCAACTTTATATTCTCTGTCCTTCAAGTCAAGATGGGCACTTGAAGATGCAGAGTGAGGACTTTCTCTTCTATGGACGCATTTTTCCAGTCAGTTTAAAGACTTTCTCTTCTATGGACGCATTTTTCCAATCAGTTTAAAGACTTTCTCTTCTATGGACGCATTTTTCCAGTCAGTTTAAAGACTTTCTCTTCTACGGAAGCATTTCTTCAGTCAGTTTAAAGAATTTCTCTTCTACGGAAGCATTTCTTCAGTCAGTTTAAAGACTTTCTCTTCTACGGAAGCATTTCTTCAGTCAGTTTAAAGAATTTCTCTTCTACGGAAGCATTTCTTCAGTCAGTTTAAAGAATTTCTCTTCTACGGAAGCATTTCTTCAGTCAGTTTAAAGACTTTCTCTTCTATGGAAGCATTTCTTCAGTCAGTTTAAAGACTTTCTCTTCTACGGAAGCATTTCTTCAGTCAGTTTAAAGAATTTCTCTTCTATGGAAGCATTTCTTCAGTCAGTTTAAAGACTTTCTCTTCTACGGAAGCATTTCTTCAGTCAGTTTAAAGAATTTCTCTTCTATGGAAGCATTTCTTCAGTCAGTTTAAAGACTTTCTCTTCTACGGAAGCATTTCTTCAGTCAGTTTAAAGAATTTCTCTTCTACGGAAGCATTTCTTCAGTCAGTTTAAAGACTTTCTCTTCTATGGAAGCATTTCTTCAGTCAGTTTAAAGACTTTCTCTTCTATGGAAGCATTTCTTCAGTCAGCGTGAAGACTTTCTCTTCTACGGAAGCATTTCTTCAGTCAGTTTAAAGACTTTCTCTTCTATGGAAGCATTTCTTCAGTCAGTTTAAAGACTTTCTTCTATGGAAGCATTTCTTCAGTCAGTGAATACTTTCTCTTCTACGGCAGCATTATCCCATTATATCAGATGAATCTAGCACCAAAAAGCAACACCTAATTGCCAGTCAGTTCTGTACTCAAGTACACTAGTCTCCACTTATTAAGTTCACATATATCATGTAGAGACATGATTGCCTACGTTGGTAGGATTGACACTTGATTGATTGATGTCATATCAAACATGTCACAATGAAAACTAAAAGAGCACTATTCAACACCAACTTTCTGCCAACATTATGCTATCAGTGCCAAACCTGGACGCTGACATGAAATAATAGAGGGAAGCTAGCCATGACAGAGATGTAGTATCTACACTCAAGGTTCCAAACCTTTTTGAATTATCACCCCCTTTTTCAGTGAATGAATCCTTCCTTTCCTTCGCGTTCCCGGCCTAGACTGATGAACCAATTTGTATCATGAATTTTACTGTGGTTTTTAGGGACTCCGTTCCTCCATACAGTTTTTCGCGAAGCTCTGTGTGTTGTTGCCATGACTCTTTCCTTATACCTGCTAACCGTTGACAGTCTTGCAAGACATGTTCTGCCGTCATGTCTGCCATTTTGCAGGGGCACAGGCTAGTTGTGCCAATTTTAAATTTATGGAACATGTGTGCTCTGAGCTTGTTGTGTCCGGTACGGAGACGAAGTATGGCAACTTGTTCACTGCGAGAGAGACCATAGTATCCGTCACTGACTGTGTACTGAGTGTGATCTTTTGTCCATTTGCTTCTATAGTGCGAACCGATGGTTGTTTTGACTTCCTCATAACTGATCTCGAGATCAGTCTGAGGTAGTCGCCCGCCCTCTTTTGCTAGTTTGTCGGCTGCTTCGTTTCTCCTAACGTTGCAGTGTGACGGTATCCACTGGATGACGGTGCGTTTAAGTGAACTCGTTAGTTCAGCGAGGGACGTTTTGAGCTCATTCATCTCAGTTTTGCCAACGCATTTGAGTGCCGTGATGACCGATAGAGCATCGGTGAATATCACGACCTTGTTGCGTGTAGTGCTTCTTCTCTCCAAGATCATTTCGGCCGCCTCTTTTATTGCCTCTGCCTCTGCTCGGTAGTTATTCGAGTATTTGCCTGTGACAATCGTTTTCTTGACCGTGACTTTCTTTGAGATTTTAAGCACTATTCCCCTCCGCCATCGCTTATTGCGTTATTTGCCGATCCGTCCGTGTAGACGTGCGTCCACTCATTTTCTGGGTAATCTGATTCTATGTACTCTTCTGCTGCAATTTTTCTGTCGAGGTTTATTTGGTTCCTTTTGTTCAGTATGCCTGGGATTGATTCCCTTAGTTCTGGCATTTTGGTTTTCCATGGCGGGCACTTGTCGATTGCCGGGATTGGTTTGGCTTTGCATTTGGAAAGGACTGGATGGTCTGCAGTCAGTGCCTTAGAGATTCTAACGAAGCTAGATCTCTGTATTCTCCTCTTTCCGAATTCATACATTCTTTCATGCATTGGATGAGATTCGAGCCGTTTGAGTTTTTCCGCAAGTACTAATACTTTTTTGTCTCTTCGATCAGTCATTGGTTGGATGCCGGTGATTGTCTCCATCGCCTTGATGAGCGTGGACTTCATGGCTCCAGTAATGATGCGCATAGCACGGTTCTGACTATTGCTCACTTTTGCAAATTGCTTGTTAGATGCATTGCTCCACGCTGCTATACCGTACTCTAGGATCGGTCGCACTCTACCAGAGTAAAGTGTCTTGAGAATTCTGGCGTTTGCTCCCACGTGGAACCTGCGAGTTTACGCATCATTGTTTGCCTATGCCTCGCTTTTGCCGTAGCCTTTTCAATCTGGGTACACCAAGTCAGCTTTCTGTCGAGTGTGACTCCTAGGTACGTTGGGGTTTTGCATTCCGGAAGGTTCTGCCCATTGACTTTAAGCGTTATCTTGTAATCCTTGTTGTTCTGGGAGAACACAGTGTAACTGGTCTTTGAAGGATTTATTTTCATATTCCACTTTGCTGACCACACTTCAAGGTTATTTAACGTAGCTTGCAGTCGATTTTCTGCTGTGGGCATTGACTCTTCTCTCGCCCATATTGCCAGGTCGTCGGCATACATGGCAGAGTGAACTCGTTCTGTGAGGCATGTAGCGATGTCATTGACGAAGATTAGAAAGAGAGTCGGTGAGAGCACTCTCCTTGGGGACTCCTTTCTCTAGTGTGGACTTCATGCTTCTGCACCCCTGAACCTGAACTATTGCTGTTCTGTTCTCTAGGTATCTATTAAGCCAATTGTACATTCTTCCCTTTACGCCGAGGGTGAGTAGTTTCAGCCTTAATCCTTCTTTCCAGACTGTGTCAAACGCCTTCTCCATATCTACCAAGACCGCCAGTGTCTGTTTCTTTCTTGAAACCATCCTCGATTTCCTGGACAATGTACGTTACTTGATCCTCTGTGGATCTATATCTCCGAAAGCCTCCTTGTTGTGCCATAAGCAGCCCTTTGCTTTCCAAGTGACAAGATAACCGTTTGTTCACCATACGTTCCATAAGCTTGCCCGTGCAGCTTAGGAGGCTTATTGGTCTGTAACTCGCTGGGTCGAGTTTATTTTTGCCTGGTTTTAGGATGGGTACCATGATTGCTTCTTTCCATTCTTGTGGTACTATGCCTGTTCTCCACGACATGTTGAGAACGGACAGTAGAGCGGACTTTGCTCTGTTACCCAAGTTTTTAAGCATCTCATTGGTAATCCCATCTTTTCCTGGCGACTTTCTGAGTTTCAGGTCCCTTAAAGCCTCTTCCAGCTCGTTACTGGTGAATGTGTCCGTTAGGTGACTATCGGCTTTTCTTGGCTTGCCTTTTAGAGCCCGTGCTTTTCTCTTGGTGGCATCGACTTTTTCCTTTGCTATGCTTACTCTGCTGACTTCGGCATATTGTTGCATTAGAATGTTTGCTGCTTCCCTACCCGAAGACATCTTCTTTTCTTGTTCGAGGACTATTGGTGGTCTGCTGGTGTTTTCATCACTCAGCGCTTTGGCAAGTTTCCACAGTTTATGGCCGTCCCTATCGAGGTTCAGGGAAACGGAGCGGCTCGTTTGACCTCCCTTCTGTATTTTGCTGCTGCCGCCTTGTAAGCAGTATTGGTCTCCACTGACTGTGCCTGTTCTGCCTCACTCCTTGTCTTCTCAAGGTCTTTTCAAGCTTCTGAACCTCTGCTGTCCAGTATGGCTTGTACTCCTTTCGTGCGCCTCTAGGAATGGTTCCCCGTGCCGCTTTCAGGATTGCTTGTGACAGTTCTCTTGCCACGATTCGCATGTTTTTCTTTCATGCATGTTGATTCGTTCAACATTTGCATCAGTCAGTGCCCCATACTGCTTCCAATTTGCTTTCTTATAGTTCCACCGTGGCAACCACATTTTAGGCTCTGGTACGAAATTGAGGTTTATTTGCAGATATGCAGAGGTCTATGGTCACTGTCTCCTAGTTGCTAGGTAACCGTACCGACTGTTTTGGTGGATATATCGCTTGTTGCAAAGGCCAAGTCCGGGGTACTCGTTGTATGCCACGTTCTCGAGTAGAGGGTTGGTGGATCGTCTGCGGCATTGATAAGGAACATGTTGTTCTATATCTCCCAGTCTTCTACCTCTACGCCTCTGCTATTTGTTTCGAGGTAGCCCCATCTCTCAGAGCGGCTATTGGAATCGCCAACCACAATGCATGAAGTGTCACCGATATTCATTGCTTCGAGTGACAGCGGGGTGTAACTTGGACAGTAAAAGTTATACAGAAGAATCTGTATGTCGCTACACGTGATTTGAACGCCTATGATCTCTACTGTGCCGGCGCTTCCACTTGTTCTTTCCATCTGCTTGGTTGGAATGCCATTTCTGACTAGGGTGAGGACTCCACCCTTGTGCCCTTCTCTATCTGTTCTGAAGGTTTGGTAACCTTTAATCTCGAATTTGTGTTTGGGATTTAGATGCGTTTCCTGTATGCACGCAACGTCTATATCGTCTTCTGCAAATCTTATTGCGAGTGCTTGCTTCTTGTGATGGATACCTTCCGCATTCCATTAGGTGATATTTAATTTTTTATGGCCAATACTCGACCGTATCGGACCAGTAACTTTAACCCGGTGACCTCGTTCGCTGCTGTGCCGAGTTGGAGGGCGGGGACCGTCGGTAGCATAAAACGGGCCCCTTCGAGGCATGGGGCCCGGCACTCGTCCTGCCCGGCGGGACTTCTCAGGCGTAGCACCATATCGAGTTTCATTATTAAAAGACATATTCATGATAAAATTTGGTCCATGCAGCGTCAACATGGGTAGCTACGTTACACTTTCAGTGCCGTTTTGAGCACTGGTGCTTATCTTTCGGGCGTGTATCCGGTTTCAACCAGCGTTTTCTCGGTTCGCTCTCCGTTAACCTTTGACTATCCCCAGCCAAAACCCACAAGACAGTGAGTTGCCATTTTCTTTCAGGGCAGCTACCCTTAGACGGCCTGCCCTCCCGGGCTTATGAGCGCCATCTTCCCAACGGACCGGTCGTTTTACTGAACACCTTGGTTCGTCACTCGTTCAGGTTTTTTACGGTTTGCTCCGCTAGCCTTTGGTTCTACCCAACCATGACACCACAAGGCAGCGGTAGTTCCCTTCGAGAGAACAGAGTTATGTTTCATGGGACGCTTTCCTAAGACTTTTTGTTTGCGGTCTTTGGCCAGGAAGTGTGTGTATTTTCAGAGATTTCCAGTTTTCTGCATTGCAGTGACCACTGTTTGTTCTGGGACTCGTGCTCTACTGTTTCGTACTCATTGGAGTTTAAGCGTATTTTTGAGGTCTACTGCCAAGAAATGTGTGTATTTTCAGGGATTTCCAGTCTCTGCATTGCAGTGACCACGGTTTTGTTTGCGAGGTGTTCGTACTCTGCTATCTCACTGTTCTTTCTGAGTATGGACATATATTTTGCGGACTTTGTCCAGGAAATGTGTGTGATTTTTCAGGGATTTCCGTTCGATACGTTGCGTTTCTAAGCTCACACTGTCACCACAGATAAATTTCACACGCTGCTGTTTCGTGCCTATTTTAGAGGACAATCGGCCAGGAGATGTGTGAATTTTCCAGGGATTTTCGGCCCCTGGTTTGCTTTCACGTGTTTTCACTTCAAGGTCTCCCGATCCTTGCCCCTTTAGCCAGACCGGAACCTAAGTCTGTTTCCAGGGTCACCGCGTGGAGGTTTGGGACAGGGTCTTGGTTAGCGCGCCCCTTCGCTAACCCTGGCTCATTTTTTCCGCCGTAAACGTGAGCCTTTGACCCCAGTGAATGAATTGATATCGCCCACCCCCTTCGGTAAACTATGTAGTACATACTATATATTGAAAAATAAGCGAAATTGAAAATAAAACAGTCTATTAGAATATAATAGGAATATTGAGGAATTGCTCACAGTATGATTGAGAAAAAATATATGTTATTACACAATAATTATATTATATTATTAGTGAGAGACATGAGCTTAATGTGATGAGACTAATTTTCGATGTTTGATACCATTTTTGTCATCAATAATTTTTAGTCACTATCAATTTAGCCGCTCTATTTGCAATCTATTTATTTTCTTTGTTAGTAGACCAATGACCATGCAAATTCCTCTTTCGGCTAAATATGATGATATGAATGCAATAAAAAAAACATCCTTGCTGCAGCCCAAAAATCAATAGGTCTGAACACTTATTTCACGTAATCCCAGCACAGAGAGCTTGTAGTGATAATGCATCTCTTTCACCACTTGTGAATATCTCACGTAATCCCAGCACTGTGAGTTTGTAGTGATGATGCATCTCTTTCACCACTTGTGAATATCTCACGTAATCCCAGCACTGTGACCGTGTAGTGATGATGCATCACTTTCACCACTTGTGAATATCTCACTGTATCTCACAGTATCCTCACATTCTATATCCCAATAAGGATGGACTTTTGCGAAATGAAATTGGCAGCTTTTATATTTGTTGTCCATGGCCGTAAAAAGGTCGTTGGCACATCAGTTTCCTTGCCGGTTTGGCTGCTGCGCCATCTGTCTCCGGCCCTAATCCGTTTCAGACTCGAGTTAGTTTTAAACTATTTGTTTTTGGTTTTTGTAACTACACTCTTATTTAAAACTATAGGTAGTTAGCCCATCACACAATCCCAACCTGGAGGACAAGGAGGCCACATTTAGTCTGACCTCTCTCCCTTCAACTGCCCCTATTGGGTAACCCTGCCGGCATAGCTCTTCTGGTCATTGTGGTACACAAGCATAATAGTGGTACATGATCTTCAGTGATACACTTCTCACGACAGTTATAGGAGGACTATTATCACAGCACTTCAAATATGTCCATAGGTTCATCCAAAACCACGCATCTCAACACTTTTTAGTCCAATCGATGTTGATTAATCGGTATTAATCGAATAACGATTAATTCGATGTTGATTAATTCGATGTTGATTAATCAACTATTTTTCATACGTGGTTATGTCGTTCTTTTTTATCTGTACCAATATCATCACTCATCTCTCTCAATCTGGTCAGTGACTGGGTCTCACAACCTTGAAACTCATCTGTTCGGAAATAATCTCTCAGTGCGTTAAGACTTTCCTTTTGTTCCATTGCAGCTCCCACGGAAATCGTAGCCATGCCAGTCAATCTGTCAGCTCCTTCATTATCCGTGGCTCCTGCGTGCCCAGGGATAAAAGTGAAGGCGATTTATGTGAATCCAGTCTGCGCCAGTATCTCCCCTCCGTGTTGCCTCACCATTCTACTTTACTTATCTGTTTCAACTTTACGAATCATACTTATGGAGCCACTGAGTATGAAAACTCAAGAGTAGTCACCAGATGCCAATCACGTCAGCGCCTCTGTAACCGCCCACAACTCCAGTGTCAAACTACTAATGGTTGTCGCGTAGGCCCCACTGGATTCTTTTGTTATTTTTCTTCTCAGTGTGTCGAAAAATTGCAAGCACAGCGTTGTTGACAAATGACTACTGAACTGTCGTTGTAAACAACTACATCTGTTTCATTGAAGTTGTCAGTCGAGGGGGTTTCAACGTCCACGTTAATTAGTAGTGGATTATTTTGCTCACAGTGTTTCTTAATGGATATAATAAATGTAAAAGCAAGTCTGAAATTGAGGTGGCAGAGCAATCCATTCCTCTCCTGGCTCTATTCCGGAAGGTTCACAAATTTTCCTAAGAGTACCTTCCGCCTGACTCAGCCATGATCTGCCTCTCTTGAGTCTACACCCTTTCTCCTTAATGAGTTCTTCATGAGGGGATGTTCCTTGTTTGTATTGATTTTTAGATATGATCGAACCCTCCAAGATTCAATTCTGTTAGCAATAGTTGGGAAATCAAGAAGGAATCTCATTGCTATTATTGATGTATCTTTAGTGCATCCCAGAATGATGAGCATGGCTTCTTTCTGAATTATTTTCAGTCTCACTATCAGCGTATTACTAATCGTGAGGATAGTGCATGCCTATTCTATATATCAGTGGTTCTCAAAGTGTGTGCCCAGACTGCCATGTTGTAGGCATAGAGTACCAATTACCACACCTGAGTGCCACTTTTATCTCAAACAGGTCCTTTGCAATCCATCTTATGAGCAGTGTATCGATATTTATTAACGTGAGCATATGTATAAGGAACGTGATTGAAATGTTGTTATAGGCATTCATGAGATGTTATAGGCATCCATGAGATGTTATAGGCATCCATGAGATGTTATAGGCATTCATGAGATGTTATAGGCATCCATGAGATGTTATAGGCATCCATGAGATGTTATAGGCATCCATGAGATGTTATAGGCATTCATGAGATGTTATAGGCATCCATGAGATGTTATAGGCATTCATGAGAGCAAGTACAACATGTTAACATCGCATGTCTCCAAACAGCATGGAAATCTTCAAAATGTCATATGCAAAGATTGAAGCATTTCACCAAGTTTCTTTATTCCGCCTGTATCCTCCGATGGTGAAAGGAAACGTGTGGTTTCGCCACAAATCCAGCTCGAGTTTGCATGCCACTAACTTTTCCAGAAGCTTGTCAATTGTGTTCTGTATTACAATTATTCTAAAACCGCTTATATGTTTGTGATTTTTATTAGATTTTACCGTTGGTATTAAGTAACTACTGTAGTTGATGGCTACGTCCTTTGGGATATGCCACGATTTTCATTAAGTAACTGTGAAGTCATTCACCTCATACACTAAGATAAGAAAAGCTATGGGATATTTTCTTTATTAAAGTAATTCACATCACCAACAGAACATTTAGAATCCCCAAGAAAACATGTGAAACACACGATTAACCCAACTCACGATCGTAAATAAATGCAGTTAGGTGTCCGCATGCATCATCTAGTTTTTGGGGTTTTTTCAATTAATTGAAATGATTAATTCTCTACTACATTAGTAATAGTAGTAGTAGTAGGGATGATGATGGTAGTAGTAGTTTTAGTATTAGTAGTAGTATTAGTAGTAGTAGTAATAGTAGTAGTAGTAGTAGTAGTGTTACCGATGGCGTGGGTAGTGGTGCTTGTAATAGGGGTAGTAATAGTAATAATGATAGAGGTAGCAGCCATGGTAGTAGTGGTGGTAGTAGCAGTAGATCGACATATTGCTATTGACTTTGTTCATGTGATTGTCATATCATAAAAACATGCAAGATTTAATTGAATTCTGATTTCCTCCAATCTGAAGATATTTGTTATTTGTATAACATCTGGTATGTCTATCATTCTCACGATACATTGCATGCATTTGTATAACATCTAGTATGTCTATCATTCTCACGGTACATTGCATGCATTTGTATAACATCTAGTATGTCTATCATTCTCACGATACATTGCATGCATTTGTATAGCATATAGTATGTCTATCATTCTCACGGTACATTGCATGCATTTGTATAACATCTAGTATGTTTATCATTCTCACGATACATTGCATGCATTTGTATAACATCTAGTATGTTTATCATTCTCAGGGACATTGCATGCATTTGTATAACATCTAGTATGTTTATCATTCTCACGGTACATTGCATGCATTTGTATAACATCTAGTATGTGTATCATTATCACGATACATTGCATGCATTTGTATAACATCTAGTATGTTTATCATTCTCACGGTACATTGCATGCATTTGTATAACATCTAGTATGTTTATCATTCTCACGGTACATTGCATGCATTTGTATAACATCTAGTATGTTTATCATTATCACGATACATTGCATGCATTTGTATAACATCTAGTATGTTTATCATTCTCACGGTACATTGCATATATTTGTATAACATCTAGTATGTTTATCATTATCACGATACATTGCATGCATTTGTATAACATCTAGTATGTTTATCATTCTCACGGTACATTGCATGCATTTGTATAACATCTAGTATGTTTATCATTCTCACGGTACATTGCATGCATTTGTATAACATCTAGTATGTCTATCATTCTTCCTATGTATTGCATGCATTTGTACAGTTTGGTTACAATACTAGGTCATGTTTTATTCATAGTTTATTCTTTCTTATACAAAGTACATGCATCTAACGCTTGATTCTTGTTTCAAATGTACTTGGTTCGCTCCTTCGTGAGACATTTGGATATTTTTCCAGATATTTCTGATCTCAGTGTAGGAGAGATCGAGTTCCTAGTCTTATCGGAAACGGACGATAAAACGTTGGTCCCGTGTTAAAGCTGAACACATAAAAGAACCATTTAACAGTTCAAAATCGAAAACTGCAGGCTGGAATGTCGCTGCCCAGGCAAAATTAATTTGAAAGATTTAAAAAAATATTCCGACAAAATATTTGAACCATCTTCTAAATTGTAATGGGTAACCTTCGCCGGTGCTACGGAGTTTGCGTATTTTCCCTGAGATTTTTCTATGTAAGAAATAGATCGGAGAACACATGGTTACTCACCGAAGTGCAAAGTAAGAAGAGATCGGAGAACACATGGTTGCTCAACGAAGTGCAAAGTAAGAAAGAGATCGGAGAACACATGGTTACTCACCGAAGTGCAAAGTAAGAAGAGATCGGAGAACACATGGTTACTCACCGAAGTGCAAAGTAAGAAAGAGATCGGAGAACACATGGTTACTCACCGAAGTGCAAAGTAAGAAAGAGATCGGAGAACACATGGTTACTCACCGAAGCGCAAAGTAAGAAGAGATCGGAGAACACATGGTTACTCACCGAAGTGCAATGTAAGAAAGAGATCTGAGAACACATGGTTACTCACCGAAGTGCAAAGTAAGAAAGAGATCGGAGAACACATGGTTACTCACCGAAGTGCAAAGTAAGAAAGAGATCGGAGAACACATGGTTACTCACCGAAGTGCAAAGTAAGAAGAGATCGGAGAACACATGGTTACTCACCGAAGTGCAAAGTAAGAAGAGATCGGAGAACACATGGTTACTCACCGAAGTGCAAAGTAAGAAAGAGATCGGAGAACACATGGTTGCTCAACGAAGTGCAAAGTAAGAAAGAGATCGGAGAACACATGGTTGCTCAACGAAGTGCAAAGTAAGAAAGAGATCGGAGAACACATGGTTACTCACCGAAGTGCAAAGTAAGAAAGAGATCGGAGAACAGATGGTTACTCACCGAAGTGCAAAGTAAGAAAGAGATCGGAGAACACATGGTTGCTCAACGAAGTGCAAAGTAAGAAATAGATCGGAGAACACATGGTTACTCACCGAAGTGCAAAGTAAGAAAGAGATCGGAGAACACATGGTTGCTCACCGAAGTGCAAAGTAAGAAGAGATCGGAGAACACATGGTTACTCACCGAAGCGCAAAGTAAGAAGAATCGAGAACACATGTTACTCACCAAGTGCAAAGAAGAAAGAGATCGGAGAACACATGGTTACTCACCGAAGTGCAAAGTAAGAAAGAGATCGGAGAACACATGGTTACTCACCGAAGTGCAAAGTAAGAAGAGATCGGAGAACACATGGTTACTCACCGAAGTGCAAAGTAAGAAAGATCGGAGAACACATGGTTTGCTCAACGAAGGTGCAAAGTAAGAAAGAGATCGGAGAACACATGAGTTACTCACCGAAGTGCAAAGTAGAAAGAGATCGGAGAACACTGTTTATCGAAGTGCAAATAAGAAGAGATCGGAGAACACATGGTTACTCACCGAAGTGCAAAGTAAGAAGAGATCGGAGAACACATGGTTGTATCCAAGTGCAAAGTAAGAAAGATCTGAGAACACATGGTTACTCACATGATGCAAAGTAAGAAGAGATCGAGAACACATGGTTACTCACTGAAGTGCAAAGTAAAGAAAGAATCGAGAACACATGGTTACTCACCGAAGGTGCAAAGTAAGAAAGAGATCGAGAACACATGGTTACTCACCAAGTGCAAGTAAGAAAGAGATCGGAGAACACATGGTTACTCACCGAAGTGCAAAGTAAGAAAGAGATCGGAGAACACATGGTTGCTCACCGAAGTGCAGAGGTGATAGTCCAACTAATCAATACAAAGTACAAACACTTGAATTCTTTCAACTTCTTCAACAGCAAAAAGAAATGTTAACACAGAATGTGGGGACAGATTTTACCATACAAGTAAGATAATTCTGGTTGTTTTTGTTGTTGGTGGTCTAAAGTTATTTCTATTGTATTCACATTGATGGTGTATTCACATTGATGGTGTATTCACATTGATGGTATATTCACATTGATGGTGTATTCACATTGATGGTGTATTCACATTGATGGTGTATTCACATTGATGGTGTATTCACATTGATGGTGTATTCACATTGATGGTGTATTCACATTGATGGTGTATTCACATTGATGGTGTATTCACATTGATGGTGTATTCACATTGATGGTGTATTCACATTGATGCTGTATTCACATTGATGGTGTATTCACATTGATGGTGTATTTACATTGATGGTGTATTCACATTGATGGTATATTCACATTGATGGTATATTCACATTGATGAAGTATTCACATTGATGAAGTATTCACATTGATGAAGTATTCACATTGATGAAGTATTCACAATGATTGCAAAACACATGAAAATGAAGTAATGTAGTTTTGCAAAGTAAAACAAAAAATCAAAATACAGCGATGTTTTAACGAAAAGGTCGTAATCAAGTAAAAAGAACAGAACAAAGAGAATCTAGACTATGGTTATCTACAACTAGACTTGACAGACAAAAGTAAGACAATTAGATGTTTCTCGTCTAATAACAAATAATATATAACAAAGAGATGGTTACATCACTAGTTGATGTTATCTATAGAAATGTCTAGTTTCTTAGTTATGTCCACTGTTTGATGTGTGTAGAAGTTGGAAGTAATGAAGGAACAGATACCATCATCATGACAACTAAGGGTGCCTGAAGCAGAGACAAGAGCTGAATGAATGAGGACATGGTATGTAAATGAGTGGGGAAATGAGATATCAATTATTAGGGGACATGAGATGTTAATTATTAGGGGACATGAGATGTCAATTATTAGGGGGCATGAGATGTTAATTATTAGAGGGATGATATGTTATTGTTTGCGGGCATGAGATGTCAACTATTAGGGGCATGAGATGTCAATTATTAGGGGACATGAGATGTTAATTATTAGGGGGCATGAGATGTTAATTATTAGGGGACATGAGATGTTAATTATTAGGGGGCATGAGATGTTAATTATTAGGGGACATGAGATGTTAATTATTAGGGGACATGAGATGTTAATTATTAGGGGACATGAGATGTTAATTATTAGGGGGCATGAGATGTTAATTATTAGGGGACATGAGATGTCAATTATTAGGGGGCATGAGATGTTAATTATTAGAGGGATGATATGTTATTGTTTGCGGGCATGAGATGTCAACTATTAGGGGCATGAGATGTCAATTATTAGGGGTTATGAGATGTGAGTGGGGACAATCAGTATGAGAAAGTGGCAATATTGAACATTACGTGTAATAAATGGGACATTAAATATGAATAAATTTCAACATAAAATATGAATAAATTTGGACATTAAATATAAATAATTGGGGACATTATAAATGAGTACATAAAATGGATAATTGGGAACATTATAAATAAACAACTGGGGATATCAAATATAAATTAATGGGACTTTACCTACTGTCAATTGGAAAATCCTAAAGCTATTCAAGGAGAAAATATTTCATTGCAATGTTAAAGCAGTTCTGAAACATTGAGAACAACTAAAGCAATAACGAATAAACTGCAAACATTCATCAGCTGGTATCTACACAGAACAGAGATATGGAGATTGTATGATAGGGTGACAAATGTGAGCTTATGGAGACAACCAGACATCTCGATGCACAGAACAGAGATATGGAGATTGTATGATAGGGTGACAAATGTGCAGCTTATGGAGACAACCAGATATCTCGATGAACCAAGGAAGGAAGAAATGACCTGCCCCAGATATGACATACTGTGAGAAAACCAGATAGGAATCTACAAGAAAGGCACTTTTCTTGAACCCACATAGGAAGTGAAAGAGAAGTAAGCCAATAAGTACACGGAGAAGAGATTTGCAGGCAGAAATTAACAATATACAGAAGAGCTGGAAAGAGTTGCAATAGATATTTAAAGATATGGATACTTGGCATGCATTGATTTATGACCTATGCCCCAAGAGGAGTTATAATGATACCAATGAAATAGAGAGAGATATGCAATGACCAACTTTTTAGTGATGTTGCAGTGAATGAGATATTTTCTAAAATCTCATTTATTTTTTGCTCTTCAAGGGTTTTTAAGCATTCTTTTGTAAACCACATCTCTGACTTTCAGCGATCTTATTGATGGTTTGTTCATTGTCCATGATTCGCTGCCATACATAAGTATTGGTTTCATATAGTACCAAGTCTTCTACATAAGTATACTTGTACTTGTCCGTACTATTAGACTGATGCTTATAACTGACACTGATAAAATGTGTTCTCAATATCTTTTATACAGGTATCCCGTTTGCAAGAGAAGAGAATATAACGGTAAACAGTTACACAGCAGGAATATCTCTTTGAAAATCATGACATCCTGAAATATATTACTGCCATCGTTAACTATCTTCAAGTTTTGACAGTTGAGAGTGAATGAAGACCAATAAAATCTTGAAATTGAAGAAATTAGAGCAGTTATTGGGTCATTTGTTTTATTGTTTTCTTCTTATCCTCTCCTGTGTGAGCAGAGAAGCAACATGTGGCCACCCAGTCGACCTGAAACTAGCTTTGGGAAACCTGACAGACTGAAGCTGACCACCCAGTTGTAGTCCACAGTAAATTAAGGCATGACCAGAGATCGCAAAGAAGAAGAGTTTTCTTCTGCGATCAATTTACAACACTCAAAGATCTAAACAAAGAGACTAGTTGCCTTCATGAATCCATTTGTCAGCAGGAGGTCCTCGCTGGTTCCTACAATTCTCTTTCAGATTAGTCTTACAATGCCATGTTTGAGACCTGAAATCGTAGATGATGGGCTAGTGTGAAGGATGTGTTCAGGAGTCTGAAGTTGCCATTTTGGCATGTACGTTTGTCAGTTTGAGCAGAGTTTAGTTTATGGAGGTGTGCTTGCAATCTGCAGTATACTGTACAACAGAGACTAAAGATGGCAGTTTGTTGGTTTCTGTGTAACCCTTCAATATAATGGCGTGTGGTTAATTGCTGTCTGTTCTAAGACTCAATTTATTCTGGTTTTTTTACCACATCGCATACAAATGCTTCTGTTCTGCAACAGCTTGATATTAAAGAGAGTTGGCTATTTAAGAAGATAAAAACAAGGAATATTAAATATTTCGGACACATCAAATTTTTTTCCGATCCAGAAGCACTTGAGCTGAAAGCTCTTCGGCTCGGTGTCATGGACATCGTAACCTTCGGCTCGGTGCCATGAACACCGTAAATCTGGGGAACCTGTAGCTTTTCTGCGAGTCCGCGGAGTTGAACCCGCACTTACAGAGGACTAGTCACCCGTAGTCCAACGCGCTATGAACACGCTGGGCACGCTGGTGGACACATCAAATAACAAGACTGCTTAGAGAAGATAATTTTGGAGGGAATTGTACCTAGAAGAAGAATGATGCAAGATGTCATTGACGATCTGAGGATGATCGCTGATGACGACAGTCATCTTGTATAGAATAGAGAATTTTTCAGGCCTGCTGTCATGGGAGCCACGTTCCAGAATGACAGGCTACTTGATGATGAGAATACGTTATGACAGGAGAACACTTTGAGAAATGTTCATGTCATATCTTTACTTCAACTTAAACTTTGTCAAAACTGTTGTTTTTAATCTTCTTCTAGAAACATTGATTATTAACCAGTTAGTAGATTTGATTAATATTACAATAACCAGAACAGTTTACTTATGAACTGCAACAGAATCAACATTTTTATGTTATCTGATGAGATGAGAAAAGCTTGAATACATTATGATGACAGACAAAATACAGGGGCAGAGATATAGTGATTGAAAGATAACAGACAAGTACACGGCAGAATATATAGTAGTTGAAAGATAACAGACAAGATACATGGGCAGAGATATATAGTAGTTGAAAGATAACAGACAAGATACAGGGGCAGAGAGATATAGTAGTTGAAAGATAACAGACAAGATACAGGGGCGGAGAGATATAGTAGTTGAAAGATAACAGACAAGATACAGGGGCGGAGAGATATAGTAGTTGAAAGATAACAGAGATACAGGGCGAGAGATATAGTGGTTGAAAGATAACAGACAAGATACGGGCGAGAGATATAGTAGTTGAAAGATAACAGACAAGATACAGGGGAGAGAGATATAGTGTTGAAAGATAACAGACAAGATACAGAGGCGGAGATATAGTTGTTGAAAGATAACAGACAAGATACAGAGGCGGAGATATAGTAGTTGAAAGATAACAGACAAGATACAGGGCGAGAGATATAGTGGTTGAAAGATAACAGACAAGATACAGAGGCGGAGATATAGTGGTTGAAAGATAACAGACAGATACAGAGGCGGAATATAGTGGTTGAAAGATAACAGACAATGATAAGGCGGAATATTGTTGATATGACATGATGAATATTCAAACAATTTAAAAAAAAAAAAAAATAATGAGTTCTGAGAGAACACTTATAGATAGTCCCTATTTGTAAGGAATTATATGTCAGTCATACCTTATCCAGTTACCTTATCCTTAACGAATTTTCAATTCAAATGTTGTATCAATCCTAACATATGCCAGTGAGAGTTGGAAAATGACTAAAGATATAGAAAGCAAGTTGAATGCATTTGAAAATAGATGTCTGCGAAAAATAATGAATATAAAATGGAACGAATTCAGGAGAAGTGATGAAATCAGAGACATGTCTGGTCAACCACTAATGACAACTGTTATAAGAAAGAGAAGATGGAGATATGTTGGGCACACCTTAAGGAGAAATGATCAACGAATATCAAAACAGGCATTGAAGTGGGATGCAAAGGGTTCAAGAAAGAGAAGTCGACCTAAAGAGACCCTGAAACGAACTTTGCTGAGAGAGGCAGGAAATATCGGTCTCAGTTCCATGGAGGAGATTGAGCGAGTTGCCCAGGATAGAGCGGTATGGAGAAATTACTTGCAGGCCCTATGTAACGTATAACGGTACGAGAGGAATTATTATTTATTATACCTTATCCAGTGGCTACAAGCAGCCGCTTATGGTACACAAGCTAGTTGTCCCTTGCCTGGTGGCTACAAGCAGCCGCTTATGTACCAAGCTAGTTGTCCCTGCCTCCTGGCACAACAGCCCTTATGTTCACAAGCTGTTGTCCCCTGCCTCCTGGCTACAAGCAGCCCCTTATGGTACACAAGCTAGTTGTCCCCTGCCTCCTGGCTACAAGCAGCCCCTTATGGTACACAAGCTAGTTGTCCCCTGCCTCCTGGCTACAAGCAGCCCTTATGGTACACAAGCTAGTTGTCCCTGCCTCCTGGCTACAAGCAGCCTTATGTACACAAGCTAGTTGTCCCCTGCCTCCTGGCTACAAGCAGCCCCTTATGGTACACAAGCTAGTTGTCCCCTGCCTCCTGGCTACAAGCAGCCCCTTATGGTACACAAGCTAGTTGTCCCCTGCCTCCTGGCTACAAGCAGCCCCTTATGGTACACAAGCTAGTTGTCCCCTGCCTCCTGGCTACAAGCAGCCCCTTATGGTACACAAGCTAGTTGTCCCCTGCCTCCTGGCTACAAGCAGCCCCTTATGGTACACAAGCTAGTTGTCCCCTGCCTCCTGGCTACAAGCAGCCCCTTATGGTACACAAGCTAGTTGTCCCCTGCCTCCTGGCTACAAGCAGCCCCTTATGGTACACAAGCTAGTTGTCCCCTGCCTCCTGGCTACAAGCAGCCCCTTATGGTACACAAGCTAGTTGTCCCCTGCCTCCTGGCTACAAGCAGCCCCTTATGGTACACAAGCTAGTTGTCCCCTGCCTCCTGGCTACAAGCAGCCCTTATGGTACACAAGCTAGTTGTCCCCTGCCTGTGGCTACAAGCACCCTTATGTACAAGCTAGTTGTCCTCTCACTGGCTACAAGCAGCCTTATGTACACAAGCTAGTTGTCCCTGCTAGATGATCAAGCAGACCCTTATGTTACACAAGCAGTGTCAGATAGCTAATGGTAAAATAGTTAGAATGCACATGAAGAAAGAGAATCGTATATTGATGAGCTTATTGAACGACAAAACAAGAGCAAGACATTAAGAAATGTATACATTACAGTCCGTCAGAATGCAACATCAAGACAAGAGACAGGGTTGTTGGAGGTTCATTGCAGATCAATACTTGGTGCAGAAGCGGCACTGATGATAAAGGAATGATATCTAAGCCTCGAAATCGAACAGGAAAAATATGCAACGATTCTGAAATTGAAAAAGTTGAGATTTGGAATGAAGTATAGATGTCTTTATAGGCAGAATCAGTTGATGAATTTATATAAGCAATATCATCAACATACTTCAATAGTGAAACCAGCTAACAGAATATTATATCATATTAGAAGAATATAATAATCATAGTTTCGGAAAACATCCAAAATTAAGACTAGGAACTTGAATGCCCATCTGTAAAGCAGGGCAAGACAAACAGACGAAGAAACCACGGGACAACACTGGGCAACAACCCGGTAGCGACATGTAACGTGATGACGAACTGGTCAACCGTGCAGTGACGACACAGCAACAACCGGTAGCAGTGTGACGACACACTGGGCAACAACCCGGTAGCAGTGTGACGACACTGGGCAACAACCCGACAGGGGACGACAAAGAAGAAGAAGAAGAAAACTTAAGGGCATGTGTTAAAGATTTTGAAGCTACTCACAGAATTTGTAACTTATGCTGTGATGAATGTACACTCCCCAACAGAAGACACACAAGCAAAATTAATGTTATAAAATATGTTTACAACACAATTTAAAATGTGATTGTTAAAACACACCCAAAAAGAAAATAATGATTTTACTATGAGATCTCAGCGCTAAACAGTAGATATAGAACACACTTATAAGCAGTTTAATAGTTTGTGTGTACAATGTGTGAGTGGTACACTTATAAACAGTTTAATAGTTTATGTGTACAATGTGTGAGTGGTACACTTATAAACAGTTAATAGTTTGTGTGTACAATGTGTGAGTGGTACACTTATAAACAGTTTAATACTTTGTGTGTACAATGTGTGAGTGGTACACTTATAAACAGTTCAATAGTTTGTGTGTACAATGTGTGAGTGGTATCCGATTGTTATCGTGCAGTACTGAGCTTGATCAAGAAACAGCAAATGAAATGGTTTGGTCACATAAGCAGATTATCAACAGACAGTGCATCTCAAAGAGCAATGTTACTACGAGACAGTGGATACAAAGCAAATGGTGCACATCAGATAACAAAGACAGAAAGGAGACAAGAAAGAAACAGAAAGAATGACTCAACACACTCTGTACATACACTTCTAGCTATTTAACTGTGCTCAACACAAATATAATATACACTAAACAATCAAGAACAAAATAAACTTAACAGCGGATCATAAAGATATCAATATCTTCTCATTTTAATAGTACGACTAGAATTTACAACATTTCAACAACAGCCTGCACAAGCACATACACAACGAAATCATATCATATTTATTAGTCATGTTCACTAGGATTTGAACAATTTTAATACTGTCTTTTTTACCTCTAAATATCTCATATATAACCGATGATCACCTTGCTTTTAAACATTATCTTAAATGATATAATAATATATATATATAAACACTCTAGTGATATGTCGAACCAATACTTCTGTAAGGTAGCGAATCGTGGACAATGAACAAATAATCAATACAATTACTATAGTCCGTTCAACAACTCATGCCCCACAGTCCAATGCGAATTGTAGCAAAACCATCTATTCCATAGTAGCGAAACTTTTCACCCAATCTTAGAATTATACCGACGCAAATGTCTGATGATCAAATGTCCTGGATTTGGTAAAATAACGGTTTCCTTTGATGTTGGCGGCATATTTGGCGAGTCTGATACAGAATTTTAGTTTTTACAGTAAATGCACCAATATGACATTTGATGTCAAGTCTCATTCAAAGTGATATTCAAGCTCCCAAAAAGGCGATTTGTCAAATTGCAACAACTGGCGAGGAATAACTCTGCTATCAACACCTGGCAAGCTATAATGCAGTATTTTGATGGAGAGGCTGAAAAAGCCGTCGACGCAAGGCTAAGAGAAGAACAAGCTGGCTTTCGTCCACATCGTTCTTGTACCGATCATATCTTCACGCTGAGATCCATTATAGAAGAATCAATTGAATTCCAGTCACCACTAGTGATACATTTTATAGACTTTCAGAAAGCGTTTGATAGTCTTCAGCGCTCTACTCTCTGGGAGATTCTTAAGACCTATGGCTTCCAGGAAAAGTACATCAATATTATAAAAGCCTTCTATTCTGAAGCATCCTGCTGTGTAAGAACAGATGCAGGAAACTCAGACTGGTTCACAGTCAATTCGGGTGTGAAGCAGGGCTGCGTTATGTCACCTATGCTTTTGGGATAGCTATAGACTGGATCATGCGCAAATGCACCCAAGATGATCAACTAGGCATCAAATGGCTTAATAACAGCAGACTATTTGATCTTGACTTTGCCGATGACGTGGCCATATTGAATTCAACTACACAAGCAACCCACAAACTAACGAGCAATCTTTGCACACTTGCAGAACAGGTTGGTCTCCAGATCAATTCTGCCAAGACCAAAATTATGGACCTCACAAACTCGACAGACAACATCGTAATAAATGGCCAAACACTGGAGAAAGTTGAACATTTTACATATTTGGGTAGTAAAGTGTCAAACAACGGAGACACGATGAAAGAAAATAAACTCTCGTATTGCTATAGCAGCTAGTGCCTTCACTAAATTAACGAATATCTGGCAATCTCAAGACTTTAGTATATGCACAAAAGTTAAATTATTTAGGTCATGTGTGATTCCTGTACTGACCTACGGTTGTGAAAGTTGAAATCAACAAAGAAAATTGATAAGAAACTGGACAGCTTTGAGAATAAATGTCTACGAAAATTATTAAAAGTCAAATGGAGTGATTTCGTTTCTAACAACACAGTGAGAGATAGAACACACCAACAACCCATATCAAATATTATAAGGAAACGACGGTGGAAATATTTAGGTCATGTCTTAGATCAGACGAAAAGAGACTAAATCGACAAGTCCTTATGTGGTCACCAGTTGGGAAAGAAAACGTGGAAGACCAAAGACCACTCTTCGAAGAACAATCCTACAAGAAAGTAAACTATTGGGATGTAAAACCATACAAGATCTGCAACTGCTAGCAAAGAACCGTATCACATGGAGATCTAAAACCTCTGCCCTATGTGCCGCCTTTGGCACGAAAGGAACAAACTAACTAACTAACTCATTCAAAGGCGTAACTAAACGCCTTTAACTAAACGTTTGTGTCTCACTTATGACGTCATTTACTTACCATGTTCAAGCCTGAGTCTATTTGGTGCATGGAAAATGCAAAATCGTTAAAAAAACTATGGATTTCGTCCTGAATGTTGTTATTTTTGTTGTCAATGTATTAAATGTCTGTAAAAATGAGTTTTCTCCAACCATGCCAATGGACGAGTTAAATATATAGCACAAAGAAGGAAACTTCTAGATGGTATGATTGTTTGAATGGCAAAAATATTTTGTAGCGTCGGGAACATGTGTAGTTTACATGCAAGGTTTCAAGTTATTTCATCAAATGGTTACAAAGATACAAATTTTTATCTGTGGAGATGACAAGTTGAACGGACTATAGAAGCCCCAGAGATGTGATTTTACAGAAGAATGATGGAAATCTCTGGAAGAGTGAAAGAAACAGTTGATGAGGATAAAAACATGATCAAAAGAATATATGGCCTTTTTTCCCTTTTAACAGACGGTCAATTGGCAAGTGTTTCACTGTGACAACTTCTGAGTTTTCGCTTTTCTCTTTGTCGTTCAGCTCATCCCTTAAGTCTCTCTTGTCGTCTCTCTTGTCGTTCAGCTCATCCCTTAAGTCTCTCTTGTCGTTCAGCTCATCCCTTAAGTCTCTCTTGTCGTTCAGCTCATCCTTAAGTCTCTCTTCAAAAGATTCTGCACCTTTGTGTAATGTTGGTTTCCATATATCTCAATCATCAGCGAGTTTTTCCCATTTGTTGGCACGATGAAAAGTTATTCGATAACAAGAATACGAAGTAGATAAATAGTGTTTTTCGGACATGTTAAAATGAAGTTTGAAGAGTCTAGTTTGATGACAGCGAGAATAAAATAAAGCAAATGAGAGATTGAGTAAGTGTGTTTACATATTGACTGTCTCTCTCCAGATACCAACTTTGTTATTACAACTGAGATCAATATTGCAATTTACCATTCTGTAAACTACTACTCCCTGACATCATGAATGTTTATAAAAATAATACGTTGCGCTGGAAAGAGGGAAAATGAAGTAATTTCTGCCAAACACGAATATGAAAATCTGCAAGAATTTAAATGATAATGGAGGAAAGAATTAATATACGTAACTAAAAGAAGACAAATAACAACAGCTCCAAGAGAAAACAAACACGAAAAAACGTGAGAGCCATTCGATTAGGAATGACAAACACTGAATTTGATTCTAGAAAGACTTCCTCAAAGAATAATCAAACTGATCGTCAGAATTATATAATACGTACGAACTAGACAATGCGACAGAAAATACTTAGGCTAGACAGAGAATAAATAAACAGTTCTACAGTGAAGAGGGAACAATATGACTGTCTCTCAAGACGACCGTGAAATAATAATTACCATCTGACCTATCGAATCATGAGAAAAATAAACGTTGCGCTAGGGAAAAAGGAAAATCGAGGAGTATACTGCCACAACACGAATATGAAAATCTGCAAGCAATTTCAAATGATAATGGAGGAAAGAATTATCTAGCAGTAACTAAGAAGACAAATAACAACAGCATCCAAGAGAAAGACAAATAAATAAATGAGAGCATTCGATTAGAATGACAAACACTGAATTTGATTCCTAGAAAGACTTCTCAAGACGTAATCAGAACTGATCGTCAAATTTCACCTACGTATCTACCGTACACTGCCAACTCAACGATCCATGACTAGGAATAAGTCAAACAGGTCTCTACCAGTGACAGCAGGCGGAAGACACTGAGCATGCCCTCCAAGACTGTAGTCTCGTGTAAGTGAGTAGTAACTGTGGCACACTAGTCGTCCTAAATAAGCTTTGGGAATACCCACAGACCTGAAGCTGACTGCCTAGTTTATGAGTACCAGTAGACTTGGCATGACCAGAGATCCGAAGAAGAAGATATAAATAGCATCAATTGTCATCTCCTCACCGAAGGGTTACGATGTCCATGGTACCTAGCCGAAGAGCTGAAAGCTCAAGTGCTTCTGGATCAGGTTTAAAAAGAAAAAAAAAGGTAGATGTAGAAGATGAGATGTCAGTCAAGAATAAACAAAGATGTATGTCAATGTTATGCTACCTGAAATCGATATATTTCTACAAGTCAACATAAAACTTAACCTGAAATCGATATATTCTCAAGTCAACATAATAACTTCAACTCTGAAATCGATATATTTCTACAAGTCAACATAATAACTTCAACTCTGAAATCGATATATTTCTACAAGTCAACATAATAACTTCAACTCTGAAATCGATATATTTCTACAAGTCAACATAATAACTTCAACTCTGAAATCGATATATTTCTACAAGTCAACATAATAACTTCAACTCTGAAATCGATATATTTCTACAAGTCAACATAATAACTTCAACTCTGAAATCGATATATTTCTACAAGTCAACATAATAACTTCAACTCTGAAATCGATATATTTCTACAAGTCAACATAATAACTTCAACTCTGAAATCGATATATTTCTACAAGTCAACATAATAACTTCAACTCTGAAATCGATATATTTCTACAAGTCAACATAATAACTTCAACTCTGAAATCGATATATTTCTACAAGTCACATAATAATCAACTCTGAAATGATTATTTCTACAAGTCAACATAATAGCTCACTCTGAATCGATATTTCTCAAGTCAACATAATAACTTCAACTCTGAAATCGACATATTTCTACAAGTCAACATAATAACTTCAACTCTGAAATCGATATATTTCTTCAAGTCAACATAATAACTTCAACTCTGAAATCGATATATTTCTACAAGTCAACATAATAACTTCAACTCTGAAATCGATATATTTCTACAAGTCAACATAATAACTTCAACTCTGAAATCGATATATTTCTACAAGTCAACATAATAACTTCAACAGTCAATCTTATTCTTCTTTGAACTCTCCATATCGATCACTTGTTAAATCACTCTATGTGATCACAGCTTAACAGCGATTGTAAATTGTGTCGGTTATGGGCCCACAAGTAGGTCAGCACATTCGATTTCTGCTTTTCTTCTTTCTTTCTATTGTCCTTCTCTGCTTTTTTGCCGCTAAGCGTAGCAGGTTTAACTGATGATCGGTTTTCGAGATAGTGCACGCTCGGTCGCTTGATATGGTGTGGTATTGTGGAGTTTTAAGATGTCTGTAACTCCATCAACCCATCTTTTTCTTGTCTGCCCTTTCCTCTTGATGATTCCATTTTCAGGTTGTACGCTCTTGCAACTGGTGTATTCGGGTTCATTCTCATCAAGTGGCCAAACCAATTGAGTCTCTGTCTTTCAATAAACCTAATAGCAGGTGTTGTTCCGACTGTTCTTCTAATTTCCTCATTTCTTATATGGTCTCTTCTTGTTTTATTTACTGCTTTCCTCAGGCATCTCATTTCGCATGTGGTAATTTTCCTTTCTTGTTCTTTTGTCAGTGCCCATGTTTGGCTCTGGTAGCACAGTGTTGGTATAAAGATTGAATTTATAATCTGTCTTTAGTCTCTACTGGAATTGCTTGGTGTTTCAAGATTGGGGTAAATTGGTATGTATGTTGTTGGCTTGCTGGATTCTAGTTTCGATCTCTCTGTCCAGTCTACTATCAGATGTGAAGATACTTCCAAGGTTTTGAATTCTCTCACCTGCTCTAGGGTTTGGTCATTTATTTGTATGTTGATATCTTTATATTCTCTGCTTATAGTAATGACTTCTGTCGATTTCTACAACGCTCTTTATTTACTAGGTAGTTCCTAGGCTCCTACCTCAATCGCCTCTTCGACATGCCTTGTAGGTTGCAGTGTTACTATTTTTGCTCCTTTGCATTAGAACATACGGCGAACAATGAATCGACAGACTATGTGTACACGTTTTATTGGGACTATAACGAACAGTCATATACATTCATCGACAGACTAAGATGTCTTAGCAATCCTACTAGGTAATAGACAAATAATTTATGTTTTCACTTGTGTTTATAGACCAACTAAATGTATTAAACAAGTTGACCAGCGTGTTTATAATGGCATATCATCCCACGTCAGAGCTTGCTTTAGCAAACAGTGTCAGAGAAATACTATTTGAATTTCATTAATCTGTCAACCAACATTCAAATCAAATGTTAGATTTAATACATTTATGTAGTTTGACAAACATCAGAGAAAACATTTTCATATTTTAGGAAGATAAATCTTCACATACGTGTTGATTATTTACTGTGAGTTTGAGTAATCTCACTAATGTAGTTTGTGAATTTCATTATGTATTGTGAAGTTTGAAAAGTTTATTATTTACTGTGAAGTTTGGGTAATGCACTATAATTGTAGTTTGAATAAGTTGATTATTAACTGTGAAGTTTGAGTAGTCTCTATATTGATTTTGTAAGTTAGGTATTACTTGGACAGTTTATGTAACTTCACTTTTAAATCTAAGAGTTTATATGTTTGTAGAAGTTGATAATGTTATTAAAGTTGTGAAGTCTTTGAATTTGTTAAATTATTTAGTAATTAATAACTTCTTGAATTAGTTAAATTTATTTCAATTATTTATTGACGTAATTATTCTGGAATTTGAATGTATATCCAGACTAGTATAGTTTGACATATTACTGAACTTTGTTATATTGAGCTGTACTTATGTTGAGTATAATAGCTGTACTTATGTTATAGTTTGACATATTACTGCCATTTGATGATAATAGTGTCTTGTATAGTTTGACATATTACTGACCATTTGTTGATATAATACTGTTTATGGATATAATAGCTGTACTTATGTTGATGTCTGACTATATTACTGACCATTTGATGAATAATAGCTGTACTTTATGTTGATTCTGACTATATTATGACCATTTGTTGAATAATAGCTGTATTATGTTGATGTCTGACTATATTACTGACCATTTGTTGATATAATACTGTACTTATGTTGATGTCTGCATATTACTGACATTTGTTGATATAATAGCTGTACTTATGTTGATGTCTGACTATATTACTGACCATTTGTTGATATAATAGCTGTACTTATGTTGATGTCTGACTATATTACTGACCATTTGTTGATATAATAGCTGTACTTATGTTGATGTCTGACTATATTACTGACCATTTGTTGATATAATAGCTGTACTTATGTTGATGTCTGACTATATTACTGACCATTTGTTGATATAATAGCTGTACTTATGTTGATGTCTGACTGTATTACTTACCATTTGTTGATATAATAGCTGTACTTATGTTGATGTCTGACTATATTACTGACCATTTGTTGATATAATAGCTGTACTTATGTTGATGTCTGACTATATTACTGAACATTTGTTGATATAATAGCTGTACTTATGTTGATGTTTGACTATATTACTTACCATTTGTTGATATAATAGCTGTACTTATGTTGATGTCTGGCTATATTACTGAACATTTGTTGATATAATAGCTGTACTTATGTTGATGTTGACTATATTACTTAACATTTGTTGATATAATAGCTGTACTTATGTTGATGTTTGACTATATTACTTACCATTTGTTGATATAATAGCTGTACTTATGTTGATATAATAGCTGTACTTATGTTGATATATAGCTGCTTATGTTGATGTCTGACTATATTACTGACCATTTGTTGATATAATAGCTGTACTTATGTTGATATAATAGCTGTACTTATGTTGATATAATAGCTGTACTTATGTTGATGTCTGACTATATTACTGACCATTTGTTGATATAATAGCTGTACTTATGTTGATTTAATATTCTGACCTTTGTTGATATAATAGCTGTACTTATGTTGATGTCTGACTATTACTGACCATTTGATTGATATAATAGCTGTACTTATGTTGATGTTGACTATATACTGTACTTTGTTGATATAATAGCTGTACTTATGTTGATGTCTGACTATTACTCATTTGATTATATAATAGCTGTACTTATGTTGATGTTTGACTATATACTGTACCATTTGTTGATATAATAGCTGTACTTATGTTGATATATAGCTGTATATGTTATGTTTGACTGTGTATATGTTATGTTCTGACTGTATATGTATATGTCTTGATTATACTGCTTTATGTTTGACTGTATATGTTATGTTGACTGTATATGTTATGTCTGACTGTATATGTTTATGTTGACGTATATTTTATGTTGACTGATATGTTATGTCTGACTGTATATGTTATGTCTGACTGTATATGTTATGTTTGACTTATATGTTTATGTCTGACTGTATATGTTTTTATTTGACTGTATATGTTTATGTCTGACTGTATATATGTTTATATCTGACTGTATATGTTTATGTTGACTGTATATGTTTATGTTATGTACTGTATATGTTTATGTCTGACTGTATATGTTTATGTTTGACTGTATATGTTTATTCTTGACTGTATATTTTATGTCTGACTGTATAGTTATGTTTGACTGTATATGTTTATGTTGACTGTATATGTTTATGTCTGACTGATATGTTTATGTCTGACTGTATATGTTTATGTCTGACTGTATATGTTTATGTCTGACTGTATATGTTTATGTCTGACTGTATATGTTTATGTCTGACTGTATATGTTTATGTTTGACTGTATATGTTTATGTTTGGCTGTATATGTTTATGTTTGGCTGTATATGTTTATGTTTGGCTGTATATGTTTATGTTTGACTGTATATGTTTATGTTTGACTGTATATGTTTATGTTTGGCTGTATATGTTTATGTCTGACTGTATATGTTTATGTTTATGTCTGACTGTATATGTTTATGTCTGACTGTATATGTTTATGTTTATGTCTGACTGTATATGTTTATGTCTGACTGTATATATTTATGTTTATGTCTGACTGTATATGTTTATGTCTGACTGATATGTTTATGTCTGACTGTATATTTTATGTTTGACTGTATATGTTATGTTCTGACTGTATATGTTTATGTTTGACTGTATATGTTTATGTTTGACTGTATATGTTTATGTTTGACTGTATATGTTTATGTTTATCTCTGACTGTATATGTTTATGTCTGACTGTATATGTTTATGTTTGACTGCTAGTATATTTATGTTTGACTGTATATTTTTATGTTTGACTGTTTATGTTTATGTTTGACTGTATATGTTTATGTCTGACTGTATATGTTTATGTCTGACTGTTTATGTTTATATTTGACTGTATATGTTTATGTCTGACTGTTTATGTTTATGTTTGACTGTTTATGTTTATGTTTACGACTTTTTATCGTTTATGTTTATGTTTGACTGTATATGTTTATGTTGACTGTATATGTTTATGTTTGACTGTTTATGTTTATGTTTGACTTTATATGTTTATGTTTGACTGTATATGTTTATGTTTGACTGTTATGTTTATGTTTGACTGTTTATGTTTATGTTTGACTGTTTATGTTTATGTTTGACTGTATTTGTTTATGTTTGACTGTTTATGTTTATGTTTATGTCTGACTGTATATGTATATGTTTATGTCTGACTGTATATGTTTATGTCTGACTGTATATGTTTATGTTTGACTGTTTATGTTTATGTTTGACTGTATATGTTTATGTTTGACTGTTTATTGCTTAACTGTTTATGTTTAACTGTTTATGTTTATGTTTGACTGTTTATGTTTATGTTTATGTTTGACTGTTTATGTTTGACTGTATATGTTTATGTTTGACTGTATATGTTTATGTTTGACTGTATATGTTTATGTTTATGTTTGGCTGTATATGTTTATGTCTGACTGTATATGTTTATGTTTATGTCTGACTGTATATGTTTATGTTTATGTCTGACTGTATATGTTTATGTCTGACTTTTATATATTTATGTTTGACTGTATATGTTTATGTGTATGTCTGACTGTATATGTTTATGTTTGACTGTATATGTTTATGTTTGACTGTATATGTTTATGTTGACTGTATATGTTTATGTCTGACTGTATATGTTTATGTTTATGTCTGACTGTATATGTTTATGTCTGACTGTATATGTTTATGTTTGACTGTATATGTTTATGTTTGACTGTATATGTTTATGTTTGACTGTTTATGTTTATGTTTGACTGTATATGTTTATGTCTGACTGTATATGTTTATGTCTGACTGTTTATGTTTATATTTGACTGTATATGTTTATGTGTATGTCTGACTGTTTATGTTTATGTTTGACTGTTTATGTTTATGTTTGACTGTTTATGTTTATGTTTATGTTTGACTGTATATGTTTATGTCTGACTGTATATGTTTATGTTTGACTGTATATGTTTATGTTTGACTGTTTATGTTTATGTTTATGACTGTATATGTTTATGTTTGACTGTATATGTTTATGTTTGACTGTTTATGTTTATGTTTGACTCTTTATGTTTATGTTTGACTGTATTTGTTTATGTTTGACTGTTTATGTTTATGTTTATGTCTGACTGTATATGTATATGTTTATGTCTGACTGTATATGTTTATGTCTGACTGTATATGTTTATGTTTGACTGTTTATGTTTATGTTTGACTGTATATGTTTATGTTTGACTGTTTATGTTTAACTGTTTAAGTTTAACTGTTTATGTTTATGTTTGACTGTTTATGTTTATGTTTATGTTTGACTGTTTATGTTTATGTTTGACTGTATATGTTTATGTTTGACTGTCTATGTTTATGTTTGACTGTTTATGTTTATGTTTGACTGTATATGTTTATGTTTGACTGTTTATGTTTATGTGTGACTGTATATGTTTATATCTGACTGTATATGTTTATGTTTATGTCTAACTGTATATGTTTATGTTTGTGTCTGACTGTATATGTTTATGTTTGACTGTATTGTTATGTTTGACTGTTTATGTTTATGTTTGACTGTATATGTTTATGTTTGACTTTTTATGTTTATGTTTGACTTTATATGTTTATGTCTGACTGTATATGTTTATGTTTATGTTTATGTTTGACTGTATATGTTTATGTCTAACTGTATATGTTTATGTTTATGTCTGACTGTTTATGTTTATGTTTGACTGTATATGTTTATGTCTGACTGTTTATGTTTATGTTTGACTGTATATGTTTATGTTTATGTCTGACTGTATATGTTTATGTCTAACTGTATATGTTTATGTCTGACTGTTTATGTTTATGTTTGACTGTATATGTTTATGTTTATGTCTGACTGTTTATGTTTATGTTTGACTGTATATGTTTATGCTTATGTCTGACTTTTATGTTTATGTTTGACTGTATATGTTTATGTTTGACTGGTTATGTTTATGTTTGACTGTATATCTTTAT
Organism: Arion vulgaris; assembly: GCA_020796225.1. NCBI lineage: Eukaryota > Metazoa > Mollusca > Gastropoda > Stylommatophora > Arionidae > Arion > Arion vulgaris. The sequence goes on from CM036756.1 coordinate 87,172,901, forward strand.
GTCTGACTGTATATGTTTATGTTTGACTGTATATGTTTATGTCTGACTGTATATGTTTATGTCTGACTGTATATGTTTATGTCTGACTGTATATGTTTATGTTTGACTGTTTATGTTTATGTTTATGTCTGACTGTTTATGTTTATGTTTGACTGTTTATGTTTATGTCTGACTGTATATGTTTATGTCTGACTGTATATGTTTATGTTTGACTGTATATGTTTATGTCTGACTGTATATGTGTTTGTCTGTCGTATAGGAAACCTAAATGTCTTCGCTTCTCTTGTATAGTTTCTTGATAAAGCCCTTTTGTCGAAACGTCGTTGGATACTGTTTTTGTACTTTGTAAAATGGGTTCTGACTGGAGTATTGCAACGTCGCCTGAGTAATAAAACCAAGCAAGCTAAACATTAAGAGATTGAATCAATTAATACGCGTTATATTTACATTTATGAAATGTTAAAAATGAAATTATGATACGAATTGGCAAAGCAACATCAGCTTTTAAAAGTCTAAATAAAATATGGAACTGTAAGTTATATAGTATTAAAACTAAATTACGAATTTCCAATTCAAATGTTGTATCAATCCTAACATATGCCAGCGAGAGTTGGAAAATGACTATAGATATAGAAAGCAAGTTGAATGCATTTGAAAATAGATGTCTGCGAAAAATAATGAAAATAAAATGTAACGGATTCAGGAGAAGTGATGAAATCAGTGACATGTCTGGTCAACCACTAGTGACAACTGTTATAAGAAAGAGAAGATGGAGATAGGAAATAATCAACGAATATCAAAGCAGGCATTGAAGTGGATGCAAAGGGTTCAAGAAAGAGAGGATGCCAAGGAGATCCTGAAACGAACTTTGCTGAGAGAGGCAAGAAATATTGGTCTCAGTTCCATGGAGGAGATTGATCAAGTTGCCCAGGATAGAGAGGTAAGGAGAAATTGCTTGCATTCCCTATGTAAAGTATAATGGTATTAGCGGAATTATTATTATATTTACTTTCAGACACCATTTTGTTGTCAGCGAGCCAGAGTTAGCAAGATGTTTGTAAATTCTCTCCAGAAGCTGATCTGGCTCTGTATAAACATTTTGTACTGAGATTTGTCTTAGTGTTCATAATGTATGTCTGACCACAGCAGAAGAAGATGAACATTATTTGAACCAATGGGCAGTAGAGATCCCAGGTGGGTCAGAAATAGCTAGAGAAGTGGCAGACGAATATGGCTTCAAAGTCGTCAGAGAGGTAACTATCAGTGTATACAATACCATCTTCATTTAAAGATCTTCGTCTGTTACACCATTCTCTATTTCAATTATCTCCATGTATGTTCTCTTCCATTTCATCTTGCCATCTATTGTCTTATTATATTTTGAGTCTTTTTCTGCTTCGTTTGGTATCATTTTCTTTTATTGTCATACATTTGCCAATTCTTTATTATCAAAATAAATATTGATGCGTGTGAAGCTGGAAGTGATTGAATATGTTATAAGCAAATATGTATTTGTGAAGTATGTACTATATTTGAATCTCGTTTATTAGCTCTTTGTCACATATATATTGTTGCTTCATACATTGAACAACGTTTTGATTACATCTGTTAATCCTTTTCTTGATCTCATTCTTGATGCTTCATACATTGAACAACGTTTTGATTACATCTGTTAATCCTTTTCTTGATTTCATTCTTGATGCTTCATACATTGAACAACGTTTTGATTACATCTGTTAATCCTTTTCTTGATCTCATTCTTGATGCTTCATACATTGAACAACGTTTTGATTACATCTGTTAATCCTTTTCTTGATCTCATTCTTGATGCTTCATCATTGAACAACGTTTTGATTTACATCTGTTTATTCTGATTTATTCTTGATTTCATTCTTGATTTCATTCTTGATTTCATTCTTGATTTCATTCTTGATTTCATTTTTGATTTCATTCTTGATTTCATTCTTGATTTCATTCTTGATTTCATTCTTGATTTCATTCTTGATTTCATTCCTGATTTCATTCCTGATTCCTGATTTCATTGATTTCATCTGATTTCATTCTTGATTTCATTCTTGATTTCATTCTTGATTTCATTCTTGATTTCATTCTTGATTTCATTCTTGATCTCATTCTTGATTGAAGACAAGCTTTATTACTTTACTTCTCTCATAGGATTAACGTTTGTAAATTGTTTTCTTTTACGACATTTACTGGATCCTTCAGCGAACGGATTAACGTCATGCGTAAGTGTTAGAGTATTAACTCCAACTCAAGAGGGTTGTGAGTTTCTTCTTCTTCTTCTTCTTTGCGTTCGTTCTTTACGACCAATTGTAATCACTCTTTGTGATATGTTGGATCTTTGCCAAGAACGTGTACAAGTTGCACATTGGTTTGGTAAGTCCCTAAACGCATTGACTTCTACACATTTAGGACATGTACATCCGATTTCAGCCAAACCTCCTTAGTCGCCTCTTACGACATGCGTGGCAGGTAACAGTGGTTCTATTCTTTACACCCCAAATTTGAGCCCCGGTAACCACTCGGACGAGGTTGTGAGTTTAATCCTACACTTGACGTTCCAGACGTGAGGAAACGAATTGGCCCTCCTATCTTCTGCATACTAACGACTAGGAATATGAAGTGACCGGTACTGTATACATTCACATTCACATTCAGATTCAGATTCAGATTCAGATCTGATGAGACAACGAGACATTAGAAGAACAACTCTCAGGTTAAGCTATTTTCTATTGGATACCAGGGAAAGACTGGAAGATAACGGTAACCAGCGTGATGTTGACCACATCACCCACCGTGTGCCGTAGATCAAAGAAAGTACTGGTCTAACACCGTATTCTCAAATATCCCCATGGTATAAAGGCATTTCCATAATTGTGTATTATCAATTCAATGTTTCATCATATCTACAGAACATCATATCTTACAGGAACATCATATCTTACAGGAACATCATATCTTACAGTAACATCATATCTTACAGGAACATCATATCTTACAGGAACATCATATCTTACAGGAACATCATATCTTACAGGAACATCATATCTTACAGGAACATCATATCTTACAGGAACATCATATCTTACAGTAACATCATATCTTACAGGAACATCATATCTACAGGAACATCATATCTATCTACAGAACATCATATCTTACAGGAACATCATATCTTACAATAACTCATCAATCTTACAGGAACATCATATCTTACAGGAACATCATATCTTACAGGAACATCATATCTTACAGGAACATCATATCTTACAGTAACATCATATCTTACAGGAACATCATATCTTACATGAACATCATATCTTACAGGAACATCATATCTTACAGGAACATCATATCTTACAGGAACATCATATCTTACAGGAACATCATATCTTACAGGAACATCATATCTTACATGAACATCATATCTTACAGGAACATCATATCTTACAGGAACATCATATCTTACAGGAACATCATATCTTACATGAACATCATATCTTACAGTAACATCATATCTTACAGGAACATCATATCTTACAGGAACATCATATCTTACAGTAACATCATATCTTACATGAACATCATATCTTACAGGAACATCATATCTTACAGGAACATCATATCTTACATGAACATCATATCTTACAGGAACATCATATCTTACAGGAACATCATATCTTACAGGAACATCATATCTTACAGGAACATCATATCTTACAGGAACATCATATCTTACAGGAACATCATATCTTACAGTAACATCATATCTTACAGTAACATCATATCTTACAGGAACATCATATCTTACAGGAACATCATATCTTACAGTAACATCATATCTTACAGAACATCATCTTACAGGAACATCATATCTTACGAAATCATATCACAGGAACATCATATCTTACAGGAACATCATATCTTACAGGAACATCATATCTTACAGGAACATCATATCTTACAGGAACATCATATCTTACAGGAACATCATCTACGAACACTATCTTACAGAACATCATATCTTACAGGAACATCATATCTTACAGGAACATCATATCTTACAGGAACATCATATCTTACAGGAACATCATATCTTACAGGAACATCATATCTTACAGGAACATCATATCTTACATGAACATCATATCTTACAGGAACATCATATCTTACAGGAACATCATATCTTACAGTAACATCATATCTTACAGGAACATCATATCTTACAGGAACATCATATCTTACAGGAACATCATATCTTACAGGAACATCATATCTTACAGGAACATCATATATTACAGGAACATCATATCTTACAGGAACATCATATCTTACAGGAACATCAATCTACAGAACATATATCTACAGGAACATCATATCTTACAGGAACATCATCTCAGTATCTTAAGGAACATCATATCTACAGAACATCATATCTTACAGGAACATCATATCTTACAGGAACATCATATCTTACAGTAACATCATATCTTACAGGAACATCATATCTTACATGAACATCATATCTTACAGGAACATCATATCTTACAGGAACATCATATCTTACAGTAACATCATATCTTACAGGAACATCATATCTTACAGGAACATCATATCTTACATGAACATCATATCTTACAGGAACATCATATCTTACAGGAACATTATATCTTACAGGAACATTATATCTTACAGTAACATTATATCTTACAGTAACATCATATCTTACAGAACATCATATCAGGAACATTTACAGGAACATCATATCTTACAGGAACATCATATATATATCTCACAGAAATTGATGTTTACTTGAAAGTAAAAAGCCTCAAATCTAAATTTGTCTTTCGTGTTGTGATTAGCCAAAAATATTTGGATCCAATTTTTTTTATTGATATTCTCCGTTGACAAATGTTTTCCTTGTTTAGCACTGCACATGCTCTATAGCCTAATATAATGGCTGACTGAACACATTACGAAATGTATATACTTTAAAAACTAGCTTAACTAACATACAACTCGGTACAGAAATCACCTACATAGTTGCAAGTCGTCACGTTGACCTAAGAATTTATGTAGTGACACGCTATCCAAATGTCATGATTCCAGAGTTTAGAATCTTCAGTTTGTCTTGTCATAGATAAACAGTTACATAATTATTTTATAATAAAGATGAATACACACACACACATAAACATTCAATCTACACATTTTGCATAATTTACATTCCATCTACACATTGTTACATAATTTACATTCAATCTACACATTGTTGAATAATTTACATTCAATCTACACAGTGTTGAATAATTTACATTCCATCTACACATTGTTACATAATTTACATTCAGTCTACACAGTGTTACATAATTTACATTCAATCTACACATTGTTACATAATTTACATTCAATCTACACATTGTTACATAATTTACATTCAATCTACACAGTGTTACATAATTTACATTCAATCTACACATTGTTGAATAATTTACATTCAATCTACACAGTGTTACATAATTTACATTCAATCTACACATGTTACATAATTTACATTGTCTACATTCGTTCATAATTACATTCAGTCTACAGTTTACATAATTTACATTCAATCTACACTTGTTACATAATTTACATTCCATCTACACATTTACATAATTTACTCAATCTACCAGTCCAAATTTACATTCAACTAAGTGTTACTAATTTCTTCAATCTACCATTGTTGAATAATCACTTCAATCTACACAGTGTTCTAACTTTCATCAATCTCACATTACATATCACATTCCATCTACACTGTTCATATTACATTCAATCTCAGTCTAATAATTACTTTCAACTAACAGTGTTCTAACTTTCATTCAATCTACCATTGTTAATATCACTTTCAATCTAACAGTGTTAATAATTATCTTCAGTCTACCAGAATAATTCTACATTCATCTACTACATGTTACTATACATTCATCTACAGTTCAAATTTCATTCTTTTACAAGTGTTACATAATTTCATTCAGTCTCACAGTTAAATTCACTTCCATCTAACTTGTTACATAATTCATTAATCTACAGTCTCCATAATTTACTTCAATCTACACGTGTTACATAATTTACATTCAATCTCACATGTTAATAATTACTTGCAACTTACTGTGTTTACGATTTTGATTTAAAATATCTTGTACTAACGTTGCTTACTTAAAAACCTTTCTCAGTCCCCAAATATCACTTTCAACTAACGTGTTCTAACTTTCTCAGTCCCCAAATATCACTTTCAACTAACGTGTTCTAACTTTCTCAGTCCCCAAATATCACTTTCAACTAACGTGTTCTAACTTTCTCAGTCCCCAAATATCACTTTCAACTAACGTGTTCTAACTTTCTCAGTCTCCAAATATCACTTTCAACTAACGTGTTCTAAAAATTACCATTTATCCACTCGCCAACAAATCAGTCTAGCGCTGATAATTCTTCACATACAGTCAAGTTGCCACCCATAAGTTGCTTACTCTGAACACAATAACTACTAACCGCTCATTCACCTTCCTGCCCCGCGTTTTCCTAGCGCGTTGGACGACGGGTGACAAGCCCCATGTGAGTGCGGTTCAATTCCACGGGCTGGCAGAAAAGTCACAAGTTCTCCAGATTTACTATGTCCATGTCACCGAACCAAAGAGCTGAAAGCTCACGAGCTTCTGGATCGAAAAATAAATTAAAAAAGAGCAAAAACACTGATTCACTCAACATCTCACTGAACCATTCACTACTCCTGGATTTCTCAACTAATTATCTACTCAACGATATCAAATAGCTTGTTCTGGGCAGAACTTTGTCGAACCCATCCCTACTAATCCCTCATTCCCAACACATCCCTTCCTTACTATCTACACATTCAATGCCTTGTTATTGCAGTTACGAAGCAGCATCCCTGACCACTATCTACACATTCAATGTCTTGTTATTGCAGTTACGAAGCAGCATCCCTGACCACTATCTACACATTCAATGTCTTGTTATTGCAGTTACGAAGCAGCATCCCTGACCACTACCTACTCATTCAATGTCTTGTTCTTGCAGTTACGAAGCAGCATCCCTGACCACTATCTATTCGAAAGAAATGACATACCTCAACGAAGACGGCGAAGTTCTACCCGCCATACGCACACACTGACAGAAGACAACCGAGTAGGTAGTATTATTGAGTAAAGCATGCTTCATCATTACTGGAAATCACAAGTTTACTTCTTTACTCTCTTTGCTATTTACTATTTTTGTAATGTCATAAATACATACATCCTAACATATGCCAGAGAAAGTTTACATTAGTTTAAGTTAAATGAGTTTGGAAATAGATGTCTGCGAAAAATAATGAACATAAAATGGGACGAATTCCGGAGAAGTGATGAAATCATAGACATGGCTGGTCAACCACTAGTGACAACTTTTATAAGAAAGAGAAGATGGAGATATGTTGGGCACCATGAAAAGACATGATCAAAGAATATCAAAACAGGCATTCAAGTGAGAGGCAAATGGTTCAAGAACGAGAGGATATCCTAGATAATCCAGAAATGCACTTTGCTGAAAGATGCAAGAAATATCGGATTCGATTCAATGGAAAATATATATATATATGTAATAGGAGGGCTATGGTACGGTGGTGATTGTTGTGGTATGTACATGGAGTATCATGGTTGTAGTTCCCTCCTTCTTTTGGTTGGGGCTGGTTGTCATTGTTGTAGTTATGATGATATTTATTGTGGTGGCTGATGTTAGTTTGCGTGCACACACACTACTACAAGTAAAGAGACGCTTTTCTATGATTCATAATTCCTTTATTATCTTCATTACATGATGGTACATGTGTGGACAACACACAAAACACGTCCACCTTCTTGTAATGTTTATGTTGTCTCTTCTGTTTACTCCCGTTTCTAAGCGGTCACTGCACAACTACGTCAATTAGTTTCACTACGTAAATGTCTTGTTTTAGTGTTGCCATTCTGCTTAGAGAGTGCAAACACTAAGTCTGCTAATAAAATATCTAAATATATACAAGCTACACACTAAAGCTAACTGTCTGGTTCCTCAGTTGCCACCTGGGGGACTGGCTAGCTACTACACCCCTGGAGACCTCGCTGTCGAGACGACGGCGAAATCCCAAACTTCGAAGTTGCACAGGTAGAGTCCATCAGGGTTATTAGAGTTGTTAGAGCTGAATAGGAACAAGTCACTACACGTCGTTAAACGTGGCTCCACAACAACTAACTACAACAGCCAACCATGGTCGAAAAGAAAGGAAAACTCCTGACGGGATCTCAGGATAACCAAGTTGAATGAGCTAAATGGGAACTAGTCACCACACGTCGTTGAACGTGACTCATCAACTGGTCATAGGTGACCATGGTTAACAACAACAGTAAACCCTCTGTGCTCTAGGCTGAAATAATATTAATAGAAAATCATTCAGCAACATTGCATATGATAAATGGAAAATAAGCACCATATGTCTCCTAAGGCGACTCAACAGCATCTCAATTTCCTCAAACAGAGCTAACAACTGGCCAATGTAAGGCGGCTGTACTGCGACATCCTATTCTCACATGTCGTAGGATGGGCTAGGGCAGCTCACATCTGTCACGTCACTATGTCACTCTTGCCTGTCAGAGTCTTGTCATGCAATCTGAAACCTCAAACAAAAGAAATAGTTACAAACTGAACATGATATGAAAAGAAAACATAATATATAATGTTAGACTTGTCACATTATCTAACCTCCATGAGGTAATATTAACCAACCCCCAAACCCAGGGGAAAAATTGAACTCCTAAAAAAAATCAACATTTCTCTGCTATCTGTCATGGAAAGCATTGAAATTGGTAATGATAATGTCCAAATCAACATTATCAGACCTCCATGAGGTAATATTAGCCAACCCCCAATCCCAGGGGAATGAACTAACATTCAATATTTAAATCTGCTCCAACATCTCTCAGAGCCCCAAGTCATCAAAGTCCATAACCTTTTCCACCAAAGTTTGAGCCTACGTCTCCCAGACGCAAGTCCACACCAACAAAAATTTCAATTAATCTATTGAAATCTCCAACATTTGTATCAACATCAAATAACTTTTGTTTGCAATTAACATCCACAATATGACAACTATATTGTAGCCATTATTATCCACTCAACAACTCAAATAGCATTAACCACCGAATAATTGAGTTCCAATTCATATATCCCAAAAGAATAAATTACAGTTCAAAATATTTTACATCTTTGAGACATCAATTCAGAAACTCAAGCAAATTAAAGTAATTGTTATATATACTATTGCATACATAAATTGGGAATATTTTTTCTATTAAATCAGGTGATCTATGCAGAACAGCAACAGCTAATGACACGAGTAAAGAGGGATATAACTAGTCCACAAGTTGCACTGGAAGCCTTGACAACAACTGGAACCCTAGACGATCCAGAATACTTGCACCAGTGGTATTTCGACCCCACTGTATCGGTGAGGTGGTTTTCTCATATGTCGTGTCCAATACTGTCACATAAGAGGACAGATTATAACAGTTACTTAAATATTGATATTATAATGAACAGTAATATAAAAATATTGAATGTTCAAAAGGCGTGTCGTTAGAGGTGTCTAAGGTAGGGTTTGGTTTGGAAACTGGAAATTTATCTGGTAGAAAACTTTCTTTCTTTTCTCTAATCTTGTTTTGCCTCACAGCGTCAGGATAAGAAGATATCTCTAGAATGGGCTTTTGTGTGCGCTTCATAAACAGAGTTCTTCCTCGGTTCTGTTATCTCATATGTCCACCTTTTGCGTGGATGGTCTTTTGCTTTGTATCCACTGCATCGAAGTAGCATTGCTCATTGAGACCACTGTCTGTTGGTAATCTGCTTATGTGACCGAACCATTTAATTTGTTGTTTCTTGATGAAGTTCAGTACTGATGTTGTACCCACTTTTTCCGGATGTCTTGATTTCTACACCGGTCTCTTCTTGTTATCCCCAACATTCTGCGTAGACACTTCATCTCTGTGGTAACTTTCTTCTATTGTTTGATGTTATCGTCCAGGTTTGACACTGATATCATAATGCAGAGAGAAAAACTGTGTTGTGTAATGCTATTTTGTGCATATCGATTATGAATACCAAATGTAAATCTAAACAAATCAAATGTAACTTCAGAAATGTCAACTCTTCAAATATAATATTTGACACATTTGCTACTCCATAGTTATGTTCACATAATGTTACCAAATGATGGTTCAACAGAGTTCACAGACTTAAAAATGTTCTCCACTTTCACAAGAACATTATCAAATTTGCTATGTGTTTCAGAAATCTAGGAGCAGTGATACTCCACTAACCGATCTAAGGGTCAAGGACGTCTGGAAGAAGGGCATCACTGGAAAGAATATTGTCATTTCAATTATCGACGATGGTCAGTGTCGAATATTATTCTCTTCTTCTTCTTCTTCTACCTAACAGAAACGTCATATAAACGCATGCACACAATTTCACAATATCACTTTATTCTGGACAACTTGTCCAATCTCTTCTATGATATTATGTTGGAAATTTCTCTCTTCTCTCTGGAAAGCTCAGTTCAGGGTTTCCCATAAGACGTGTTTTTTTTTCTTTCTGGAAACTTTTGTCTACAACTTTAATGATTACTTTGTGAATCTTTGATCGTTTCTTCTCAGACAAAAATCTAACTTCTCTTTCTTATAACAGTTGTTGCTAGTGATAATATATTAGTTGTTGCTAGTGATAATTTATCAGTTGTTGCTAGTGATAATATAACAGTTGTTGCTAGTGATAATATATTAGTTGTTGCTAATGATAATATATTAGTTGTTGCTAGTGATAATATAACAATTGTTGCTAGTGATAATATATTAGTTGTTGCTAGTGATAATATAACAGTTATTGCTAGTGATAATATATCAGTTGTTGCTAGTGATAATATAACAATTGTTGCTAGTGATAATATATTAGTTGTTGCTAGTGATAATATAACAGTTGTTGCTAGTGATAATATATTAGTTGTTGCTAGTGATAATATATTAGTTGTTGCTAGTGATAATATATCAGTTGTTGCTAGTGATAATATAACAGTTGTTGCGTGATAATATTAATTGTGCTAGTGATATATATTAGTTGTTGCTAGTGATAATATATCAGTTGTTGCTAGTGATAATATATTAGTTGTTGCTAGTGATAATATATCAGTTGTTGCTAGTGATAATATATCAGTTGTTGCTAGTGATAATATAACAATTGTTGCTAGTGATAATATATTAGTTGTTGCTAGTGATAATATATCAGTTGTGGCTAGTGATAATATAACAGTTGTTGCTAGTGATAATATAACAGTTGTTGCTAGTGATAATATATCAGTTGTTGCTAGTGATAATATATTAGTTGTTGCTAGTGATAATATAACAGTTGTTGCTAGTGATAATATATTAGTTGTTGCTAGTGATAATATAACAGTTGTTGCTAGTGATAATAAATTAGTTGTTGCTAGTGATAATATATCAGTTGTTGCTAGTGATAATATATTAGTTGTTGCTAGTGATAATATATTAGTTGTTGCTAGTGATAATATATTAGTTGTTGCTAGTGATAATATAACAGTTGTTGCTAGATATAATATAACAGTTGTTGCTAGTGATAATATAACAATTGTTGCTAGTGATAATATATTAGTTGTTGCTAGTGATAATATATTAGTTGTTGCTAGTGATAATATATTAGTTGTTGCTAGTGATAATATAACAGTTTTTGCTAGTGATAATATATTAGTTGTTGCTAGTGATAATATATTAGTTGTTGCTAGTGATAATATATCAGTTGTTGCTAGTGATAATATAACAGTTGTTGCTAGTAATAATATATTAGTTGTTGCTAGTGATAATATATCAGTTGTTGCTAGTGATAATATAACAGTTGTTGCTAGTGATAATATATTAGTTTTTGCTAGTGATAATATATTAGTTGTTGCTAGTGATAATATATCAGTTGTTGCTAGTGATAATATATCAGTTGTTGCTAGTGATAATATATCAGTTGTTGCTAGTGATAATATAACAATTGTTGCTAGTGATAATATATTAGTTGTTGCTAGTGATAATATATCAGTTGTTGCTAGTGATAATATAACAGTTGTTGCTAGTGATAATATAACAGTTGTTGCTAGTAATAATATATCAGTTGTTGCTAGTGATAATATATTAGTTGTTGCTAGTGATAATATAACAGTTGTTGCTAGTGATAATATATTAGTTGTTGCTAGTGATAATATAACAGTTGTTGCTAGTGATAATAAATTAGTTGTTGCTAGTGATAATATATCAGTTGTTGCTAGGGATAATATAACAGTTGTTGCTAGTGATAATATATTAGTTGTTGCTAGTGATAATATATTAGTTGTTGCTAGTGATAATATATTAGTTGTTGCTAGTGATAATACATTAGTTGTTGCTAGTGATAATTTAACAGTTGTTGCTAGTGATAATATAACAGTTGTTGCTAGTGATAATATAACAATTGTTGCTAGTAATTATATATTAGTTGTTGCTAGTGATAATATATTAGTTGTTGCTAGTGATAATATACCAGTTGTTGCTAGTGATAATATATTAGTTGTTGCTAGTGATAATATAACAGTTGTTGCTAGTGATAATATATTAGTTGTTGCTAGTGATAATATATTAGTTGTTGCTAGTGATAATATATTAGTTGTTGCTAGTGATAATATAACAGTTTTTGCTAGTGATAATATATTAGTTTGTTGATAATATATTACCAGATTACCATCAGACAGTGCACCCCAAAGAGCAATGCTGCTCCGATACAATGGGTACAAAGCAAAAGGCCGGCCACGCAAAAGATGGACCTCAGAGATAACAGAAGCGACGAAAGAGACTATCTACGAAGCGCATACTAGGCCGTTTTAGAAATCTCTTCCTAACCTGACGCTGTGAGGCATACAGGATTCGAGAAAGAAAGAAAGAAAGCAAAAAGAGAGCATTGTTTAACACAATATTTGTCCCAATATTATGCCAGCATTACGAAACCTGGGGGCTGACATCAAGGGATAGAAGAAAACTAGTCACAACAGAGATGAAGTGTCTAAGCAGAATGATGGGAGTATCAAGAAGAGAACGGTTTAGAAATGAAGACATCAGAGAAAAAGTGGGTACAACATCAATACTGAACTTCATCAAGAAACAACAAATTAAATGGTTTGGCCACATCAACAGATTACCAACAGTTTTATCTCAAGGAACAATGTTACTCCAATACCGTGGAAACAAAGTCACGGCCGTCCACACAAAATAGTGAACCAAAGAAATAGCAGGGACAGTGAAAAACACTATATATGATGAAGTGCAGGCAAAAGCCCGGGAGCAGTTGGCAAAAAACAGGCAAGCATGGGGAGCGACATTGAGTGGTGACACAATAAGAAACAAAACAGAAAAAACACCATAACAAATGGAGGCGAAAGAGAGCGCGAGAGACCATCCTATGTATCAGCTCCAGTCTCAAGTTTCAACTGCAGAAACTGTGGCAAAGATTGCAACTCCAGAATAGTACATTACAGCTACAACAGACGATATAATTCCTAATAGACGTTTTGTCTACTGAGACAAAGAGACAATGAATGAACAAATAGACCTGTTCTAGAAATTGTTTCTTACCCTGACGCTGTGAGGTCAAACATGGTTTGAGTAACGATGAAAACATACAAACATGACTGTATGTAAGATAACCGTTTCTAATTGACATGTTCTGCATAATGTAATTGCTACAAATTAATCAATCATTGTATTTTCTATTCGATGTGCAACTTAATGTCCACTACTACTGGCTGTTACAGAGTATACAATATGTCAACAAAATAAGAAAATTGCACTGGAATCTCACAGCCTGGCAGCATGTGTGTGAAAGTAAAAGTTTAAAGCTTATTAGTTATGGATTATTGACCGAGGTTATAACACTTCGGGAAGACCCATAGATGCTCAGTCTCTCCCAGCAGATTTCGAGTGGTATGTTTACTGATGGTTCGTGTGGCTCACTGGTTAAATACTCCTGACACTTCCAATATAGCAATTAACTGATTTGTTGTTTTTTTATGTCCCAGACACTAATATATAACGTGGAATATTTATCCGACCGTAACGGCTATCAGATCAACCCAACCTCAATGGGGTACTTGGAAGGAATTGCGACCGGCGTGATGTTGACCACATTACCCATCGTGTGCCGATGATCAATGAAAAATACGGATCTAACAACGTATTAGGCAATATCTCTCTGGAGGTATGAGAAATATATAAACGTTGTGTTCTTGATCTTGTTGTCAGACATTTTCTCGTTATTGTTTCAGGACTTGAGATTAATCATCCAGACATCAAAGAGAATTATGTAAGTAGATTAACCACATAATCTATGTACATGATGTACTGTACAGGGAACATAAAACAATATTATATGTACATGCACGTACAGGGAACAATAAAACAAGGAACACATTAGAATGAAAATCAATAGTATAATAAGGAAGAAAGCACATACAGAAATAGAAACAGTATTTTGTAAAACTGTAATACTTTGTGTTAACGTGTTTAGCATTTTCAAGTTTTACTGCAGTCTCCACCTTTTCTCTTTACAAATAATAACTACATTCGGAAATAACAAAAATAACTACATTCGAAATAACAATAATAACTACATTCGGAAATAACAATAATAACTACATTCGGAAATATACAAATAATAACTACATTCGGAAATAACAAATAATAACTACATTCGGAAATAACAAAGATCAATAACTTTATGATGAGCAGGTAAAAGTAAAATTCAGTAGAAAAAGTAATGGCAATTGTAATTAAAAACTCTCATATCGTTGTACGTTACCTAACCTGGAAGAACTTTCTCCGTACCGCTCTGTCCTGGGTACCTCGTTCAGTCTTTTCTGTGGAATTTAGTCCGATATTTCTCCTACATGTTATTCCAATCTATACATTCTCTTCCAAGAATAATGATAAGGTTACGGTAGTTAACCATGCTAACATCTATCAGAATCCATTATTCCTATTTTGGTAGGGTCACAACTGTGGTCAACTGGTTTAATTGTTCTCTCAGCTCTGGCCATCCACGAACATGTTACACTTGATTCGCATGCCCTTAACTTCATTAGTATTATTGACCTCTCTTATCCACAGTAAGCCGCATTTATATTTTGGTTTGAGCAATTGTATGACGGTAGCGTAGTGAAACATTAACCCGCATATATACCTTGGTTTATGTCATTGTATGACGAGAGCGTAGTGAACATTAACGCATATATACCTTGGTTTAGAAATTGTATGACGGTAGCGTAGTGACACATTAACCCGCATATATATCTTGGTTTATGTCATTGTATGACGAGGCGTAGTGAACATTAACCGCATATATACCTTGGTTTGAGCAATTGTATGACGGTAGCGTAGTGACACATTAACCGCATATATACCTTGGTTTATGTCATTGTATGACGAGGCGTAGTGAACATTAACGCATATATACTTGTTTTATGCATTGTATGACGAGAGCCTAGTGACACAGTAAGACGCATATATACCTTGGTTTGGGCACTTGTATGCGGCAGAGAGCCTGATGTAGATGACACAGTAAGACGCATATATACCTTGCTTTGGGCACTTGTATGATGAGAGCCTAGTGACAGAATGCCAAATATATATCTCAGCTTTACAATAGAAGTATTAACCAATAACCGAAATTTCTTGTCTGTCTCAACAAAGTTAGTTTCAGGGTTTATCTAATGCGTTCTTTCTTTCTTGAACCCTTTGTCTCTCATTTCAATGCCTGCTTTGTGACTCTTTGTTCATTTCTTCTCAGATTATGTCCAACATATCTCCATATTCTCCTTCTTATAACAGTTGTTACTAGTAGTTGACTAGACATTTCTGTTTTTATCACCTTTCCTGATTTCGTCCAATTTTAAGTACACTATTTTTCGCAGAAATCTATTTTCAAATGCATCAACTTACTTTCTATATCTTAATCATTTTTCAGCTCTCACTGGCATATGTTAGGATTGATACAACATCTCTCACTAGCATATGTTAGGATTAATACAACATCTCTCACTGGCATATATTAGGATTGATACAACATCTCTCGCTGGCATATATTAGGATTGATACAACATCTCTCACTGGCATATGTTAGGATTGATACAACATCTCTCACTGGCATATGTTAGGATTGATACAACATCTCTCACTAGCATATGTTAGGATTGATACAAGATCTCTCACTGGCATATGTTAGGATTGATACAACAGGTCTCACTGGCATATATTAGTATTGATACAACATCTCTTACTGGCATATGTTAGGATTGATACAACATCTCTCGCTGGCATATGTTAGGATTGATACAACATCTCTCACTGTCATATGTTAGGATTGATAAAACATTGGCCATGCCGTTCTATAGTTAGATTTGTGATGAGAAGGGAAACTTGGAAAACATGTTAGGGTATGTGACGAAAAGAAAACATTAAGTGTGTGACGAAGAGAAAACATATTAAGTGTGTGACGAAGAGAAACATATTAAGTACGTGACGAGAAGATGTCGAGAGAACAAAAACACACACAGTGAAAAGATGTCAGAAAAAGTCAGATATCATGCCTATATGCTGGACCAAGAGAATGTTTGACATTGGTCACGCTCGACTTCTGTTGCTGATTGATTAATTGATTGATTCAATCATTCATTCATTTTGCACTTCGGTGAGTAACTATGTCTCTTGCTTACAGAGGAAGAACTCAGCTGCAGTGCACGAACTCCGTAGCACCGGCCAGTGTCCCTGATGTAACTTTGAAGATAGTGAAGATATTTGGTAAGAATTATATTTGAAATCATTTCTAATGAATTTGCCCGGACAGCGGCTTTCCAGCCTGCTCTTCTCCATTTCGAACTGCCAATGGTTCTTTTACGTGCTGAAATTAAACACGGGACCTGCCTTTGATCGTCCGTCTCCGATAGAACTCGATCTGACCTACATTGAGATCAGGAATTTATGCAACAATATCCCGATGTCTCCACGAGGAATCGAACCAAGTACTGTTGGCACTAGAGGCAAGCAACTAACATCTACGCCACAGAGATCTTCTGTTGTACAACATGATGGAGGCAAAGAACTGTGGCATAGAGCCAAGCTCTACATCTCCTCACAATCTTTCTATCTCCCCACACACATGATGAAGCCATAATATATTGGCATATAGTCAAATACTAAATCTACATACAGAATCTTCACATTACTGGACAACATGATGTGATGACAATAACTGTTGGCACTAGAGTCAACAACTAACATCTAGCGCTACAGAGATCTTCTAAAATTGTCAACATATTAGGACCAAGTAGCTGTGGGCATCTAGAGAGCCAACCCAACTATACACCCACTACGACACAGAGATCTTCTATTGTCACTGAAAGGTAGAGGCCAATAGTACTTTTGGCTACTAAGAGACAAGTAAACTAACATCTACGCCCACAGATCTTCTTTACAAACACGTATGAGGCCAAACGAACTGTTGGACACCTGAGGCAAAAGCAGCCATAACATCAACTGCCACAAGATCTTCTATTTTTACAACAATGAGTGAGGCCAATTAGTACTGTTACTAGCAAGCAACTAACATCACTCACAGAGAATCTTCTATTGACAACTATGATGAGCAGTCTGTTGGCACTAGAGGCAAGCAACTAACATCTACGCCACAGAGATCTTCTATTGTACAACATGATGAGGCCAAGTACTGTTGGCACTAGAGGCAAGCAACTAACATCTACGCATACAGAGATCTTCTATTGTACAACATGATGAGGCCAAGTACTGTTGGCACTAGAGGCAAGCAACTAACATCTACGCCACAGAGATCTTCTATTGTACAACATGATGAGACCAAGTACTGTTGGCACTAGAGGCAAGCAACTAACATTTACACACAGAGATCTTCTATTGTACAACATGATGAGACCAAGTACTGTTGGCACTAGAGGCAAGCAACTAACATTTACGCCACAGAGATCTTCTATTGTACAACATGATGAGACCAAGTACTGTTGGCACTAGAGGCAAGCAACTAACATTTACGCCACAGAGATCTTCTATTGTACAACATGATGAGGCCAATTACTGTTGGCACTAGAGGCAAGCAACTAACATCTACGCCACAGAGATCTTCTATTGTACAACATGATGAGGCCAAGTACTGTGGCACTAGAGGAAGCAACTAACATTTACGCCACAGAAATCTTCTATTGTACAACATGATGAGGCCAAGTACTGTTGGCACTAGAGGCAAGCAACTAACATTTACGCCACAGAAATCTTCTATTGTACAACATGATGAGGCCAAGTACTGTTGGCACTAGAGGCAAGCAACTAACATTTACGCCACAGAAATCTTCTATTGTACAACATGATGAAGCCAAGTACTGTTGGCACTAGAGGCAAGCAACTAACATTTACGCCACAGAAATCTTCTATTGTACAACATGATGAGGCCAATTACTGTTGGCACTAGAGGCAAGCAACTAACATCTACGCCACAGAGATCTTCTATTGTACAACATGATGAGACCAAGTACTGTTGGCACTAGAGGCAAGCAACTAACATCTACGCACTAGAAATCTTCTATTGTACAACATGATGAGGATGGACAGAAGAAACTAGTCATATACTCTACTGTTCTCTGTTTCTCTTCTCTTCTCTCTCTCTCTCTCTCTCTCTCCTCTTTTCTCTATCTCACACACACACACACACACACCATAAACACATATATATATACATACAAACTCACAAACACATTCACTGGCACACATAGTGTATGTGTTTGATAGAAAACAAATAAACAGATGTTACCTGCAATCATACAAACTACTTTCAACATATTCTCTAGGACCCACTAGCTAGTGGAGATCTAATCGATCATGATGATGACCCAACCCCACTATACGACCCAACTGACGAGAACAAGTGAGTACTTTCATATTTGATATTTTCTCTTACTTCTTGAAAGGGGTTTAGATGCCAAGTATAAACTACATTTCTCTTACTTCTTGAAAGGGGTTTAGATGCCAAGTATAAACAACATTTCTCTTACTTCTTGAAAGGGGTTTAGATGCCAAGTATAGACTACATTTCTCTTACTTCTTGAAAGGGGTTTAGATGCCAAGTATAAACTACATTTCTCTTACTTCTTGAAAGGGGTTTAGATGCCAAGTATAGACAACATTTCTCTTACTTCTTGAAAGGGGTTTAGATGCCAAGTATAGACTACATTTCTCTTACTTCTTGAAAGGGTTTAGATGCAAGTATAAACTACATTTCACCGGGTTTTACCCTTTATTTCTCGGTCTCTCTCTCCACATAAATGGCACGCTACCTGCCGAGAGTATAGCACAAAGAACGAACTCCGTAACTTCGGCAACAATCCTAGGGTCTCTGGAAAAAATGCAGCCATGAACACAACTGCGCGGTCCAGTCTTACTTATTTGTTCTCACAGAACAAGACTGAAGCTGGGCTAGAATTTCATTTCCATGTCACAGGGCAGTGAAATACTTACTCGTATTTGTTCTCACAGAACAAGACTGAAGCTGGGCTAGAATTTCCATGGCACAGGGCAGTGAAATACTTATTTCTTCTCGCAGAACAAGGCTTGAAGCTGGGCTGGAATTTCATCTCCATGGCCCAGGGCAGTGAAATACTTATTTGTTCTCACAGAACAAGACTGAAGCTGGGCTGGAATTTCATCTCCATGGCACAGGGCAGTGAAATGTGAAGAATGTAATTTTATCCAGCAGTAGGTTCCCATTCGTCTCTGATGTTACTAATGAAAATAAGATATCCAACACAACTTAGCATCAGAGCCACCGCATGGACTGACAACTTCAAACAGTCTTAGTGATTTCATCAACGTATGTGTTCACTTTGTTGACTTCTGAAAACTTTCCCATTATTGAGTACAGTCACAAAGCAAAGGATGTTGGAAATCAGAGTGTTTCTTCTAGTAGATGGCTACTTATCAAGGTTCACCAGCCCCATCCCTCGGCGCTAATGGTTTTCTGGCTTCAATTACTCTTTATTCTTCCCCCTCTGGTGTGTTTGAAACAGTTTTGCAGTGAAGGTCAGTGAAGGTCAGGAGTTGAACTTGGCTGTCGTAGTCTATGAGAGAAGTCAGGAGTTGAACTTGGCTGTCGGAGACTGTGAGAGGTCAGGAGTTGAACTTGGCTGTCGGAGACTGTGAGAGAAGGTCAGGAGTTGAACTTGGCTGTCGGAGACTGTGAGGAGGTCAGGAGTTGAACTTGGCTGTCGGAGCTTGAGAGTCAGGAGTTGAACTTGGCTGTCGGAGACTATGAGAGAAGGTCAGGAGTTGAACTTGGCTGTCGGAGACTTGAGAAAGGTCAGGAGTTGAACTTGGCTGTCGGAGACTTGAAGAGGTCAGGAGTTGAACTTGGCTGTCGGAGACTATGAGGGAAGGTCAGGAGTTGAACTTGGCTGTCGGAGACTGTGAGGAGTCAGGAGTTGAACTTGGCTGTCGGAGACTTGAGAAAGGTCAGGAGTTGAACTTGGCTGTCGGAGACTGTGAGAGGTCAGGAGTTGAACTTGGCTGTCGGAGACTGTGAGGAAGGTCAGGAGTTGAACTTGGCTGTCGGAGACTTGAGAGAGGTCAGGAGTTGAACTTGGCTGTCGGAGACTTGAGGAAGGTCAGGAGTTGAACTTGGCTGCCGGAGATTATGAGGACAGGCCGGAGATTGTATAGTCTGTGGCTTATCCTAGTCTTTCCCACTGAGATGATAGCCATGTTTGCTGATACCTACCTGAGTAAGAAAGAGATCAAAGAGCACTTGTTAATCCACTGAAGTGTAACGATGATAGTTCTATCAATCAATAAATCAATCAAATACTCTCATATTTAATAGAAGATTGTTCAGAGAACATTTGAAGACAGACTGAGATATCTTGCTAATGTGGAACTCGCTGATACAAACAAATAATATCCACCCATCATTCACAAGTGGACACGTTAGTCATTCATCTTGCGTATTTTAGTATACCGCCACCATCATCATCATCATCATGATGTAGCAGTTGCTGTTGTAACCGGAACAAGTTGTGTATTCTTATTTCTATTGTTTATACGTATGTTTTGGTTTAATTATATCATCAGAGTTTAGGAATAATAATATCTCACACAACTGTCACAATGTCAGGTTTGAATAAATATCTCCAACTGTCACAATGTCAGAGTTTAGGAATAATAATATCTCACACAACTGTCACAATGTCAGAGTTTAGGAATAATAATATCTCACAACTGTCACAATGTCAGGTTTAGAATAAATATCTCACACAACTGTCACAATGTCAGAGTTAGGAATAATATCTCATACAACTGAATGTCAGTTGACAAAACATGTCAGTCAATGACATATATACAGATCAAGTGCAGGTGTAAACGTATATCAATGAAAAATATAATCAGTTGATCAAGTCAGGTGTAAGCTATAATCAATGAAAATTATGATCAGTTGATCAATTACAGTAAGCGTATATTCACGAAATATGATCAGTTGATCAATTTACAGGTGAAACGTATAATCAATGAAAAATATGATCAGTTGATCAAGTACGGTAAGCGTATAATCATGAAAATATAATCAGTTGATCAAGTACAGGTGTAAACGTATAATCAATGAAAATTATGATCAGTTGATCAAGTACAGGTGTAAGCGTATAATCAATGAAACATATAATCAGTTGATCAAGTACAGGTGTAAGCGTATAATCAATGAAAAATATAATCAGTTGATCAAGTACAGGTGTAAACGTATAATCAATGAAAATTATGATCAGTTGATCAAGTACAGGTGTAAACGTATAATCAATGAAAAATATGATCAGTTGATCAAGTACAAGTGTAAGCGTATAATCAATGAAACATATAATCAGTTGATCAAGTACAGGTGTAAGCGTATAATTAATGAAACATATAATCAGTTGATCAAGTACAGGTGTAAGCGTATAATCAATGAAACATATAATCAGTTGATCAAGTACAGGTGTAAGCGTATAATCAATGAAACATATAATCAGTTGATCAAGTACAGGTGTAAGCGTATAATCAATGAAAAATATAATCAGTTGATCAAGTACAGGTGTAAACGTATAATCAATGAAAATTATGATCAGTTGATCAAGTACAGGTTGAAGCGTATAATCAGTTGATCAAGTACAGGTGGAAGCGTATAATCAGTTGATCAAGTACAGGTGTAAGCGTATAATCAATGAAAAATATGATCAGTTGATCAAGTACAAGTGTAAGCGTATAATCAATGAAAAATATGATCAGTTGATCAAGTACAGGTGTAAGCGTATAATTAATGAAAAATATAATCAGTTGATCAAGTACAAGTGTAAGCGTATAATCAATGAAAAATATGATCAGTTGATCAAGTACAGGTGTAAGCGTATAATCAATGAAAGGTAAGATCAAGTAGTCATGTAAAAGTGTGCATATCAGAAAATGAAGTACAGGTGTGTATATGAGAAAATCAAGTACAGGTGTGTATATCTGCAGACATGGAACAAGATGTGCTGGAGTTGTGTCTATGTCAGCCAACAACAACATCTGCGGTGCTGGTATTGCATTCAATTCAAAGATTGGAGGTAATAAATACTTTATTCTATTAGTGACCACGATTAGAACACCGGTCTTGTCATCCCTTTCACTTTTAGCAAGAAACTTAACAAGCATTGTTGTCTCCATGATATTGTATGCGTTTCTTTTAATTTAGATGACATCTGAATATACAGAACTGAATTAGATGAGATCTGAATATATAGAACTGAATTAGATGACATATTAATATATGAACTGAATTAGATGAATCTGAATATATAGAACTAATGAGAAGCACAGAGATGGTTGAAAACATTCAGAAAACATTCAGAAAACATTCAGAAAACATTGCGTACTATCTCGCTTTTGTGTAGTCTCCTTATCAGATCATTCCAGAAAATGCGTTTATCTTGTTTATTTTAATAATTTCATAGTCAGGGTTGACCTACCCTGAGTTACAATTGATGGACAGACCAGTGAGTTTTGTGATAGACTGCTGTCAGGATGACCTACCCTGAGTTACAATTGATGGACAGACCAGTGAGTGTCGTGACAGACTGCTGTCAGGTTGACCTACCCTGAGTTACATTTGATGGACAGACCAGTGAGTGTCGTGACAGACTGCTGTCAGGTTGACCTACCCTGAGTTACATTTGATGGACAGACCAGTGAGTGTCGTGACAGACTGCTGTCAGGTTGACCTACCCTGAGTTACATTTGATGGACAGACCAGTGAGTGTCGTGACAGACTGCTGTCAGGTTGACCTACAATGAGCTACATTTGATGGACAGACCAGTGAGTGTTGTGACAGACTGCTGTCAGGTTGACCTACAATGAGCTATATTTGATGCACAGACCAGTGAGTTTTGTGACAGACTGCTGTCGATGTGACAGACTGCTCTTTTCTTGGAATACAATTTAATCGTAATCTATCTCTCAAACATCATGTTGAACAAATGATACAAAATTACAAAAGTGGTTTGTAGTTATCAAGAGTATGGTAGCGGCACATATTCAGCACGAGACTACTTGTCTGCTACTGGGGAAATGGAAATGGAATGGCAAGCATTAAAAGAAGAACATTTTTCAGTACACGGCATGTCAAAGTGATCATGAAACACATTATGTATATTGCTGCAGAATGCCAGAAAGAAGACTCCAGACCCCTTCCTGGAACCACCTTGATGGAATAAAAATGTTTAAAAGGCATGGTTGGCAAAAGAGGCTTCTAGACAGTCATGTCAGAGAGCCCGAAAGAAACCACAGATAAATATGTGCGATGTATCTGATAAATCAGCTGTCAGACACAAAATCACTGTTGATTTCAAATAATTGGCTAAAGAAACAACAAGTGAGTTATGATAGACTTTCATAACACAAGTCTATGGAGAGAAGTCTCTTCATGACTTCTGGCAGTTTCATCACAAAACTGCTGACAAAAACAATAACAGAAACTATAACAACAACAATGTTGATAGCAAAGTATTCTATATAAAATAGTGGACGTCTCTGTAGCATAGATGTAAGGTGATCGTCTCTGGCTTTCAAGGTACTCGGTTCCTTTCTCGCTTGGAATGATCAAGATATTTTTCCAGAGATTCATATTCTCAATTTAGGTGAGATCATGTTTCTAGTCCTATCGGAGACGAACAATACAATGAAGGTCCCGTGTTTAAGTGGAACACATCAAAGAACCCACGGCAGTTAAACATCAATAAAAGTAATCTACAAAGCATATGCTTGGAGACAATTTATTTTTAAAAGTTTAACTTAAATTTCTACAAAAAATCTTTTAAATATCGTCAAAATTACATCGGGGAACCTCGCCGGTACTACAGAGTTCGTGAACTGGTGCTGAGATCTTTCAGTGTAAGAAAGAGTTTATATCCCACATGATTAGTCAGGAAAGTACAAAGATGATGGTTCTATCACACTAGCAATCAAACTATACAGTCTGAACTTGACATTTGAATGTCTGAATTTAACATTGATATTTGTCATCAGGTATCAGATTTCTTGGCGCTGCCATCACCGACAATATTGAAGCAATGTCACTGGGACTCAAGTTTCACCACATTGACATATATTCATCTAGCTGGGGACCCTCTGATAATGGAAAAGCGTGCGATGGCCCACGAAAACTTGGAAGAAAGGCGTTGAAAACCGGTGTCACTTAGTTTTAGTTATATTCTTTATTCTTTTTCTTTCCATCATTTACTTTTTTATAAAAGTGTTGGAGGACTGGAGTGTTGGTCTTCTTGTGTATGCTTGTTCTAATGCACCTTGTGACTTTATCATTTCCTTAAAAGTATTCTTGTGCACCCATCTTTGCATGTTCGTCTTCCTACCTCTTGTCCTGTACTGTTATAGATTGATATCCCGCATAAAACAGAAATTTATATCCACTTCTTCGGACTTTATAAAGACTTTTTGATATGTTTGTAATGAAATTAAATAATGAGATATAACCTTAAAGCGATTATATACCACAGTAAATGAGTTATTGATATTAACCATCAAATGAGTTTTGTCATTAACCAGTATATAGGTATATTGATAGTTAACCTGAACATTTATTGATTTAGCACAGAAATACAATAATGTAATTTCGTAACAAGGTCAAATTCGATAATAATTAGCATTATATGCAAAATAAAGGAACTTTTGTCATGCCAGGTGGTATATAGGGTCATACGGTGTTAGGCCAGTATTTTTCGTTAACTGTCGGCACACGATGGGTGATGTGATCAACATCTCGCCGGCCCGCTTTACTTCCAGTGATTTTTTCTGCTACCCAATTGAGGTTGGGTCAACCTGAGGGCGGCTACGGTGTGGTATTGAACCCGGACCCCTAGCCAAAGAAGCGAGTTCACTAACAACTACGCTACTGCAGCTCAAGCATTATATGTGCTATAATATACATTTGTGCGTCTAATAGTGTGTCTGTATCTGAAGTGATAGTCAGCTCGATCACACGACAAGTGTACCTGATACAATCTCCGCCAAGTGTACCTGATACAATCTCCGACAAGTGTACCTGATACAATCTCCGCCAAGTGTACCTGATACAATCTCCGACAAGTGTACCTGATACAATCTCCGCCAAGTGTACCTGATACAATCTCCGACAAGTGTACCTGATACAATCTCCGACAAGTGATTGATCAACATCTCCGGGCAAGGTACCTGATACTCTCCCATTAGTGTACCTGATACAATCTCCGACAAGTGTACTGATACAACTCCGCCAAAGTAGTTCACTACAAACAACTCGACAAGTGCTATAAATCATTGTATACAATCTGCTAAGTGTACCTGATACAACTCGACAAGTGTACCTGATACAATCTCCGACAAGTGTACCTGATACAATCTCCGACAAGTGTACCTGATACAATCTCCGACAAGTGTACCTGATACAATCTCCGACAAGTGTACCTGATACAATCTCCGTGGCGGCGGCGGACAATTTGAAAGCAAATTCGTTCCCGTGAGTTTAACGAGAGGTAAAAATAAACCTCACCTTTCAGAAAGCAATGGCAAACTACTGAACGTATAAATGGTGCCTATAAAATCTACGACTCGTTTACTGTGGTTAATAGCGATGTCCTGTAAAGGATATGCCAGGATTTTCATTGTCAATATAAATGTAGACACATGAATAGATTTCTATATGACGTTGGGTACAATCACATTGTTTACTTTCTAGTAAGTTTTTAGAGGGATCCGCCTCTGACTCAATCCCTTTTCTAGTATACAGCTTTGAGATCCGCTCTACGATAGAAATATTGACATATCACATAATATGTTGTGTTTTATCATTTGTAAACAGTGTCATAAATATATGTCAACGAATAAAAATGCTTGCATGACAGTTAGCCACTAGTTGTCCATACCTTGGAAATCATTACTTGAAACGTTATTCCTAGTCTTGTATACCATGTGTATGTTTGCCTGAAACTGTGTCACTAGTCTTGTATACCTTGTTTATGTTTGCCTGAAACTGTGTCCATAGTCTTGTATACCTTGTGTATGTTTGCTTGAAACTGTGTCCCTAATCTTGTATACCTTGTGTATGTTTGCCTGAAACTGTGTCCCTAGTCTTGTATACCTTGTGTATGTTGCCTGAAACTGTGTCCATAGTCTTGTATACCTTGTGTATGTTTGCCTGAAACTGTGTCCCTAGTCTTGTATACCTTGTGTATGTTTGCTGAAACTGTGTCCTAGTCTTGTATACCTTGTGTATGTTTGCTTGAAACTGTGTCCATAGTCTTGTATACCTTGTGTATGTTTGCTTGAAACTGTGTCCATAGTCTTGTATACCTTGTGTATGTTTGCTTGAAACTGTGTCCCTAGTTTTGTATACCTTGTGTATGTTTGCTTGAAACTGTGTCCATAGTCTTGTATACCTTGTGTATGTTTGCTTGAAACTGTGTCCCTAGTTTTGTATACCTTGTGTATGTTTGCCTGAAACTGTGTCACTAGTCTTGTATACCTTGTGTATGTTTGCCTGAAACTGTGTCACTAGTCTTGTATACCTTGTGTATGTTTGCCTGAAACTGTGTCCCTAGTCTTGTATACCTTGTGTATGTTTGCCTGAAACTGTGTCCCTAGTCTTGTATACCTTGTGTATGTTTGCTTGAAACTGTGTCCATAGTCTTGTATACCTTGTGTATGTTTGCCTGAAACTGTGTCATAGTCTTGTATACCTTGTGTATGTTTGCTGAAACTGTGTCCTAAGTCTTGTATACCTTGTAATGTTTGCCTAAACTGTGTCTCTAGTCTTGATACCTTTGTATGTTTGCCTAAACTGTGTCCCTAGTTTTGTATACCTTGTGATGTTTGCCTGAAACTTGTCCTAGTCTTGTATACCATGTAAATGTTTACCTAAATCTTTTGTCTTAAAGTACTTGTATTTCCCAAAATGTCAATAATGTTTACCTAAATCTTGACTCTAGTCTCACATACCGTGTAAATGTTTACCTAATTCTTTGTCTCTAGTCTTGAATACTTGTAAATGTTTGAGTGAAACGTCATATAATGTTCCCCCATGTTGGAATTGTTTATATAAATATTATCCATAGTTTCTCACTGCTTACACATGTTTACATAAACTAGGGTCGTGGTGGTAAAGGATCACTGTTTGTGTGGGCTTCTGGTAATGGTGGAAGATCAAACGACAACTGTAATACTGACGGCTTCAACACTGCAATTGAAACTATTAGCGTTAGCAGCTCCAGTCAGGTATAGTTTATTACAGTTTGATCAGATAGAGTCAAGTATAGTATCGTTCAATATCAATCACTCAAGAAAGGTATAGTTTATGAAATTAAAATTCCTAAACAATGTATAGTTGAGTAGTGTATAGTTACGTCAAGTAAGGTTTAGTTTAGTAGAGTATAGTTATGTCAAGTAAGGTATAGTTTAGTAGAGTATAGTTACCTCAAGTAAGGTATAGTTTACTAGAGTATAGTTACCTCAAATAAGGTATAGTTTAGTAGAGTATAGTTACGTCAAGTAATGTATAGTTCACTAGAGTATAGTTACGTCAAGTAAGGTATAGTTTACTAGTGTATAGTTTAGTAAAGTATAGTTACAAAATTAAATGATTCAATGTCCAGACAACCGATCCAGTAAGTGGACATAGATGACGTCAGATTGTATAGTTGATAAGATAGATGTTTCAGTAATATCAGTCCTGAGCGACTGATGTTGCTATTTCACTACTGCTGAATAATATGCAGACATAACAACTGAATGTCTGAGATATTGCATACAGTCATCACTCAAATATTAATCTGAGCAGGACACGTAACAACTCACGACCTTACAATCATAACAGAAACAATTCACAATCTTTCAACTCTCCCTTCACAACATGGATTTAAAATAACACTAACATAATCGATCATATTATTCACAGCTATTAAAGATATGTAAGGGGCCCGGGACGTTCTACTGTTCACAACTACTAAAGATATGTACGGGGCCCTGGGTGTGCACTATTCACAACTACTAAAGATATTACAGGCCCTGGTGTGCTACTATTCACAACTTAAAGATAGTACGAGCCTGGGTGTGCTACTATTCACAACTACTAAAGATATGTACGGGGCCCTGGGTGTGCTACTATTCACAACTACTAAAGATATGTACGGGGCCCTGGGAGAGCTACTAATCACAGTTTATGTAAGGGGCCCGGGACGTGCTTTCATTCACAACTACTAAACATGTGTAAGGGACACTGAACGTGCTAATATTATGTAAAGGGTCTGGGACATGTTAATATTGATAACTACTAAATATATGTAAGTGGCATGGGACGTGGCATGGGACGTGTGACATGGGACGGGGCATTGGACGTGATATGTTTTTATATAGCGCTACAACCACTATCCGAAATAACGTGTTCATGAAATCACTGTGTGTTTGTTTGTGTACCAGTGAATGTGTCCGATTCATCACACAAATCTTTAACATTTTCTTATCTCAGCATGGTCAGATGCCATTCTACGCTGAGAAATGTGCCTCATCGTTAACAACATCCTACAGTAGTGGTTCACGTTATGAAGGACAAGTGGTAAGTATGTTCTGTAGATCATCTATCTAGTGTTAACAACATCCTACAGTAGTGAAGGACAAGTGGTGAGTATGTTCTGTAGATCATCTATCTAGCGTTTAACAACATCCTACAGTAGTGAAGGACAAGTGGTAAGTATGTTCTGTAGATCATCTATCTAGTGTTAACAACATCCTACAGTAGTTAAGGACAAGTGGTGAGTATGTTCTGTAGATCAACTATCTAGCGTTAACAACATCTTACAGTAGTGAAGGACAAGTAGTAAGTATGTTCTGTAGATCATCTATCTAGCGTTTAACAACATCCTACAGTAGTGAAGGACAAGTGGTAAGTATGTTCTGTAGATCAACTATCTAGTGTTAACAACATCCTAGCTAGTAGTTAACGTAAGTAACTGAGTATTTCTGTAGATCAACTATCTAGCGTTAACAACATCTTAAAAGTAGTGAAGGACAAGTATATAGTATGTTCTGTAGATCATCTATCTAGTGTTAACAACATCCTACAGTAGTGAAGGACAAGTGGTAAGTATGTTCTGTAGATCATCTATCTAGTGTTAACAACATCCTACAGTAGTTAAGGACAAGTAGTGAGTATGTTCTGTAGATCAACTATCTAGCGTTAACAACATCTTACAGTAGTGAAGGACAAGTAGTAAGTATGTTCTGTAGATCATCTATCTAGTGTTAACAACATCCTACAGTAGTGAAGGACAAGTGGTAAGTATGTTCTGTAGATCATCTATCTAGTGTTAACAACATCCTACAGTAGTTAAGGACAAGTAGTGAGTATGTTCTGTAGATCAACTATCTAGCGTTAACAACATCCTACAGTAGCGAAGGACAAGTAGTGAGTATGTTCTGTAGATCAACTATCTAGCGTTTAACAACATCCTACAGTAGCGAAGGACAAGTAGTGAGTATGTTCTGTAGATCAACTATCTAGTGTTTAACAACATCCTACAGTAGTGAAGGACAAGTGGTAAGTATGTTCTGTAGATCAACTATCTAGCAATTACTGATAGAATCTCAACTCTGTGCTTCTTTGTAAACTCCTTCAACTTCGTAATTTCTTTCACACCCTGACGCATTTATATTGCCATGTATACTTGATTAGACAGTATACTAGCTTTGTGTCATCTTACACAATATTGCGAGCAAGTAGATCGGCTTAGAAGTGTGGATGGGTTAAATTATATATAATTTCCTTGCTAATATGTTGTATTTTGGATACGAGTGGCCAGTGGAGAACAGCACAAACGATATATGAGTAGGCTCATCAATAAACATCGAACTGGTAGTGCTGGTCGCTGGACGCTGTTGACGATATTGCAAAGGAGACCAGAGCACAAATAGACATGTCCGGGGTGTAATGAAGATATTCCTAGCTGAAACTGAAGACAGGTTTTCGATGAACACCAGGTGGGACAATGAGGCCTGGACGTCCAAAGGAAACATGGAGAAAAACTGTACTAAGAGAGTTACAAGATTTTAACCTGGCGTGGGGAACAATTAGCAGAAAGAGAACCGAGATGTTACATTGGAAAACTCTTGTGGAAGCCTTAGGTGTCAAACGGGTAAAGGATGATGATGCACTACAAGAATGTGGAGATATATCTTCTTCTTCTTCTTCGTCTCACTAGATTGGGTTTCGAATTCTAATAAGCAGCCTGCCTCAGATTATGCCTGCCATGATTTTCTCGTTCCAGATTGGGTTCGCTCTAATAAAGACAGCTGTCTGCCTCAGATTATCAGCCACGCCATACAGTTTGTCGTGGACGCTAGTGTAAGTGGGTCACCTCTTTCTTCTCAAGTCTTCATAATGGGGGCAGTTCTGTAGGATATAATTCCTATGATTTTTGCTTCCGAGTTGGTGCCGACCTCTTCCCACAGTAAGTTTTGGCCACCCATGTGATGATAGGTCTAACATTCTTTCTGCGTGGCTAAATCTTCGAAGCATATTGGCGACCGTAGAATCCATTATCCCATTCCTCATTGTGAGGGGTCGTTACACCATGTTATGTGCCCTACGGCCTGGTGCATCCGCTTTCTGCAAGCATTTGTTTCGGATTAGCATTCCCTAGGAGATATATCTGATGATGTACTACAAGAATGTGGAGATGATATATCTGATGATGTACTACAAGAATGTGTGAGATATATCTGATGAGGAACTACAAGAATGTGGAGATATATCTGATGATGTACTACAAGAATGTGGAGATAATCTGATAGATACAAGAATGTGGAGATATATCTGATGATGTACTACAAGAATGTGGAGATATATCTGATGATGTACTACAAGAATGTGTGAGATATATCTGATGATGTACTACAAGAATGTGGAGATATATCTGATGATGTACTACAAGAATGTGGAGATATATCTGATGATGTACTACAAGAATGTGTGAGATATATCTGATGATGTACTACAAGAATGTGGAGATATATCTGAGATGACTTAGCAAGAATGGAGAGATATATCTGATGATGTACTAGCAAAACGGGAATAGATCTGATGATGCACTACAAGAATGTGGAGATATATCTGATGATTTCTCAAGACTAGTGGAGATATATCTAATGATTGTAGATTACAAGCAATGGAGATATATCTGTTACTGATGATTCGACTAAAGAAATTTTGAGATTATCGATGATGTACTACGCTAGAAGTGGGCACCTTTTTTCTATGTCTTCATAATGGCAGTTCTGAGATACAATCTGATGATGTTCTTCCGATTGTGCGACTCTTACGATAATAGGTAAGTGTGACATCACCATATCTCGTGGAAAGAAGATATCGAGAGAATCTTTATTTTAACGCATTGAGTGTTACACTTTCATGGACTCGCCTGACATCCGATTCAACATTTTTACCTGTTAGCATTTAGAGAAAACGTTTCTTCAAAAAGTGAATGAGAACATGTCTTCAAAGAATGTGTAAATTCAGAGACACAGATGTCAGAAATCTGATGTTATACATTAGAACATGTCTTAAAAGGTAGTTAAATTAGCATGTCTTCAAAGAAGCGCTGTTAAACTGACAAGAGTGTCTTCAAAGATGCTGATAGTTACAATTTAGACTCATGTCTTCTAAAGAGCATGTTAAACTTAGACACATGTCTTCAAAGAGCATGTTAAACTTAGACACATGTCTTCAAAGAGCGTGTTAAACTGAGACACTTGTCTTCAAAGAGCAAAGCAAATTCTAGTATTTTCTCCCAAGTGTTTTCCTTTCTGTTCTTGTCTTCTCTTGCAACTGATATTTTTGTTCGCAACTTTCTTCTGATAATCTAACATTGGAACATTCAAATACTGAATTAATTAGGCAGGTAGACAACACTGTATAAATACAACATCAACATGGGATCACGATAACCGGTATAATACATCTGACTGGCAGCACGAAACTGCAGCTAAGGTGTTGCAGAACAAAACTGTAAGGAACCGAGTTGAAGTTAATATTGATGATGATTTGATACAGAATTGTAGTGTATAACAGGTCTAAAACCAAAAGAATTGACTTCATTTCGCCAGGTGTTACCCCATATCGTTCGGTCCCTCTCCACAGAAATGGTACGCCACAAGCCGAGAGTATTGCACAAAGCACTAACTCCATAGATCCGGCAACAACTTAGGAGTCTCTTGAAAAAATGCACTGTGAACAGAACGGCGAGGTCCGGATTCGAACCAACGACTTTCAGAAAACAAGGCTTGAGCTTAACCACTTAGCCACAGCGACATCCCTCCTACTCCCCCCAATGTTATTGTAAATTGAGTTCCCACTGACCTTACTTGCGCTTAATACATTCCGTTGTCATGGTTACCAGGTCACTACAGATATTCATCAGAAATGTACCAAACAACATACAGGAACGTCTGCTGCTGCACCGATGGTGGCTGGAATTATTGCCCTTCTTTTGGAGATCAAGTAAGATAGAACATCTCACTGTTATGTAAGTTAGAACATCTCACTGTTATGTAAGTTAGAACAAACACTTTTGTAAGTTAAATGAACATCTCACTCAGATAAAATAAACACTATTGTTAGTAATAAAAGACTCATTTAGTAGATAAAATAAACACTATTTAGTCAGATAATAAACACTCATTTAGTGATAAAATAAACACTCATTTGTTAGATAAATTAAACACTATTTAGTCAGATAAAATAAACACTATTTAGTCAGATAAAATAAACACTATTTAGTCAGATAAAATAAACACTATTTAGTTAGATAAAGTAAACACTATTTAGTCAGATAAAATAAACACTATTTAGTTAGATAAATTTAACACTATTTAGTCAGATAAAATAAACACTATTTAGTTAGATAAAATAAACACTATTTAGTTAATAAATAAACACTATTTAGTTAGATAAAATAAACACTATTTAGTCAATAAAATAAACACTATTTAGTTAGATAAACAAGCTTTTGGGATCAAATAGAAAATAAACTTATATGACAAGTAATGGAGACAAATAAACTAGTATGACAAGTAATGGAGACAAACTAAACTTAGTATGACAAGTAATGGAGACAAACTAAACTTAGTATGACAAGTAATTGAGACAAACTAAACTTAGTATGACAAGTAATGGAGACAAACTAAACAAAGCAGTAATGAGACAACTAAACTTAGTATGACACGTAATGGAGACAAACTAAACTTAGTATGACAAGTAATGGAGACAAACTAAACTTAGTATGACAAGTAATGGATCAACAGAGACAAACTAAACTTAGTATGACAAGTAATGGAGACAAACTAAACTTAGTATGACAAGTAATGGAGACAAACTAAACTTAGTATGACAAGTAATGGAGACAAACTAAACTTAGTATGACAAGTAATGGAGACAAACTAAACTTAGTATGACAAGTAATGGAGACAAACTAAACTAAGTATGACAAGTAATGGAGACAAACTAAACTAAGTATGACAAGTAATGGAGACAAACTAAACTTAGTATGACAAGTAATGGAGACAAACTAAACTGAGTATGACAAGTAATGGAGACAAACTAAACTTAGTATGACAAGTAATGGAGACAAACTAAACTTAGTATGACAAGTAATGGAGACAAACTAAACTAAGTATGACAAGTAATGGAGACAAACTAAACTTAGTATGACAAGTAATGGAGACAAACTAAACTAAGTATGACAAGTAATGGAGACAAATTAAACTTAGTATGACAAGTAATGGAGACAAACTAAACTTAGTATGACAAGTAATGGAGACAAACTAAACTAAGTATGACAAGTAATGGAGACAAACTAAACTAAGTATGACAAGTAATGGAGACAAACTAAACTTAGTATGACAAGTAATGGAGACAAACTAAACTAAGTATGACAAGTAAGGGAGACAAACTAAACTTAGTATGACAAGTAATAGATCAACAGAGACAAACTATGGAAGACCCTTGAGGAGTATGGTGTACAAGGACAATAATTAGGCAACATTATGTCCCTATACAAAGAAAGTCAAAGCTCAGAAGAACAACAGTGGAAATGACAGACTGGTTCCTATTACATCAGGTGTCAGACAGGGTGTGTCCTCTCATCTCTACTTTTATAACATACATGGATAAAGGTGTCAGACAGGGTGTGTCCTCTCACCTCTACTTTTATAACATACATGGATAAAGGTGTCAGACAGGGTGTGTCTCCTCCTTATAACATATGATAAAATGTCAGACGGGCCTCCCTACTTTTATAACATATATGGATAAAGATGTCAGACAGGGGTGTGTCCTCTCACCTCTACCTTTTATAACATACATGGATAAAATTACACAGGAGTCAAAATTAGAAACGGAAACAATTAATAAATTGTTATTTGCAGACGACCGATGTTTGATTTACCAACAAGAACAAGAGCTACAACATCATATCGACACCTTATATTATCTTTCTTTCTCGAATCCTGTTTGCCTCACAGCGTCAGGTCAGGAAGAGATTTCTAAAACGGGCCTAGTATGCGCTTCGTAGATAGTCTCTTTCGTCGCCTCTGTTATCTCTGAGGTCCATTTTTTACGTGGCCGGCCTTTTGCTTTGTACCCATTGTATCGGAAAAGCATTGCTCTTTGAGGTGCACTGTCTGATGGTAATCTGCTTACGTGGTCGAACCATTTAATTTGTTGTTTCTTGATGAAGTCTAGTACTGATGTTGTACCCACTTTTTCCTGATGTCTTCATTTCTCAAGTCAGAGAAAGTAATATAATACCTTATATTTTAACTGTAACAAATATGATATGAACATAAACATAGTCAAAACTGAGGTCATGAATATAGGAAGGAAACATAATACACTAAATATCAACATCAATGGCAATACAATAGAGCAAGTACAGGAATTCAAGTACCTATGAATCATATTTACAGAGGATGGAAAACTCGACAGAGAGATAGAAACTAGAGACCAGAAAGCAAATGCAATAACCTACCAACTAGCGCCACTACTTAGACATGCACACATCTCACTGACAGCTAAACAACAGTTGATCAACAGCATTCTCATACCCACTCTATGTTACCAATGCCAAACATGGACAATGAATAAGACACATGCACAGGAAATAGCAACATGAGAAATGAGATGTCTCCGCAAAGTCACCAACAACACAAGAATCGACAGAGTTACGAATACCAGCATCAGTGAAAAGGTTGTCCAACGCTCTCTTTGATTATCTTATCTTATCTTAACCACATTGCCTTGAAGCGACGTGGGGAGTTAGTTTTCTATCTTGTGCCAGGTGTGTTGCTCTTGACATTGTCAGTCCATGCTTTCGCAAGGATTCTGAAATGTTATCTATCCATCGTGTTCTTGGCCTGCCTCGTGCTCTGCGCCCTGATTGTCGATTATTATAGACACGTGATGGTAGTAAATGTGGTTCCATTCTCATTAGATGGCCGAACCACTTGATTCTTTGCTTCTCGATGTACTGTATACATGGTATAGTACCAACGATGCTTCTGATATTCTCGTTTCTCACTCTATCTCGCCTTGTAACGTTGACAGCTTTTCGAAGACATCTGATTTCACATGTTGTAATCTTTCTTTCTTGTGTCTTAGTCAGGGGCCATGTTTGGAACTGATAGCAGAGAGTTGGAATAAATATGCAGTTTATCAGTTGTAGTTTGACTGTCATGTTAATGCTTTGATGTTTTAATAGTGATGACAGTTGGTATGTCACTGCATTTGCCTTCTGGCATCTAGTCTCGATTTCTCTGTCCATCTTTCCATCTGCTGTGAATATACTCCCGAGATATTTGAATTCTGGAGTCTGTTGTATTTTGACATTATTCACGTGTATATTTAGTTGACCTGTTGACCTACTTATTGTCATGACTTCTGTTTTGGAGGAGTTAATTTTCATGTCATATTTTTCGCATGTTGCTTGCACTGCATTTATGTGTTGTTGAAGTTTGTGTTCGTTGTTGTAAATTATACTCTTCTCATCTGCAAAGAGTAGTTCGTTGATTAAATTGCAGTTGTTATCGAGGTTATTATCTGTCTTGGTTTTTTGCGTTATCCTGTCTATGTATATATTGAAAAATTATAGGCGAAAGCACACATCCCTGCCTTACTCCTGATGATAATTCAAATTCGTCTGTCAGGCCGTCGCTTGTTCGTACAACGCTTGAGCATTTTGATATACGCTCTAATATTGTCTAATAGTTGGCCCTGAATTCCTTATTCACTTTGATAGTTTGCCGAATGTAGTAGCCGTACTCCCTTCCCTATACGAGCGTTTATTTCCTCATCAAGAAAAAGCTGGCAATGGCTATGGACTCAAGATAGCAGAGTTTTTGAACCGGGGTTAGATGGTTACCATTTAAAGTGATATTTGTTTGATGTGTTATTTCCCTAACATAAAAATACTGTTTTGGTGATACTTATAGTCAGAGAAAACAGGTCGCATGCCCTGGTCCAAATTACTTATTTGGGATTGCAGTGTAACCCCACCGTGTGCAACTAAGGCAGCATCGTCAGCGAAAAGGAGATCCTTGAGAAGAAATTCTGTTGTTTTTGTTTTGGCTCTTAACCCTGTAACGTTTGGGTACTAAGAAAATCTCATTTATAAATGAGATGGCTACATGACTCCGGAATTAGCCGTATTTGTGTGTTATTTATGCATTTAAAAGCATATAATATATGTTACATAGTGCAAAACATATGATATTACCATAATAAATTGTTTTAAAAATATATTTTTATTTTTAAGATGTCTAATCTCGTTGAATAAAGCATGTTTTTTTGTTCTTCTTCTTCTGCCTCCGTCCGCTATGAATTCATGCGTAGTCAGGGAGCCTTTAATGGTGTATCTGATTGATTTCTGCTTGAAAGCCGACTAACCGTGTGTAAGGTGTCCCTAGCCATTCAGGCGAACTTTCTCCGACTTCAGTGGTAAGAACATTCGTTTATTACACCGACATTTCCGATCGGTAGCCATTTTGGATAATCTCTGCAGACGAGTTTTCACTTGCTCTTGTCAAAAATCACACATTTGCTTTTAAATGGCATCTAGTAACTCAGATTACTGTCCTGATCAAGACTATAAGTGTTAGTTCTTTATGGGCTGCTTACCAGACCAGTTCTGCATCATTTTCTCTTATTTATTTATTATTTATTACTTGGTGTCTTCAAAATATGAAAATATTTGGAAGTTACAAATTTCCTAATTATTGCCTTATTTATTGTCCAAACAACTTTATCTTTGGATATGTTGTGTAAATATGAAGGTACTAAGAGACTGTATTAATATTTTTCACGATAAATTTCATACTTATTTTTTTCCTTCTTTGTGATTGTATAATTATTTGAAATTTGTTGAAAAATCTATTTTTAGCATCCCCAAAATTACGTCACTGTTATCACATATTACATGACACTGATATTACAACCACATATATTAATAGTAGATTCTATTAGCTTTCCAACCATATATAACATGCCTATGTTCAATTCATGGAGTATATATGGCTTCTAGTAATAGAGCAGACATTCAAAATAAAAAAAACTTAAAAATCCACGAACGTTTAAGTCAAGCGAGCCAAGTTAAAGAATGAGCCATCAGATCTCGTGCGGATGAAAACATCTCCATCAGCATCCACAAAGACTTGGTGTAACAAGACTGAGAAGAAGATGCCAAAGAGAGTGGGGGCAAGGACACAGCCCTGTTTGCCTCAATTCTTAACCTCGAAGCTATCAGATGTGCTACCATATAACTGTATACTGGCTTTCATGTCTTCATGTAAGGAGACGATCCGTTGGAGCAACTTTGGGGCACAGCCGATATGTTTTAATAGTTTATATTTGATAAAGTCCTGATCTGCTGACCGTGTCAAATGTCTTTGTCAGATCGACGAAAGCAATGAGCAATGACTTTCTCTGCTCTCTGAATTTCTCTTGCAGTTGTCAAAAAGTAAATATAATTTCAGTTGTTACCCATCCAGCTCTGAATCCACATTGCGACTCTGGAAGAACACGCTCGAAGAATTCTTTTAAACGTCAAAAATAACAATCACCCAAGTAAGTAGAGCAGCGCTAGACAAAAACAGAAAAGCACGACACTGGGCAACAACCCGGTAATAGTGTGACGACACTGGGCAACAACCCGGTAATAGTGTGACGACACTGGGCAACAACCCGGTAATAGTGTGACGACACTGGGCAACAGCCCGGTAATAGTGTGACGACACTGGCAACAGCCGGTAATAGTGTGACGACACTGGGCAACAGCCCGGTAATAGTGTGACGACACTGGGCAACAGCCCGGTAATAGTGATGACAAAGAAGAAATGTAACTCTTGAATTATGATGATCTATTGTTAATGATGTTGTGTTTAACATCATATTGTGTATGATGTCGTGTTAACATCATATTGTGTAGATGTTCGTGTTTAACATCATATTGGTATGATGTCGTGTTTAACATCATATTGTGTATGATGTCTGTGTTTAACATCATATTGTGTATGATGTCTGTGTTTAACATCATATTGTGTATGATGTCTGTGTTTAACATCATATTGTGTATGATGTCTGTGTTTAACATCATATTGTGTATGATGTCTGTGTTTAACATCATATTGTGTATGATGTCTGTGTTTAACATCATATTGTGTATGATGTCTGTGTTTAACATCATATTGTGTATGATGTCTGTGTTTAACATCATATTGCGTATGATGTCTGTGTTTAACATCATATTGTGTATGATGTCTGTGTTTAACATCATATTGTGTATGATGTCTGTGTTTAACATCATATTGTGTATGATGTCTGTGTTTAACATCATATTATGATATTTATATTTGTATATATATCATCTACAGTCCTAACGTTACCTGGAGAGATGTTCAACATATTATAGTACATTCTTCTAAAATGGAACCATTGTCTTCGGCTTCGGTCGGTGGTTGGTAAGTTAGCGCACTCGTAGAGATACTGCATACATCCTGGTCGCGTGGGTGGTTGGTAAGTTAGCGCACTCGTAGAGATACTGCATACATCCTGGTCGCGTGGGTGGTTGGTAAGTTAGCGCACACAGAAGAGATACTGCACATATCCTGGTTGCGTGGGTGGTTGATAAGTTAGCGCACACAGAAGAGATACTGCACATATCCTGGTCGCGTGGGTGGTTGGTAAGTTAGCGCACACAGAAGAGATACTGCATACATCCTGGTCGCGTGGGTGGTTGGTAAGTTAGCGCACACAGAAGAGATACTGCATACATCCTGGTCGCGTGGGTGGTTTGGTAAGTTAGCGCACACAGAAGAGATAATGCATACATCCTGGTCGGGACAAATCTTACACTCTATAGCCGTGCTATCCAACATTTGAAGACGCTCATCAAACTTCATGACTGTGGGGGTGCTCATCAAATTTCATGACTGTGGGGGTGCTCATCAAACTTCATGACTGTGGGGGCGCTCATCAAACTTCATGACTATGAAGGCGCTCATCAAACTTCATGACTATGGAGGCGCTCATCAAACTTCATGACTATGGAGGCGCTCATCAAACTTCATGACTATGGAGGCGCTCATCAAACTTCATGACTATGGAGGCGCTCATCAAACTTCATGACTATGGAGGCGCTCATCAAACTTCATGACTATGGGGGTGCTCATCAAACTTCATGACTGTTGGGGCGCTCATCAAACTTCATGACTATGAAGGCGCTCATCAAACTTCATGACTGTTGAGGTGCTCATCAAATTGAATGACTATGGAGGCGCTCATCAAATTTAATGACTATGGAGGTGCTCATCAAATTGAATGACTATGGAGGCGCTCATCAAATTTAATGACTATGGAGGTGCTCATCAAATTGAATGACTGTTGAGGTGCTCATCAAATTGAATGACTATGGAGGCGCTCATCAAATTTAATGACTATGGAGGTGCTCATCAAATTGAATGACTATGGAGGCGCTCATCAAATTTAATGACTATGGAGGTGCTCATCAAATTGAATGACTATGGAGGTGCTCATCAAATTGAATGACTATGGAGGCGCTCATCAAATTGAATGACTATGGAGGTGCTCATCAAATTGAATGACTATGGAGGCGCTCATCAAATTTAATGACTATGGAGGCGCGGGCGACATGTGACAATATACTGTCTCTGAGGGTAATACTCAAAAGTTACCATTTACTGAAATCTTATCTTTTATAAATAAAAATCTAGAAAAGACATGTTTAAATCTGAATTATAAAACTAACTGCATGTTTGTATTTTACAAGAAAAAACTTGAAAATGTTAAAAAACTGGAATTATTAAATTTGGACAACATATTCATGTAGAAATGTGCAGGACAACGCCACCATTTACAATTGAATATGTGCTTTTTAACCTGAGTTATGAGCTAAATAAGTTATCTGAAAAATGTATTCATTTCATAGCGTGTTCTTTCAACCATTATACTAAGATATTGAAGTGATACAGAGATGAACTTCTGTAGTTTCATTGGCAGTAGTGAGCTTGATTATAAATCAAGAGTACCTGGTTCAAACACCGCAGCGGGCATTTCGAAGCAAATTTGTTCCCTTGGATTTTTACGAACTGTAAAAGTGTTCATCCCCTGTTCATCCCATCATGTGGTTGATGTATTTAATTAATATTTCGAAGTGTTTCATACTGTTACATGTATCGAAATGTTTCATATTGTTACAGGTATCGAAATGTTTCATATTGTTACAGGTATCGAAATGTTTCATATTGTTACAGGAATCGAAACGGTTCATATATTTATAGGTATCGAAACGGTTCTTATAGTTACATATATCGAAATGGTTCATATATTTATAGGTATCGAAACGGTTCTTATTGTTACAGGTATCGAAATGGTTCATATATTTATAGGTATCGAAACGGTTCTTATTGTTAAAGGTATCGAAACGGTTCTTATTGTTACATGTATCGAAATGGTTCATATATTTATAGGTATCGAAACGGTTCTTATTGTTACAGGTATCGAAATGGTTAATTGTTACTGATATCGAAATGGTTCATATGGTTACAGATATCGAAATGGCTCATATTGTTACAGGTATTGAAATGGTTAATTGTTACAGGTATCGAAATGGTTCATATTGTTAAAGTTATCGAAATGTTTCATATTGTGACAGGTATCGAAATGTTTCACATTGTTACTGGTATCGAAATGGCTCATATTATTACAGGTATCGATATATTTCATATTGTTACATGTATCGAAATTGTCTATATTGTTACAGGTATCGTATTTATTTCTTATCGCTATAAGTATCGATATGTTTCATATTGTTACAGGTACCGATATGTTTCATATAGTTACATGTATCGAAGTGTTTCATATTGTTACAGGTACCGATATGTTTCATATAGTTACATGTATCGAAGTGTTTCATATTGTTACAGGTATCGAAATGGAGCCGGATATTGTGTGAATACAGCATTTGGATTTGGCTTGTTAGACGCTTTGACAACAGTTGAAACTGGAGACTTAAAAACATGGAAGAATGTTGAACAACAGAGAATATGCATCATTGAACCAACATTTAAAACTCATTTTCCAATGTAAGTTTTTCTTGTTTTTTCTTCGAGCTGTGATACCTTCTTCTTCTTCTTCTTCTTCATCATCGAACGCTTCATAAACGAGCCCTTGTTAACCACTCTTTGTGATTTGCAGTATGTGATCCTAGCCTAAGATCGATTGTATGTTGTTCCAGTTATGCGCCTACAAGTAAGCCAGACATCCAATATCTGCTACGCTTTTTATTTACTAGGTCACTTCCTAGGGAAGATCACGAAGAAGATGGGTTCAGGATGTAACTGATGGTTTGAACATGATGGCTGCAGAGGCAGAAAACATGGCCTATGAGAGAGAGAAATTACGAAGGACTGTTGGGGTGGCAAAGTTCTGCACAGGACAAGCTATTTGATGATGATAATGATGAGCATCTTTACGCCCCTACATCAATCGTCTCTTGCGACAGGCATTGTAGGTCTCAGTGTTTCTATTTGTTTGCTCCCCTTGTGAGCCCTAGCAACAAACTGGTGTAACTGTCATAACAATATAATCAGCTCTTGATATATTATAGTGTAACAAACTGGTGTAACTGTGATAACAATATAATAAGCTCTTGATATATTATAGTGTAACAAACTGGTGTAACTGTGATAACAATATAATCAGATCTTGATATATTATAGTGTAACAAACTGGTGTAACTGTCATAACAATATAATAAGATCTTGATATATTATAGTGTAACAAACTGGTGTAACTGTGATAACAATATAATAAGATCTTGATATATTATAGTGTAACAAACTGGTGTAACTGTCATAACAATATAATAAGATCTTGATATATTATAGTGTAACAAACTGGTGTAACTGTGATAACAATATAATCAGCTCTTGATATATTATAGTGTAACAAACTGGTGTAACTGTGATAACAATATAATCAGCTCTTGATATATTATAGTGCAACAAACTGGTGTAACTGTGATAACAATATAATAAGATCTTGATATATTATAGTGTAACAA
Source organism: Arion vulgaris (assembly GCA_020796225.1). Taxonomy (NCBI): domain Eukaryota; kingdom Metazoa; phylum Mollusca; class Gastropoda; order Stylommatophora; family Arionidae; genus Arion; species Arion vulgaris. The sequence continues at coordinate 87,216,319 of CM036756.1, forward strand.
ACTGGTGTAACTGTGATAACAATATAATCAGCTCTTGATATATTATAGTGTAACAAACTGGTGTAACTGTGATAACAATATAATAAGATCTTGATATATTATAGTGTAACAAACTGGTGTAACTGTGATAACAATATAATCAGCTCTTGATATATTATAGTGCAACAAACTGGTGTAACTGTGATAACAATATAATCAGCTCTTTATATATTATAGTGCAACAAACTGGTGTAACTGTGATAACAATATAATCAGCTCTTGATATATTATAGTGTAACAAACTGGTGTAACTGTGATAACAATATAATAAGATCTTGATATATTATAGTGTAACAAACTGGTGTAGCTGTCATAACAATATAATCAGCTCTTGATATATTATAGTGTAACAAACTGGTGTAACTGTGATAACAATATAATAAGATCTTGATATATTATAGTGTAACAAACTGGTGTAACTGTGATAACAATATAATAAGATCTTGATATATTATAGTGTAACAAACTGGTGTAACTGTGATAACAATATAATAAGATCTTGATATATTATAGTGTAACAAACTGGTGTAACTGTGATAACAATATAATAAGGTCGTGATATATTATCGTGTATTTACTGTGTGGATATTGAAAGACGGACAAGCAAACACATATCAACTCAGACCTAAGTTCGCCCTAACTACTGCTTCTTTCACATAGAAATCTACTAACTACTGCATCTTGCACATAGAAATCTACTAACTACTGCTTCTTGCGCATAGAAATCTACTAACTACTGCTTCTTGCGCATAGAAATCTACTAACTACTGCTTCTTGCACATAGAAATCTACTAACTACTGCATCTTGCGCATAGAAATCTACTAACTACTGCTTCTTGCGCATAGAAATCTACTAACTACTGCTTCTTGCGCATATAAATCTACTAACTACTGCTTCTTGCACATAGAAATCTACTAACTACTGCTTCTTGCGCACAGAAATCTACTAACTACTGCTTCTTGCACATAGAAATCTACTAACTACTGCTTCTTGCACATAGAAATCTACTAATTACTGCTTCTTGCACATAGAAATCTACTAACTACTGCTTCTTGCGCATAGAAATCTACTAACTACTGCTTCTTGCGCATAGAAATCTACTAACTACTGCATCTTGCACATAGAAATCAATCTACTAACTACTGTATCTTGCGCATAGAAATCTACTAACTACTGCATCTTGCGCATAGAAATCTACTAACTACTGCTTCTTGAGAATAGAAATCTACTAACTACTGCTTCTTCGCATGAAATCTACTAACTACTGCATCTTGCACATAGAAATCTACTAACTACTGCTTCTTGCCATAGAAATCTACTAACTACTGCATCTTGCGCATGAAATCTACTAACTACTGCATCTTGCATGAAATCTACTAACTACTGCATCTTGCGCATAGAAATCTACTAACTACTGCTTCTTGCTCATAGAAATCTACTAACTACTGCTTCTTGCGCATAGAAATCTACTAACTACTGTATCTTACGCATAGAAATCTACTAACTACTGCATCTTGCGCATAGAAATCTACTAACTACTGCTTCTTAGCATGAAATCTACTAACTACTGTATCTTGCGCATGAAATCTACTAACTACTGTATCTTGCGATAGAAATCTACTAACTACTGCATCTTGCATAGAAATCTACTAACTACTGCATCTTCGCATAGAAATCTACTAACTACTGTATCTTGCATAGAAATCTACTAACTACTGTATCTTGCATAGAAATCTACTAACTACTGTATCTTGCATAGAAATCTACTAACTACTGCATCTTGCGATAGAAATCTACTAACTACTGCATCTTGAAATAGAAATCTACTAACTACTGCTTTGCGCATAGAAATCTACTAACTCACTGTTCTTACGCATAGAAATCTACTAACTACTGCATCTTGCGCATAGAAATCTACTAACTACTGCATCTTGCGCATAGAAATCTACTAACTACTGCTTCTTGCACATAGAAATCTACTAACTACTGCTTCTTGCACATAGAAATCTACTAACTACTGCATCTTGCACATAGAAATCTACTAACTACTGCTTCTTGCGCATAGAAATCTACTAACTACTGCTTCTTGCGCATAGAAATCTACTAACTACTGCTTCTTGCGCATAGAAATCTACTAACTACTGCTTCTTGCCATATAAATCTACTAACTACTGCTTCTTGCAATAGAAATCTACTAACTACTGCATCTTGCGACAGAAATCTACTAACTACTGCTTCTTGCGCATAGAAATCTACTAACTACTGCTTCTTGCGCATATAAATCTACTAACTACTGCTTCTTGCACATAGAAATCTACTAACTACTGCTTCTTAGCATAGAAATCTACTAACTACTGCTTCTTGCACATAGAAATCTACTAACTACTGCTTCTTGCACATAGAAATCTACTAATTACTGCTTCTATGCATAGAAATCTACTAACTACTGCTTCTTGCGCATAGAAATCTACTAACTACTGCATCTTGCGCATAGAAATCTACTAACTACTGCATCTTGCGCATAGAAATCTACTAACTACTGCATCTTGCGCATAGAAATCTACTAACTACTGCTTCTTGCGCATAGAAATCTACTAACTACTGCATCTTAGCATAGAAATCTACTAACTACTGCTTCTTGCGCATAGAAATCTACTAACTACTGTATCTTGCGCATAGAAATCTACTAACTACTGTATTGCATAGAAATCTACTAACTACTGCATCTTGCGCATAGAAATCTACTAACTACTGCTTCTTGAGAATAGAAATCTACTAACTACTGCTTCTTGCGCATAGAAATCTACTAACTACTGCATCTTGCACATAGAAATCTACTAACTACTGCTTCTTGCACATAGAAATCTACTAACTACTGCATCTTGCGCATAGAAATCTACTAACTACTGCATCTTGCGCATATAAATCTACTAACTACTGCATCTTGCACATAGAAATCTACTAACTACTGCTTCTTGCGATAGAAATCTACTAACTACTGCATCTTAGCATGAAATCTACTAACTACTGCATCTTGCGCATAGAAATCTACTAACTACTGTTCTTGCCTAGAAATCTACTAACTACTGCTTCTTGCGCATAGAAATCTACTAACTACTGCTTCTTGCGCATATAAATCTACTAACTACTGCTTCTTGCGCATATAAATCTACTAACTACTGCTTCTTGCGCATAGAAATCTACTAACTACTGCTTCTTGCACATAGAAATCTACTAACTACTGCATCTTGCACATAGAAATCTACTAATTACTGCTTCTTGCACATAGAAATCTGAGGTAACTTCATACACTAAGTTCTTAAAACGCTAAGGGACATTTCGTCTATTTTCTGTGTAAGAAGTGTGTCTGAATCAATAAGTGTAACTACAGGAGTGCTTGTATCTGCATAATAAGCTTATCGCATGTGTTTGCACAAACACTGTTCAGTCAAAACTGACCTGATTATTCTGTTTCGAGCAAAACAAAGCGTTTGTGACAGCCACTCCTCAGTAAACTTATTTTTAAGAACGGATCTCTTATTGTGTTCGTAAGGGCGCTCGTATTGCTGTGCTAGGCAATGTGTGATGTAAGGGCGCTCGTATTGCTGTGCTAGGCAATGTGTCATGTAAGGGCGCTCGTATTGCTGTGCTAGGCAATGTGTGATGTAAGGGCGCTCGTATTGCTGTGCTAGGCAATGTGTGATGTAAACAATAAGATGAATGGGTTTGAGTCCTGTGTTTGGTAAATTGTTTTTCTGGAAGCCTAATACTTCTACGATATCTAGTTATTGATCATGCTTATGAGAAAGAAATATTATGAGGACTGTTAGGGTGGCAAAGTTCTGCTCAGAACAAGCTATTTGATGATGATAGAGAAATTACGTTTACAATGATCCATGATGGTCTAAACCAGCTGACATGACACATGCTGATGGTTGTATTGTTCCACCCCTTGATCCTATTCTGTGTGATTTCAGTAAATACATGCTGATGGTTGTATTGTTGCCACCCCCTTGATCCTATTCTGTTTGATTTCAGTAAACACATGCTGATGGTTGTATTGTTGCCACCCCCTTGATCCTATTCTGTTTGATTTCAGTAAACACATGCTGATGGTTGCATTGTTGCCACCCCCTTGATCCTATTCTGTTTGATTTCAGTAAACACATGCTGATGGTTATATTGTTGCCACCCCCTTGATCCTATTCTGTTTGATTTCAGTAAATTTGTTTCTGGACAGTCTTTGGAGATATCATTTCAAACTAGCGCATGCGCAGGACAGGAGAATGAAATCAATTATCTAGAGCACGTGCAGGTGATACTGGATCTTGAACATGGAAGAAGAGGCAACATTTACGTCGAGATGGTCTCAGCTATGGGTATGTAACTAGTGGTATGTAGCTAGTGGTATGTAGCTAGTGGTATGTAGCTAGTGGTATGTAGCTATGGGTATGTAATTAGTGGTATGTAGCTAGTGGTATGTAGCTAGTGGTATGTAGCTAGTGGTATGTAGCTATGGGTATGTAGCTAGTGGTATGTAGCTATGGGTATGTAGCTATGGGTATGTAGCTAGTGGGTATGTAGCTAGTGGTATGTAGCTAATGGTATGTAGCTAGTGGTATGTAGCTAATGGTATGTAGCTAGTGGGTATGTAGCTATAGGTATGTAGCTATGGGTATGTAGCTATGGGTATGTAGCTATGGGTATGTAGCTATGGGTATGTAGCTATGGGTATGTAGCTATGTGTATGTGACTATGGGTACATAATTACTGTACACACATAATGTAAACATGTGGATGCCCAGCAAATAACACTACATTCATTTCTGTCCATATTTTCCTTTTGTATTCTGGCATCAGTTGTCATCTTACACTGTATCAATCAATCTTGCAATATAGAACTATACAATCTTCATTTTGTTCACTGCGTGACAATAGTCACGGAGCATGGAGACTTCTAACAATCTTCATTTTGTTCACTGTGTGACGATAGTCACGGAGCATGGAGACTTCTAACAATCTTCATTTTGTTCACTGTGGGACAATAGTCACTGAGCATGGAAACATCTAAATCAGCAATAAGCTATCTCCAACTCACAATCAAGCAATCAATCAAATGTCATGATATTATTTCTTATGGAGGCGATTATGTCTTTCACATCTCTCTCTCTCTCTCTCTCTCTCTCACTCTCTCTCTCTCTCTCACTCTCTCTCGCTCTCTGTCTCTGGAGCACTTTAATAGTTCTGAGGCTAATCTCTTGTGGAACCATGTTACACCGTCCTACATCTTCTCCGTTTGCCTTCCATGATCGCTTCTTCTCTGTAGTATATCCGTTATCACAAATGTTCTAAATCTCTTCTTCTCTGTAGTATATCCGTTATCACAAATGTTCCATGATTTCTTCTTCTCTGTAGTATATCCGTTATCACAAATGTTCTAAATCTCTTCTTCTCTGTAGTATATCCGTTATCACAAATGTTCTAAATCTCTTCTTCTCTGTAGTATATCCGTTATCACAAATGTTCTAAATCTCTTCTTCTCTGTAGTATATCCGTTATCACAAATGTTCTAAATCTCCTCTTCGAATTCTGTATCCTTCTTCTTCTTCGAATGTTCCATATCGACTACTTGTTAAACCACTCTTTGTGATTTGTATGTGATCTGAGCCTAAGAGCAATTGTAATTATGCGCCTATAAATAGGCCAGCACATCCGATTTCTTCGACGCTTTTTATTTACTAGGGTAGCTTCCATAGGACCCTACATCAGTCGCCTCTGACGACATGCCTTGTAAGTCGCTGTGGTACTATTCGTTGCTCCCCTTGCGAGTCCCGGCAAGGCACGTACTACATTCTGTATTTGAAAAACATTACCTATCTAATTTGTATTCTTTTCATTGGATATCTTTGTGTGCAGGTCACTTTTAATTGAATATCTTTTTTGTGCAGGTCACTTTTCATTGGATATCTTTGTGTGCAGGTCACTTTTCATTGGATATCTTTGTGTGTAGGTAACTTTTCATTGGGTATCTTTGTGTGCAGGTCACTTTTAATTGAATATCTTTTTGTGCAGGTCACTTTTCATTGGATATCTTTGTGTGCAGGTCACTTTTCATTGGATATCTTTGTGTGCAGGTCACTTTATATTGGGTATCTTTGTGTGCAGGTCACTTTTCATTGGGTATCTTTGTGTGCAGGTCACTTTTCATTGGATATCTTTGTGTGCAGGTCCCTTTTCATTGGGTATCTTTGTGTGCAGGTCACTTTATATTGGGTATCTTTGTGTGCAGGTCACTTTTCATTTGGTATCTTTGTGTGCAGGTCACTTTTCATTGGTATCTTTGTGTGCAGGTCACTTTTCATTGGTATCTTTGTGTGCAGGTCACTTTTCATTGGTATCTTTGTGTGCAGGTCACTTTTCATTTGGTATCTTTGTGTGCAGGTCACTTTTCATTGGTATCTTTGTGTGCAGGTCACTTTTCATTGGGTATCTTTGTGTGTAGGTAACTTTTCATTGGATATCTTTGTGTGCAGGTCCCTTTTCATTGGGTATCTTTGTGTGCAGGTCACTTTTCATTGGGTATCTTTGTGTGCAGGTCACTTTATATTGGGTATCTTTGTGTGCAGGTCACTTTTCATTGGGTATCTTTGTGTGCAGGTCACTTTATATTGGGTATCTTTGGTGCAGGTCACTTTTCATTTGGGTATCTTTGTGTGCAGGTCACTTTTCATTGGGTATCTTTGTGTGCAGGTCACTTTTCATTGGGTATCTTTGTGTGCAGGTCACTTTTCATTGTGTATCTTTGTGTGCAGGTCACTTTTAAAACAATATCGTTTGTTTATTTCGATGCCCATGAGATTTCCAGTCTTCTTCTGTAAAATTACATCTCTGTAGCTTGGGTCTCTGTAGCTTGGGGTCTTTGTAGTGTGGAGGTATTTGTAGCTTGGGAGTCTTTGTAGCTTGGGGGTCTTTATAGCATGGGGGTCTTTTAGATTGGGGGTCTTTGTAGCTTGGAGGTCTCTGTAGCTTGGGGTTTTGTAGCTTGGGGTCTCTGTAGCTTGGGGTCTCTATAGCTTGGGGTCTCTGTAGCTTGGAGGTATATGTAGCTTGGGGGTCTCTGTAGCTTGGGGGTCTCTGTAGCTTTGGGGGTCTTTGTAGCTTGGGAGTCTTTATAACTTGGGGGTCTCTGTAGCTTGGGAGTCTTTGTGGGGTAGAGCCTAGGTGCTCGTCTCTCGTGTCAAAGGTTCCAGGCTCGCTCCCTCGTGGAGACATCTGGATATCATTCCTTAGATCCCTGATCTTAGTGTAGGTGAGATAGAGCTCTTTGTCCTATCGGAGACGGACGATAAAACGTAGGTCTTGTGTTCAATTTGAGAAAGTAAAATGAACTAATCGCAGTTCAAAATCGAGAAGAGCAGGCTGGAAAGTCGATGCCAGGGCAAAATTAATTAGAAAATATGAAAACTAAAATTAATTAGAAAATATGAAAACTAAAATTAATTAGAAAATATGAAAACTAAAATTCCTACACAAACATCTCCATCGTTTTCAAAATTACTTCAGGAACCCTTGCCGGTACTACGGAGTTCGTGCAGATCATACATGGTTGCTCGCCAAAATGCAATGATGATGGTCCTATCAATCAATCAATCAATCAGTAGCTTGTAGAAATCTTATTGATTGTGTTTTTTTTATTGTCCTTGATTCGCTGCTACACAGGAGTATTGTCCTTGATTCGCTGCTACACAGGAGTATTGTCCTTGATTCGCTGCTACACAGAAGTATTGTCCTTGATTCGCTGCTACACAGAAGTATTGTCCTTGATTCGCTGCTACACAGAAGTATTGTCCTTGATTCGCTGCTACACAGAAGTATTGTCCTTGATTCGCTGCTACACAGAAGTATTGTCCTTGATTGCGCTACACAGAAGTATTGTCCTGATTCGCTGCTACACGAAGTATTGTCCTGATGCTGCTACACGAAGTATTGTCCTTGATTCGCTGCTACACAGAAGTATTGTCCTGATTCGCTGCTACACGAAGATTGTCCTTGATTCGCTGCTACACGAATGTCCTTGATTCGCTGCCACACAGAAGTATTGTCCTTGATTCGCTGCCACACAGAAGTATTGTCCTTGATTCGCTGCCACACAGAAGTATTGTCCTTGATTCGCTGCTACACAGAAGTATTGTCCTTGATTCGCTGCTACACAGGAGTATTGAATCCATACTGTGTTTTTCTTTTCCTCAGTGACGTGGTAATGAATTCAAGCACAGTTTTTGGTTGTATTTGTCCGTGTAGTATGTCTGTGTCTATACTTGTCGGTGTCTGTGTCACTAGTAACGTATGTGAAGGAGAAGATAGAGATATGTTGGGCATATCTTGTGAAGGAATGATCAAAAAAATAATCAAAGTAGACATGCGAAGGGTTCAAGAAAGAGAGGACGCCATAGGAAATCTGAAACGAACTTTGCTGAGTGAGGCCAGAAATATCGATCTCAGTTCTATGGAGAAGCTTGCGCAAGTTGCCCTGGACAGAGTTGTATAGAGAAATTACTTGCAGTCCCTATGTAACGTTTATCGATACGAAAGGATTATATTTAGACTGCTTTTTGGTATGATCAGCATTCACAACCCTCCGTAAATAAAGTGTCGTAACCTTCCACTCCGTGTACTACTCGCCATGGTATCTGAGTCTTATCTTGTCTTTCTCTTGTCTTCCATTGTCATGTTGTGCACGCTGGTCGACATCGAACACACACCTGAAGGATAAGCACCAGAGCCACATCATCAGGATAAGAAAAGAATTGTTTCACAGCTTCAGGATAAGAAGAGATTTGTCTCACAGCTTCAGTGTAAGAAGAGATTTGTCTCACAGCTTCAGGATAAGAAGAGATTTGTCTCACAGCTTCAGGATAAGAAGAGATTTGTCTCACAGCTTCAGGATAAGAAGAGATTTGTCTCACAGCTTCAGGATAAGAAGAGATTTGTCTCACAGCTTCAGGATAAGAAGAGATTTGTCTCACAGCTTCAGGATAAGAAGAGATTTGTCTCACAGCTTCAGGATAAGAAGAGATTTGTCTCACAGCTTCAGGATAAGAAGAGATTTGTCTCACAGCTTCAGGATAAGAAGAGATTTGTCTCACAGCTTCAGGATAAGAAGAGATTTGTCTCACAGCTTCAGGATAAGAAGAGATTTGTCTCATAGCTTCAGGATAAGAAGAGATTTGTCTCACAGCTTCAGGATAAGAAGAGATTTGTCTCACAGCTTCAGGATAAGAAGAGATTTGTCTCACAGCTTCAGGATAAGAAGAGATTTGTCTCATAGCTTCAGGATAAGAAGAAGAGATGTGTTTCACAGCTTCAGGATAAGAAGAGATTTGTCTCACAGCTTCAGGATAAGAAGAGATTTGTCTCACAGCTTCAGGATAAGAAGAGATTTGTCTCACAGCTTCAGGATAAGAAGAGATTTGTCTCATAGCTTCAGGATAAGAAGAAGAGATGTGTTTCACAGCTTCAGGATAAGAAGAAATTTGTCTCACAGCTTCAGGATAAGAAGAGATTTGTCTCACAGCTTCAGGATAAGAAGAGATTTGTCTCACAGCTTCAGGATAAGAAGAGATTTGTCTCACAGCTTCAGGATAAGAAGAGATTTGTCTCACAGCTTCAGGATAAGAAGAGATTTGTCTCACAGCTTCAGGATAAGAAGATATTTGTCTCATAGCTTCAGGATAAGAAGAAGAGATGTGTTCACAGCTTCAGGATAAAAGAATTTGTCTCACAGCTTCAGGATAAGAAGAGATTAATAAAACTGCTCTTGTACACGCTGTCTTTCACTGTCTCTGTTATTTATTTTATATTTCTATTTCTCTGTGAGTTTTAGTTGAAGACATGTTTGGTTACTCGTCATGTAAACTTTCAGGTTTTTTTAAATTTTAATTGTTTTAATATTTGCTACATAAAGGTAAACAATTACAACAGAACGAACGGCAGAAAAACTATACGTTATAAAAATACTTGTTATATGTTACATGCAAATTATATGTATATACAAACTATATGTTATATACAAACTATATTTATATACAAACTATATGTTAGATACAAACTATATGTTATAAAAACAATATAAAAATTATTCGTTTTATTAAAGCTATACGTTTAAAAAAACTACCTTTTATAATAAATACTGCCTGTTATAATAAATACTACCTGTTCCGCCACTGGGAAAAAATGTGAAATAGTGAACCATTAATTACTATTGGTGTACTTTTTTCAGGTACGGTTACGCCTCTGATGTATGAGCGTATAAATGATGATTCTAAAAGTGGATTTCAACAATGGCCTTTGATGAGCACACACTCATGGGGAGAAAATCCGAAAGGAAAGTGGATAATTCGTATTGCGGACAGAGTGAGTTATCTTTGCATGGCTTGTAATATTGAATGTATTTATATAATTGTATGTACTGTTGTCAGGTGTCAAAACTTGACAATGTTAGACTGTGTATATGTGTGGAAGCTAAACTTGACAATGTTAGACTGTGTATATGTGTGGAAGCTAAACTGACAATGTTAGTGAATGTGTCGAAGGTAAACTTGACAATTGTTGGACTGATGAATGTGTGTCGAAGGTAAACTTGACAATGTTAGACTGTGTATGTGTGTCGAAGGTAAACTTGACAATGTTAGACTGTGAATGAGTGTAGAAGGTAAACTTGACAATGTTGGACTGTGAATGTGTGTCGAAGGTAAACTTGACAATGTTGGACTGTGAATGTGTGTCGAAGGTAATAGTATAATGAAATGACTTCTCAAGATTGAAACCGTATTAAAACTTTGTGTTTGAAATTGAAGTATCAAACTTTCTCAAGACTGGACCTTGGCGTTAGAAGTATCAAGTTTTGAAACGCTGGACATCAGTGTTAAAAGTATCAAGTTTTGAAACGCTGGACATCAGTGTTAGAAGGTAAACTTGACAATGTTAGACTGTGAATGTGTGTAGAAGGTAAACTTGACAATGTTGGACTGTGAATGTGTGTAGAAGGTAAACTTGACAATGTTGGACTGTGAATGTGTGTCGAAGGTAATAGTATAATGAAATGACTTCTCAAGATTGAAACCGTATTAAAACTTTGTGTTTGAAATTGAAGTATCAAACTTTCTCAAGACTGGACCTTGGTGTTAGAAGTATCAAGTTTTGAAACGCTGGACATCAGTGTTAGAAGTATCAAGTTTTGAAACGCTGGACATCAGTGTAGGACGATGCGGCATCAACTTTTAAAATAGAAGGACATTGAGATTTGAAGACCAAGTGTACAGAAAAAAAAGTGTTAGACGATGTAGACATTTTAAAGGGATTCTTCAAGTTGGCATCCACGCTATTTTCCCTATCCTAACTCAACACGTCTGCTACTCAATGACAGCTTAATAGAGAAAATAATGAAGATACAGGTGAGTAATCCTTGTCCCTTTTGGTTATAATAATAATAATAATTCCTCTCGTACCGTTATACGTTACATAGGGCCTGCAAGTAATTTCTCCATACCGCTCTATCCTGGGTATCTAGCTCAATCTCATCCATGGAACTGAGACATATATTTCTTGCCTTTCTCTGCAAAGTTCATTTCAGGGTCTCCTTAGGTCGACCTCTCTTTCTTGAACCCTTTGCATCCCACTTCAATGCCTGCTTTGATATTCCTTAATCATTTCTCCTCAAGGTGTGTCCAACATATCTCCATCTTCTCTTTCTTATAACAGTTGTCACTAGTGGTTGACCAGACATGTCTCTGATTTCATCACTTCTCCTGAATTTGCTCCATTTTATATTCATTATTTTTCGCAGACATCTATTTTCAAATGCATTCAATTTGTCCATTTTGGTTATCTAACTGTAATTGTAAACTGCAGACTAGGCCAGTGCACTCTTCATTTAGCTGTCCACACGTCCCAGAGAGAAGGTTGCAGCTTTCTGAGATTTGTGCAATGTCGTGAGGTTTATACTTCTATTCAGAAGTGAACCAAATAACAGCTTTATGTGTGTGTGTGTGTGTGTGTGTGTGTGTGTGTGTTCGTGCGTGTATGTGTGTGTTTAATGTGTGTGTGTGTGCGTGGATGTGTGTGTGCATGTGTGTATGTCTATATGGTGTGTGCACCCTTGCAAGTGTGTGATAAACAAGACAGCGGAGAAAGTAGTTATTAAAACGACGAAAAAGAAAAAACATATAGAAAAAGGAAACAAAATGAAAAAGGCCTTGTCAAAAGAAACCCAGCTCGCTCCTTCGTGAAGAAAACGGGATATTTTCACAGAGATCCCTGATCTCAGTCTAGGCCAGGAACGCAAGAGAGAGAGAGATCTCAGTCTAGGCCAGGAACGCAAGAGAGAGAGAGAGATCTCAGTCTAGTCCAGGAACGCAGAGAGGAGAGAGAGAGATCTCAGTCTAGGCCAGGAACGCAAGAGAGAGAGAGATCTCAGTCTAGGCCAGGAACGCAAGAGAGAGAGAGAGAGATCAGTCTAGGCCAGGAACGCAAGAGAGAGAGAGATCAGTCTAGGCCAGGAACGCAAGAGAGAGAGAGAGATCTCAGTCTAGGCCAGGAACGCAAGAGAGAGAGAGATCTCAGTCTAGGCCAGGAACGCAAGAGAGAGAGAGAGAGATCTCAGTCTAGGCCAGGAACGCAAGAGAGAGAGAGATCTCAGTCTAGGCCAGGAACGCAAGAGAGAGAGAGAGATCAGTCTAGGCCAGGAACGCAAGAGAGAGAGAGAGATCTCAGTCTAGGCCAGGAACGCAAGAGAGAGAGAGAGATCTCAGTCTAGGCCAGGAACGCAAGAGAGAGAGAGAGATCAGTCTAGGCCAGGAACGCAAGAGAGAGAGAGAGATCTCAGTCTAGGCAGGGAAAGCAAGAGAGAGAGAGATCTCAGTCTAGGCCAGGAACGCAAGAGAGAGAGAAAGATCTCAGTCTAGGCCAGGAACGCAAGAGAGAGAGAGAGAAATCTCTGTCTAGGCCGGAAGCAAGAGAGAAAGATCTCAGTCTAGGCCAGGAACGCAAGAGAGAGAGAGAGAGATCTCAGTCTAGGTGACATAACGACTGTTACTTGCCAATACTTGTATATTTTCTTCAAATCTACATTTAACGTTATATAACTGTAGCATAAACTAATGACAACTCCAAATTATGTTATTTTTCATCTCCCAGTCTAATAACAGTTTCCAAGGAAAATTGAAAGGTCTGAGTATTGTTCTTTATGGAACTAAAAACATACCCGAGTACCGGAAAATATGGCCAATCAGTTGTGGTGTCTTGTCCAATTTGACCGTAAGTTTGTATCCCAGGTCTTTGTTAAATTGTTCACGTGACGTCTTAAGTTAAGATTTTATATATCTATTCATATAGACAAGATTAAAGTAAAACTTATATAACATTTCATAATCTTCAAAATTACATCGGGGACAGTCGCCGGTGCAACGGAGCTCGTGCACTATTGTTGAGATCTCCTTGTGTAAGAATTAGATTGAAGCTCACAAGGTTAATCACCGAAGTGCAATGATGATGATCCTATTATTAATCAATTAATCAATCTCTAACTTGTTTTAACAATAGCAATAATTGTCATGTTTTAACTTTGGCAATCTCTCGATCTAATCTATAATTGTGAAATATAATGGAACACTTTCTTGAAATAGTTTCAAGTGCGAGCAGCTGATTATCACACTCGATACTGACCTGAAGGACGCAGAAAGTTGGCTCTGCCTCTTGTTCCAAAGGTAATCGGTTCGCTTCCCGTGCAACCATCGGTATTTATCCATAGATCTCTGATCTTAGTGTAGAGTGAGATTGACTCTTAGTTCTATCGGAGACGGACGATAAAACGTAGGTCACGTGTTCAATTTGAATATGAAAAGAAACCTCGGTAGTTCAAAATAGAGAAGAATAAGCTGGGATGCCGCTGCTCAGGCAAAATTCATTATTAAGATTTTTTTTTTTAAAAAGGGGACTCTCCTTAAATCCTACCAAATATTTTCAACATCTTCTAAATTACATAGGGGACTCTCGACGGTGCTACGGAGTTAGTTCACTGCCGCTGAGATCTTCATGAGTAAGAAAGATATCGGAGCACACATGATTACTCACCGAAGTACAATGATGATGGTCCAATCAATCAATCAACATAAGAAAGTGGGATCTCGATCTTGCTATCCTCCTTAACATAATATAGAGCCACTTAATTAATGGATCACTACCTGGATCGTTGCTCTCTGATGGTGAAGGTCGTTGCTTGACGTTTATGAACATTGAGGTCATATTTTATTCATGTTGTCAGGAAAGACTTATAGTTGCCTTCTATCGTATTTATTGTTCAACATCTAAGTAGCAAAGGAAAACCGTTTTCATACCTCGAGGCATATTGCGTTATACGGTGTTAGGGCCACAATTTTCGTTGCCTGTCGGCACACGATGTGTGATGTGGTCAACATGTCGGCACACGATGGGTGATGTGGTCAACATATTGGTACACGATGGGTGATGTAGTCAACATCCCTCAGGCCGCCGTTACTTTCCATCGCTTTTCCTGGTACACAATTGAAGCTGGTTCGACCTGAGAGCCGTTACAGTTAAAAAATATTCCCGCCAACTGTGGAACTGGACGCAGACTACTGGCCTGAGAAAATATTCCCCGCCAACTGTGGGAACTGGACGCAGACTACTGGCCTGAGAAAATATTCCCCGCCAACTGTGGAATTGGACGCAGACTACTGGCCTGAGAAAATATTCCCCGCCAACTGTGGAATTGGACGCAGACTACTGGCCTGAGAAAATATTCCCCGCCAACTGTGGAATTGGACGCAGAATACTGGCCTGAGAAACAATTTTATTAACAAATTTGGGGTGTCAAGAATAGAACCACTGTTACCTGCCATGTCGTAAGAGGCGACTAAGGAGGTTTGGATGAAATCGGATGCACATGTCCTAAACGTGTAGAAGTCTATGCGTTTAGGGGCCTACCAAACCAATGTGTAACGTATACACGTTCTTGGCAAAGATCAAACATATCACAAAGAGTGATTAAAATTGGTCGTAAAGAACGAACGCCAAGAAGAAGAAGAAGAAGAAGACTAACAACTACGCTACTGCGACTCTCTTGCGTAGCAAAGTTAACCACAATTCGATCATCCGATCTGGACAGCAGACATTTCCTGATGATATCTGGATATATAGGGCTGGTTCAATAAGATTTGACTATCAAGGAACATTGACTCACAAACAACCCCATGTCCCGGAAACTGAAACATTTTGGTCACATGAAAAGTCACAGTTGTTTGGAGGGAGCAATATAGAGAGCATGCATCCTGAAAAACAAGACAGGGAAGACCAAGACAACAGGGCAAAAGAAAGAATCCCTGAACGGAGGTAAACGAATTTAAAAGAATTAGCTAGAGACAGAGAGATTTTCAGGCAGGTTGTAATAAGAGTAATATTCTGCTACGAGTATGTCACAGCATATATCACACTCTATCTGTCATTTATGTTTCTCTAACTTTATGTGTGTATTTTGTCTCGTTCACCAGCTATCAATTAACGTTTAGACATTAGTCCTAATTTAGCATTTCTGACTAATAATTTGCGTGACACATTGCTTTCATTATCACTAGTGTTCCTCGCCATTCAAGCGAACATTATTCCAATTTCAGAAGTACTTGTTATTTAAATTTCCGGATAAAGGATGAGAGAACATGTAGTCCCACAGAGTACCGTGTGCACACTGAGAACCTTTACCCACACTTGCCTCAAGCCATGGAAGTTCTACTACACGTGTTCAATAGCCCAGCCTGTTACCATCTGCGCCATGTAAGAACACTCTACATCTATATGTCTTTTTTATATGTGTCGTATATGGTTATGTTTCGGTTGTAACCATAGTAACAATCATATTTATGTCTAATTCTCTCACTATCTTGTTTTGATGTTTAGAAGAGCGGATCAGTTGCTCCCAGCAGCAACATACATTTGGAGACCATATATGATCATCAATTGTTTACACGTAATTAACCAGACAAACCAGTCTTGGGTAAATGACTTCAGTATCCATACAGAGAGAGAGAGAGAAGAAGCAGTTGCAAGATTTTTAGATGCTAGTATTCACTTACAGACTTGTAGGTGTAGGTCTATTGTGTTCGAACAAGGTCCGCTTATTTTTAAACAGACAACAGACTATCAGTATCATACTGTTGAACATGATGATAGTGTGTGTACGATTTCATGTGTGAAAAGTCACCATAGTTATTTATCAAACAAATATAGTTAGAGTTACCGTTACTGAAATAAACTAAATATTCTATAGATAACGGACGTTGTTGTATGATATATTTGTCCGGATGTTGTTTCGTCTCTAATACACAAGCACAATAAGTTTATGGCGTGTGCTTGTGCAAACACTGTTCGATCGAATCGAACCTGATTATTCTGTGTTCAAGAGACGAAGCGTTTGAGACAGACACTACTCAGTAAAGCTTCTTTTAAAGAGCTAGCTGGCTGTGTTCTTAAAAGCGCTCGTAGTGTTAGGCTAAGCAATGGGTGTCCTAGGAAATAAGGCTTTGTGGTTCGAATCCCGAAAAGTGTCAAAGAAGAGGTATACTCTAACAAAGAATTGATGACAAAATAAGGAAAATCAAGAGAACAACGAAAACAAATTAGAAGATTATGGTGATTTTTTGTCGTATTAAAAGCCTGGATGAAAACCTGTCAAATCATAAAATTGAGGGCAAGATAGCCAGGGGTAGACAGAGAAATATGGTTAAACTTTGATTGCAATACTAAACTGTGTATTTATTGATATTTACAAAACTTTCACCCACATTATGCTATCTGTACTAAACCTGTACGCTGACATCAAATGATAGAAGACAACTAGTCGGGACAGAGATGAAGTGTCTAAGCAGAATGCTGGGGGTAACAAGAAGAGACATGTTGAGAAATGAAGACATCAGGGAAAAAGTGGGTAAAACATCAGTACTAGACTTCATCAAGAAACAACAAATTAAATGGGTCATAAGCAGATTACTAACAGACAGTGCATATAAAGAGCAATGTTGCTCAATACACTGGATACAAAGCAAAAGGCTGCCACCAAAACGCAAAACGCAAAGCGCAACTGGCAACTTTTGATTTGTCAATCGGACTACTTTTATCTTGAACACCCTGTAATTCAAGCACGATTCTGTACTAACTTTCTTTCTTACAATGAAGCTGGTAACTATGTCTTTACTAACTTTCTTCTACGATGAAGCTGGTAACTATGTCTTTTACTAACTTTCTTTCTTACGATGAAGCTGGTGACTATGTCTTTCTGTTGTTGTTGATAACTATTCTGTTGTTGTTGTTGATAACTTTTCTGTTGTTGTTGTTGATAACTTTTCTGTTGTTGATAACTTTTCTGTTGTTGTTGTTGATAACTTTTCTGTTGTTGTTGTTGATAACTTTTCTGTTGTTGATAACTTTTCTGTTGTTGTTGTTGATAACTTTTCGTAGGTTTAATGTAGTTATCACATGTAGGTGTTTTATGCAACTATGCCTTGCTCGTTGTATATATGTGGATCTCTCTGGTAACACAAAGTAACAGGAAACACCACACGGTAATATTGAAACAAAACAACATAACACTGAAAGAAGTCCATCGATTCAAGTATCTGGCAACATTCCTAACATTAGATGGAAGATGTAAAATAGAGATTAGGAGTAGAATAGCTCAAGCGATAGCAGCTTTATGGAAATGAAAAACACACTATGCGTGAATTCACTACCAATGACACTGCGAAAACGAGTACTTCTATGCTATATTGAATCAATACTTATGTATGGCAGCGAATCATGGACAATTGACAAGCAATGGATAAGATCATTGGAAGCCACAGAGATGTGGTTTTACAGAAGAATGCTGAACATTTCATGGACAGCGAAGAAAATAAATGACGAGATTTGAAATCAAGCCTGCACGCAAAGAAACTTTATCAAAAGAATAAGAATCAAACAGTCAAGGTTCTTCTGGCATGTAATGCAAAGAGAAGGTTTAGAACATTTGGTGACAACAGGTAATATGCAGGGAAAGAGAGATCGTGGAAGGCAGAGGGAGAAGATGTTGGATGGTCTGACATCGTATTTCAACACAAGATCGACGTCTGAACTGATTAGCTGCACCAAAGAGGGAAATAGTTGTGGAGAGACATGATCGCCGCATACGCCGGCAGGCATGGTAGTTGATTGAACACAAAGTAAGCATACAAATCTAACCTTGATCATGTATGCCCCACCTGTGGTCGGAGATTCTGTTCTAGGATTGGACTCTACAGTCACCTCCTCACACACCAGAGAGGTGCAACAGCACACGTCTGAGATTGTTGTCATCATCGCTTGCGATGGACGGCTATATAGGCATAAAAATGCTGTTGATCATTTGTTGTTTAGCTGTCAGTGAGATGTTTGGCTGTCTTGCACACAAATTAAAAACAAAAAGGTTTCAAGTACTTTTGTTATGATACAAGACAGTAAACAACATCAACTGGACAACAAATCAATAATTCAACACAAGACACAAAACAGTAAAACAACATCAACTGTACAACAAATCAATAATTCAACACAAGAGACAATGGCTTGATAGATATACTAATAAACTTTACACGAGAATTAACCCTAAAACAGAAGATATGTATGCAACAGTACAACCTCTAAGATATATATATATCGTATAAGTATATATATGTATATTTCTAGACTAAAATATTTCTTCACAATTTATAAGCAGGTATTTTTTGAATGTAATACCTGTAGCAAGATGTGAGAGGTAAACATCATCAAAAAATGAAGTATTCTGGGTAAATTGTAGCAATACACAGAAATCATGAAATATTGTTTCGTTACTCTGTTTTTAGGAGAAAATGAGTTTTTATTTTGTTAAGAGTAAATGAAGAAATGCAGAAAGAGACTAAAATATAAAGAAAGGAAAAGATGTAATCGATAATGAAAGATGAGGGTAAACTTGTGACAAGAAGGCAGGAGTAGACGAAAAGCAAGAAGAAGAAAATAGAAAATTAAATAATGAGAAATGATTACACAAGTATGATAATACGTTCAGAGAAAAACAAATGCAAAGAAACATTCAAGAGATTATTACTGAGAAGTTCACAGAAGTTGTACAATGAGCGTTGCACAGAAGTTGTACAATGAGAGTTGCACAGAAGTTGTACAATGAGAGTTGTAGTCAAGTTGTATCATGGGCAGTGTGTAGAGAAGTTGATGACAAAATATGAAGAAGGAAATAATACAGAAAATATATATGCAGAAATTAAGACAACTTTCGCCAGTTACAGCGTCAGTCAGATTATGGCTATGTGACTTTCATATCATACGTTTGACACAGCTTATGCAAATGACATTTGTCAACATTTATTTGCATATTATAGTCAAGAACATATGTTTCCATCCTCCAATACATCATCTTTCTTAATATTCCCACACACACTGTACTCTAATGATGTTAGTTTGCCCAACGTCACCGAGGTACTTGTCCACGTATAACCCTTATTTCAATCCTGATGTTTGCTATCTATGATTCTGCTTCTACATATGTGGATAATAAAGCATTTATGATATCCACCGTTTCCATAGAACAACATTACAACTTTTGAAACAAGATGTTACAGAACATTCTTAGAACATCCTGGACAGAGAAGAGAAAAAAACAAAGACATCATACAAGACTTTCATATTAAGGAGCATTAGCTCATCAATAACATCATGTCCTGGAAGATGAAATATTTTGGCCATGTTAAACGTCACAGTGGCTTGGAGAGAATGGTAATGAAAGGTATGGTTCCTGGAGTACGAGGCAGGGGACGACGAAGGTGGCAGCAAAACATCACAGAAACCTTGAACATGACGCTGTGGGGAGCTGGAAAACTTTCAGAGACAGAGAGTTGTTCAGGAGGATGTGATGAAAGCAACATTGCAAGCGAACATGCTACTTGATGACCGTGTCCATACTTTGCTACTAATTCAACCACAAACACTAACACTAACACTAACACTAACACTAGCACTAACACTAACACTAGCACTAACACTAGAACATGCACTTAGATAACCGTGTCCATACTTTGCTACTAATTCTAACCACTAGCACCTAACACTAGCACTAACACTAACACTAACACTAACACTAACACCAACACTAACACTAACACAGCACAACACTAGCACTAACACCAACACTAACACAACACTAACACCAACACTAGCACTAACACCAGCACCAACACCAACACTAACACTAACACAACACCAACACTAACACTAGCACAACACTAGCACCAACACTAGCACAACACTAACACTAACATCAACACTAACACCAACACTAGCACTAACACTAACACTCAGCACTAACACAACACTAACACTAGCACTAACACTAGCACCAACACTAGCACTAACACTAGCACTAACAAACCTAGCACAACACTGCATCAACACCTAACACTAACACTAACACTAACACTAGCACTAACACTAACATCAACACTAACACTAACACTAACACTAATCACCTAACACTAACACTAACACTAACACAACACTAACACTAACACAACACTAACACCAACACTCAACACTAACTACCAGCACTAACACCTAGCACCAACACTAGCACTAACACCAGCACCAACACTCAGAACATGCTACTTGATACCGTGTCCATAGCTTTGCTACTAATTCAAACACAAACACAAACACTAACACTAACACTAACACTAACACTAACACTAGACTAATGTATACACAAACCGTGCAATAGGTACATGTACATGTGACCAAGAGGTTGAATGAAGTCATTAGACAAGCAAGCAAAGACAGTCATAAAACATAAACAGAAGAACATGAGAAAAGTAGATAACAAAGAACAATGAGAAAAGTAGACAAGCAGAAGAACAATGAGAAAAGTAGATAGATGGACAGAAATATGATTGAATAGTAGAATGGTAATCAGCAGAAAATAAGGAACATAAATGCAGTAGAATAAACACGTGACCAGAACCTAGGATCATGTAAAATATATTCTTTAAAGAGTGTGGAAAGAAACTAATGAACTGTAAAAGAATCCATAGATTGCCAGCAATCACAATAATAAAAAGGTAGATAGACTCATTTATTATAAGCGATATTCATTAGAATAAATCCTCCAGAAGGGACTAGAGAACGTAGCATAAGATAAATAACATAAATATCATATTGACATTTGAGAGATAATTACGATCCTTTTAAGTAATTAATCAGACAGAATGTCTTGAGAAGACATCTACTGTGTCTTGACATTTCTCCTAAGTAATCAGGACAGAATTGTTTGAGTAGACAATATCTTCTGTGTCCTTGACATCTGTCCTAAGCTAATCAGGACAGAATTGTCTTGGAGGAGACAACATCTTCTATGTCTTGTTGACATCTGTCCTAAGATTAGTATCACTGAAATAAGCAGCTGATGTTCAAAATTAGCTGTTAACTGTACATCCTGTAATATCTCTTTTTAGTGCAGTATAGACAGGTAGACATGAATCTGAGCAATTTAATGGTCGTACTGGCTAGAGAGTCACTGGGAAACTGATCAGATTAAGATTTTATCTTTATGCCCCAGATAGAAAAAAAGACTTCTTGTCTTTACAGAAGATTGAACCGGTCTCCTGAATGGGAACCGCACATAATCCATTCTGACCAGACGTTAGTGGTTTTGTATCAGCAGGAATAAGCAGTAGGATTATGTTAGCAGATTTCAACAAAACTGATTTCAAAATGGCCATCTTATACGATGATATATCTCGTATTAATTCACTTGAAGATAGGAAGCAAACTTAATTTTGGAAGTCAAATTTAATTTTTATTATTATTATTGCTAATAACGTCCTATAGTAATACTAGACTAAGGTAAATCAAATTTAGGACAAATAAAATCTCGGTAAACAATTCACAGAACACCTGCAAGAAGCCGTCTATGAAAGGCGGTGATTCATCTATAAATATCACCATGACTACGTTAGAGATAACACAAGACAAAAAGCTATCAATACAATACAACATATGAATACGTTTCACCAACTACTTACAACATATTACATGCTACTTTTTACAGATTATAGCATATCACAATAGGGATATTCGTAGCTCCAGTTTATTGCTGAATGAAGTTGATTGAACACCATCAGTGATTGATTATCAGCCATTCATGATTTACTCTCAATTTTATACATACATTAATAGTGATTTGATATGTGAATTGTCATTCTATCACTTATACATACAAACTTTATATGTGAATTGTCATTCTATCACTTATACATACAATCTTTATATGTGAATTGTCATCCTATCACTTATACATACAATCTTTATATGTGAATTGTCATTCTATCACTTATACATACAATCTTTATATTGAATTGTCATTCTATCATTATACATACAACTTTATATGAATTGTCATCCTATCACTTATACATACAATCTTTATATGTGAATTGTCATTCTATCACTTATACATACAATCTTTATATGTAATTGTCATCCTATCATTATACATCAATCTTTATATGTGAATTGTCATTCTATCACTTATACATACAATCTTTATATGTGAATTGTCATTCTATCACTTATACATACAATCTTTATATGTGAATTGTCATTCTATCACTTATACATACAATCTTTATATGTGAATTGTCATCCTATCACTTATACATACAATCTTTATATGTGAATTGTCATTCTATCACTTATACATACAATCTTTATATGTGAATTGTCATCCTATCACTTATACATACAATCTTATATGTGAATTGTCATTCTATCACTATACATACAATCTTATAGTGAATTGTCATTCTATCACTCATACATACAATCTTTATATGTGAATTGTCATTCTATCACTTATAGTTATAACCTTTATATTTGAATGTCATCTTATCATTTGCACATTTAATATTCTACTTCCTGCATCCAAATTAATCACATGTCATATAAGCCTTAGATTACATTAAGTGCCATCTCCGCTTTGAAGATTGGCTTGAATGTATCGTCAATATTTCATGTCTATTGTCATTATTCGTAAATTACTACATACTATTACTTATCTGTCTTGATGTTTCTTTTACCTAGTAGTACCATCTTCATCTGATCCAGGTTTCTTTTACCTAGTAGTACCATCTTCATCTGATCAGTTTTTTTTAGTTTTATTGTATTCCTCTCTTACCGTTTTACTTCACTTAGGGATTGAAAGCAATTTCTTCATACCGCTCTATCCTGTGCAACTTGTTCAAACTCTTCTATGAAATTGAGTCCAATATCTCTCTCCTCGCTCAGTGAGGTTCACTTCAAGGTTTCGTTAGAGTATCCTCTCTTTCTTGAACACCTTTGCCTCATACTTTAATGTCTCTATGATTCTTTGATCATTTCTTCTCAGAGTATACCCAACATATCTCCATCTTCTCCTTCTTATAACAGTTGTTACTAGTGGTTGACCAGACATTTCTTCTCAGAGTATAACCAACATATCTCCATCTTCTCCTTTTTATAACAGTTGCTACTAGTGGTTGACCAGACATTTCTCTAATTTCATCATCACTTCTCTCGAATTCGTCCAATTTTTAGTCATTATTTTTCGTTAGACATCTATCTTCAAACACATTCAACATACTTTCTATATCTTTAATCTGACCAGCAAACTGGCAGTTACACCTAGTGATTATGAGATCAACATAATGACTAATGACATGAAATGTTTGGTTTGCTACTAACTCGGTCTGATACAAAAATAACTTATGAAGAACTGTAACAAATATGTGTCACAAAGAAAATACACAAAGAAAATAAAAATAGTTACATCCGGACATCCTGAAAAATTGATAATTATGAAGAGATCAATAGTAAAGATGATGTTATAATCTTCTAACTCTGCACATGGCACAACATATTAAGATACCATCTCTTCAACAAGTTAAAGAGGTGAACTTGGCTGAGGATGTGAACTTTGGCTGAGGGATGTGAACTTTGGCTGAGGGATGTGAACTTTGGCTGAGGGATGTGAACTTTGGCTGAGACGATGTGAACTTTGGATGTGAATTTTGGCTGAGGCATGTGAGCTTTGAATGTGAACTTTGGCTGAGGGATGTGAACTTTGGCTGAGGATGTGAATTTGAGTTTTGGCTGAGGGATGTGAACTTTGGATGTAAACTTTGGCTGAGGGATGTGAACTTTGGATGTAAACTTTGGCTGAGGGATGTGAACTTTGGATGTACTTATTCATTTTTCATACATTACTTGTATGGTCTACTTGTTCAACAATAACTTTATCGTGTAACTGTCATAAATAACTTTATCTCTAAACTTGAATTCAACTGTACAATAACTTTATCTCTACTTGTTCATACAATCTTTATCTTAAACTGTTCATACAATAACTTTATCTCTAAACTTGTTCATACAATAACTTTATCTCTAAACTTGTTCATACAATAACTTTATCTCTAAACTTGTTCATACAATAACTTTATCTCTAAACTTGTTCATACAATAACTTTATCTTAAACTTGTTCATACAATAACTATTCTAAACTTGTCTACAATCTTTATCTCTAAACTTGTTCATAAATTAATTTATCTCTAAACTTGTTCATACAATAACTTTATCTCTAAACTTGTTCATACAATAACTTTATCTCTAAACTTGTTCCAATTCTGCTACTATTTTATTTTTATCTCTGTCAATATTCTAAATTCATTCTTTATTCAAATTGACAATCATTCATGCTCTTTTCTTTACTTGTTGCATCAAATTTAGTCTCAAATTGTTCATCATACATATTTTTGCCATAAATACATTCTTAAACCTTGATTCATACAATAATGTTCTCAAAATTGCATTTGTCTGTCTGTCTCTCTCTCTCTCTCTCTTCTCTACTCTCTCGTTTCATGAAGACATGTATGGTCACTAATGAAATAACTCATATGTCAGGTAGATCTAAAACGAGCTGGTTATAAATGTATTACAGGTAAGAATAGATGCATACAATATTGTCGACCTGGTAGTAGTCATAAAAGCAACAACAGATACAGTTCTAATGAGTGTCAAGTTTTCCTAACTAAATACATTGAATGTTGTAACTCTATAATGTCACAGTGATATGCAGGAAACATTTGAAGCTGTAAGGAAGTATTTCAATCAGCAATCTACAAGAATGCGTGTGATTCTTTTCAGTAATTTTCGATTTAGTTACTTAAGTAATATTATACTTCTGTAAGAAACTTAAGTAATGTTATACTTCTGTAAGAAACTTAAGTAATATTATACTTCTGTAAGAAACTTAAGTAATTGACTTGTTTATATGATGCAATTCATTTATTTTGAGGGTTGTTTTTGAGATTTTTTTTGAGGGCCCGCCCGAGTCGCCATACCAGGTGGACCCCGTACAAGAGAACGAGAAAACGTTTATAAACTATCAAGCCCCTCAATCCTTCGATCGATGGCACTCCTAGTTTTGTACAAGGGTAGTCGAAGTACGAAGCTCATAATAACAGGGCTCTAAGATATTTAAAAGACATTTTCAAGTTCTTATGTTTCTGATATTGTATTTGTGTTGGACACTTCAGTAATCGTGTATTTTTGTATAACTCAGGAAATGCTGTGTTTTCTGTGAGTTAGCTCTTATAGTCTGAGCTCCACTACCTTCAAAACACGGCGACAACATTGCAAATGTCCAACATTCCATAATTGATATTCGTGTTGTATAACTTCCCCACAGTTGACATTTAGTTATTGATGTTATTTGTCACCGATTCATTGAAATGTTATCAATATGTCAGCAAACTACAAACTAATATTTGTTATTACTTAAGTCATCTTCTTCTTCTTCTTTGTCGTCCCACTGCTACCGGGTTGTTGCCCAGTGTCGTCACACTGCTACCGGGTTGTTGCCCAGTGTCGTCACACTGCTACCGGGTTGTTGCCCAGTGTCGCGGTTTTCTGTTTTTTCTTGCGCTGTTCTGGGGTTTGTGTGATTGTTATCTTTGCTCTTTCCCAGGATTCTGCTACACCATCTAACCATCTTTTCCGTGGTCTTCCTCTTGACTTCTTTCCCGATGTTCTGTTGTAGAAGACTCTGTATACTGTGGAGTTTGAATGCATCATCATCAAATAGCTTGTCCTGAGCAGAACTTTGCCACCATAACTGTCCTTCGGTTACTTCTCTCATAGGCCAGATGTTTCGCCTATGCAGAAATCATACTCAAATCATCAGTCACATCCTGAATCCATCTGTTCTGTGGTCTTCCACGTTGTATTCCAGGAAAACAACGACATACTACCTTCCAAGAAGATATCTAGATCTTCTTCTTCTTCTTTACGTTCGTTCTTTACAATCAATTTTAATCACTCTTTTAATATGTTTGATCTTTGCCAAGAACGTGTATACGTTGCACATTGGTCTGGTGGCCCCTAAACTTCTACAAGTTTAGGACACATGCATCCGATTTCAGCCAAACCTCCTTAGACGCCTCTTACGACATGTGTGGCAGGTAACAGTGGTTCTAAGTAATATTACTCAAATACAAATCACAAAATAATGATATATTTTCCAGAGTTTGTTCCCTTTGTTAGTATTTGTTCTGTTCACAATTTAATTTCCCGTGTGGATGAAATATGAATGTCAAGATTTTTGTTAGCCGTATGGTATGAAATGCAAGTCACTACACATTTCTTTCTTTCTAACTTGTTCTATAATACTGGTTTGCCTTACAGTGTCATGATAAGAAGAGATTTCTAGAACAGGCGCTGGTGTACGTGGTATATTTCATCTAATATATGAAGTATATTTACGAGTTCAGAAAATCACTCGCCAGCAGGTCCTTACCAGCCAGCATAGGACTACTAACTCTGACAGAGTAAAACTTATCTTAACTTTCCACCCCATAGTTAACTGGTGAAAATGTTTTATTCGTCATCTGTCTATCCTTAAGTCAGATTCTGAGACCCGTTCTGTCTTCCCCAACTATCCTTTGGTGGCTTACAGACGGGACAGATGTCTTAAGGATATGTTTGTACACAGTGGCCTTAAGTCCAATATCCAGACTCATTTTGGCACTGTCCAGTGTGGCCGTTGGCGTTGCAACACGTTGCTTATGTGATACAGACGCGTACTGTATCTTTTCCTTTATCCACGTTTGTTATTGACGATGGTTTCACATGCGAGTCCCGTAATCTTATCTATGCCAGTATATGTAAGCGGTGTAACAATGCTTATATCGGCGAGACAGGCAAGAGGCTCAGTGACCTATTCGCCCAACACTTGCGGGACATACGCCAATGCTTGTGACCCTGTAGCCACCATTTCAATGATACTGGCCATTTAGGAGCTCACGATGTCCATGGGCACAGCCATCCGATCATGTTCCACGGATGATCACAGTTGATTTGTTCTGGAGAATCGGTTGATTTCTTTGTATGGTATCTTGCGACCACGTGAGCTCAACGTATTATATTCTATGTTTCTCAGTACTTTCTCTTCCCATGTCTTGTAATCTATATGAGTATATGTTGCATGTATTCAAGTTATATATTTACTAGATTTTTCATTGTTTCTCTTCCTTTCTATTTCTAGTTTTTCTGTGTGTTTTTTGTGTTACATTTATTTCGTTATTCGTTTTTATTCCCAGATTTTCATTAGAAACGTTTGTATTTAGTCGTCCATTTTTTTTTTAAATTTGTCACTTCTGTTGTTCGCTTGCTTGATAAAGGCCTTGTTGGTCGAAACGTTGCTGTATTTTGTCATTGTTTTTGTAATTTGTAAAACTACAGTACTTTGTGATTACGTGTTTTGCCAATCAAATAGTTTTACTGCAGTCTCATCTATTTGTGGTATATTTCACAGTCTCTGTTATTTCTGTTATCCACCGCTTGCGTGGATGATCTTTTATCTGTATCCACTGTATCTGAGTAACATTACTCTTTGAAGTAATATATTGTTGATAATCTGCTTATGTGGAACATGCAGAACCATTTAATTTGTTGTTTCTTGATGAAGTCCAGTGCTTATGTTGTACCCACATTTACGTTATTAAACATTCATAAACTGGTATTTTCTTTATACGTCCTGTACTCACGTAGACACTTCAACTCTGTCGTGACTTACATTTCTAATCCTAGTATTTGGGAGGTAGACTGGTCAGTTGCTGTCCTCACTTGCGAAAAGACGGTTGCATGAATTGAAACGATATTCATGTAATGTTTTATTCAAAAAGTGAGCGTTCTTCTATACGTTCAGTTCATTCGTCTCACTCAGTGTATCTAGAAATTCAGTTCATATGTGAACCATGCATATCAGGCGTTTAATTTCAGGTTCCTGGAAAACATGATAGTGCATATATACAGAATGTTTTGTAAGCATACGGGAATACATATGCACACGTGTTGTGTATGGTAATTGCAAATATACACTGGAAACATGCAGCCTGGTACATACATACAACGTGACAAACGACACATACAGATAACACGACACATTTGAAGAAAACAAACACACGACACATATATGACGCATACACATGAAACATACACATCAATTGAGCTTAAATTTGAGCCTAGATGTGTTATAAATTTAACATGCTGTGTTATTTATATCTCAATTCGTTGAAAATATCTTTGTTTCTTTCTCGAAATCACTAGCCACATTCACAGGTAGATATCAAACGAGCCTACATTCATAGGTAGATATCAAACGAGCTTTCATTCACAGGTATATATCAAACGAGCCTACATTAATAGGTAGATATCAAATGAGCTTCATTCACAGGTAGACATCACACGAGTCAACATTCACAGGTAGATATCAAACGAGCCTACATTCACCGTAGATATCAAACGAGCTTTCATTCACAGGTAGATATCAAACGAGCCTACATTCACAGGTATATATCAAACGAGCCTAGATTCACAAGTAGAGATCAGACGAGCCTACATTCACAGGTATATATCAAAGGAGCCTACATTCACAGGAAGAGATCAAATGAGACTAAATTCACCGGTGAAGATAAAATATCACAAAAATCAATAGAAATTATGAATGCAAAATGCATGTTTAAGTATGTGTGTGTGAGGGAATTATTGTGTGTGTGAGAGTATGCGTGTGGGTTTATGTGTGCGATATCGAGAGTGTTTGTGACTTATGAGAGCATGTTTTTATTAATTTGTGCATTTCTGTGTGAGAGTGTCTGTTTTATCGTGTTTATGTGTGTATGTGTCATTGTGTACAGCTGTCAATGTGTCTTTGTACACAGCTGTCTATGTGTCATTGTACACAGGTGTTTATGTGTGTATGTGTCTTTGGACATGGGTGTTTATGTGTGTATATGTAGTTCTACACAAGTGTGTATGTGTATTTGTGCACAGTCGTGTGTGTGTGTGTATGTATCTTTATACACTGATGTGTGTGTATGTACCTCTGTGCACTAATGTTTAAGCGTGTATATTTATGTACGCGCGTGTGTGTGTGTGTGTGTGTGTACAGTACGCAAATATGTCTTAAATTATACAAAAAATTTCATTGATCTTGCTGGTCAACCTGACATTTACATAACAATATGTCTTGAACCAAAAAAACATAATTCCGTTTCTGAACTCTTCCCTCTCTCACTTTGCCCACACACAAGACAACAACACCACACAAGACACACACAAGACAACACACACAAGACAACACACACAAGACAACACACACAAGACAACACACACAAGACAACACACACATAAACCCTTGCATGATATCATTGAACTCCCAATAGATATCAAATGTAATATTATCATGATAATAATCAGTAATAAATGGTAGCTGATAAAACAAGAAATACATCTATAAATAGAGAGAACAATATCTGGGTAAGTTAGTTTGATTTTAGAAGATGCTTTTGTTTGCTTGATGATGGTGTTGATGATGGTGTTGATGATGGTGTTGATGATGATCGTGATGGTTGATGATTGTGTTGATGATGGTGTTGATGATGGTGTTGATGATGATCGTGATGGTTGATGATGTTGATGATATGTCATGATGGTGTTGATGATGGTGTTGATGATGGTGTTGATGATGATCGATGTTGATGATGGTTGGGTTGATGATGGTGTTGATGATGGTGTTGATGATGGTGTTGATGATGATCGTGATGGTTGATGATGGTATTGATGATGGTGTTGATGATGGTGTTGTTGATGATCGTGATGGTTGATGATGATCGTGATGGTTAATGATGTGTTGATGATGATGTTCGATGATGGTGTTGATGATGATCGTGATGGTTGATGATGGTGTTGATGATGGTGTTGATGATGGTGTTGATGATGATCGTGATGGTTGATGATGGTGTTGATGATGATGTTCATGATGGTGTTGATGATGGTGTTGATGATGGTGTTGATGATCGTGATGTTGATGATGGTGTATGATGATCGTGTGTTGATGATGGTGTTGGTGATGATCGTGATGGTTGATGATGGTGTTGATGATGATCGTGATGGTTGATGATGGTTTGATGATGGTGTTGATGATGGTGTGTGATGATGGATGTTGATGATGATCGTGATGGTTAATGATGTTGTTGATGATGATGTTGATGATGGTGTTGATGATGATCGTGATGGTTGATGATGGTGTTGATGATGGTGTTGATGATGGTGTTGATGATGATCGTGATGGTTGATGATGGTGTTGATGATGTGTTGATGATGGTGTTGATGATTGATGTGTGGTTGATATGGTATGATGATGGTTGATGATGGTGTTGATGATGATCGTGATGGTTGATGATGGTGTTGATGATTGTGTTGATGATGGTGTTGATGATGATCGTGATGGTTGATGATGGTTTGATGATGGTGTTGATGATGATGTGGTGATGATCGTGATGGTTGATGATGATCGTGATGGTTGATGATGGTGTTGATGATGATGTTGATGATGGTGTTGATGATGATCGTGATGGTTGATGATGGTGTTGATGATGGTGTTGATGATGGTGTTGATGATGATCGTGATGGTTGATGATGGTGTTGATGATGATGTTATGATGTGTTATGATGTTTGATGATGTTTGATGATCGTGATGTTGATGATGTGTTGATGATGGTGTTGATGATGGTGTTGATGATGGTGTTGATGATGATGTATGTGATGATGGTGTGATGATGATCGATGGTTGATGATGGTATTGATGATGGTGTTGATGATGGTGTTGATGATGATCGTGATGGTTGATGATGATCGTGATGGTTGATGATGGTGTTGATGATGATGTTGATGATGGTGTTGATGATGATCGTGATGGTTGATGATGGTGTTGATGATGGTGTTGAGTTTATGGTGATGTGATGATGATGATGATGTTGATGATGATGTTGATGATGGTGTTGATGATGTTGTTGATGATGATGTTGATGATGATGATGTTGATGATGATGATGATGTTGATGAATGGTGTTGATGGATAATGCGTGATGGTTGATGATGTGTTGATGATGATGTTGATGATGTTATGTGTTGATGATGATCGTGATGGTTGATGATGGTGTTGATGATGATCGTGATGTCTGATGATGTTGATGGTTGATGATGATGTTGATGGTTGATGATGATGTTGATGATGATGTGATGCTGAATGATGTGTGTTGATGATGGTAGTTGATGATGGCGTGATGGTTGATGATGGTTGATGATTATGTTGATTGATGATGGTGTTGATGATGTTTGAATGGTTGATGATTATGTTGATGGTTGATGATGATGTTGATGTTTGATGATGATGTTGATGATGAGTTAATGTTGATGTAATGTTTGATGATATGATGTTGATGATGATGTTGATGATGTTTATGTTGATGTGATGAGTGATGATGATGTTATGTTGATGTTGATGATGATGTTAGATGATGTTGATGGTATGATGATGTTGATGCTGATGTATGTGATGATTATGTTGATGGTTGATAATGATGTTAATGTGTTGATGATATGTTGATGTGATGTGATGTTGATGATTATGATGATGTTGATATGATGTTGATGATGATGTTGATGATTATGTTGATGGTGATGATTATGTGATGTTGATGATGATGTTGATGGTATATGATGTTGATGGTGATGATGGTTGATGGCTGATGATGATGTTGATGATTGATGTTGATGGTTGATATGATGTTGATGGCTGATAATGATGTTGATGGCTGATGATGATGTTGATGATGATGTTGATGATGATGTTGATGATGATGTTATGGTTCATGATGATTTTGATGGTTCATGATGATGTTGATAGTTCATGATGATGTTGATGGTTGATGATGATGTTGATGGCTGATGATGATGTTGATGATGATGTTGATGGCTGATGATGATGTTGATTATGGTCATGATAGTTGAGGATGGCGTTGATGGTTGATGATGGTGTTGATGATGGTGTTGATGATGGTGTTGATGATGGTGTTGATGGTGTTGATGATGGTGTTGATGATGGTGTTGATTATGGTGTTGATGATAGTGTTGATGGTTGATGATGATGTTGATGGTTGATGATGATGTTGATGATGATGTTGATGGTTGATGATGATGTTGATGGTTGATGATGATGTTTATGGTTGATGATGATGTTGATGTTAATTCTAGTGATTGCTAACATAATGTTAGAATTACTGTAGTAATAATGAATAAATGATAAATTTATAACATAAACTTGTAAATAAAATTATGCAGCAACAATATATGTAGATAATATTTCGTGTTTCCTCTGTCACACACACACACACACACACACACACACACACACACACACATATTTTGCACTTGGTTATAATGTGAAATATATTTCTACAAATATCTGACAACTAAAGTTCACATATTTATAAATGAATTTTTATAATTCAGAAAAACAGCATCCACCATAACTAAGTGTTAGCTATAAATGTCTAACTCTTCTGACTTTAGATATATCAGTCAATAATTAGACAGAATGTAACGACTTTATAAGCAACCCATAAACACTCACTGTCGTTCTGTGGAATATTGTTGAAAGCCCCGACAACAGAGCACTTCATCCTACCCGGACTAATGGTAAGAACATGTTTTACTTGTGAATAAGAACAAGTAGTTAAGTTACCTTCATTCTCACTGCTACATTTGAAATATCAGTAACTTCTAAGCTATCTAACACATTTCATTATGTAACTTGAGAAGAGATCATAAATTTGTTGGAGACCTTCACAATGTAACTATAATAATATAATAAAATACCTCAATGGATCCTTGCTCATTATTCACAATTAGTTACTATACAACAAACTACTAGACAATTCCATCAAATACTTGAGAATTTTATATCTTTCACAATAACAAGTTCTGGCATGCCAGTCAACTAATAACAAATTCAGTTCATCTAATAACAAGTTCTGGCATGCCAGTCAACTTTAAAAAACAAATCTCAGTTCATCTAATAATAAGTTCTGGCATGCCAGTCAACTAAAAACAAATTCAGTTCATCTAATAACAAGTTCAAATCTTCAGTTCATCTAATAACAGGTTCTAGACTTCAGTTCATCTAATAATAAGTTACACTCTTTAGTTTAACTGACAAGTTCAACTCTTCAGTTCATCTAATAATCAAAGTTCTACTCTTCAGTTCATCTAATAACAAGTTTCTTGTCTTCAGTTCATCAAATAACAAGTTTCTTATCTTCAGTTCACCAAATAACAAGTTTCTTGTCTTCAGTTCATCTAATAACAATTTTAAATTGTCTTCAGTTCATCTAATAACAAGTTTCTTGTCATCAGTTCATCTAACAACAGTTTGTCATCAGTTATCTTAACAACAAGGTCAAGGTAGATCATTCAATAAATGGTGAATGTATCAAAAAAGGAAAGAAGCAATCCTGTCATCATTGCCTACTATCAATCATGCTATAAAATGCGATAAAGAAAACTAGCAACCTCCCTTCTTGGTCACGTAAGTAAATTTCTAGAAGAAAACTAGCAACCTCACCTGGTCAAGTAATTTCTAGAAGAAAACTAGCAACCTCACCTGGTCAAAGTAAATTTCTAAAGAAAACTAGCAACCTCACCTGGTAAGTAATTTGCTAGAAGAAAACTAGCAACCTCACCTGGTCAAGTAATTTCTAAAGAAAACTAGCAACCTCACCTGGTCAAGTAATTTTCTATAAGAAATCAACGATTGAGCACACTGAATGTTCCCTTCCAAGGGAAGTGGATGCAGTTCAACTGCTTGTGGTAGATAACCAGCACATAACTACAAACATTGTTCTCACAGCTAAAGCCCCCAAAATACTACCTATATTACACGTGAAACACATATGTGTATTGTTCATTGAACACCAGCGTAGCATAGTGTGCAGATTATCGCTTCACAAACACATGTATCATTGGTTACTTAACTGACGTTACATCACTCCGGACAGACCCATAGGTGCTCAGTGTCCCCAAAAATGTCGAAGGGTATGCATACTGATGGCTTGTATCAAAACATTTACAGCTAAAATATTTCTCATTTCACATACATAAGTCAAAAAATTAAGTAGTATAGTTCTTCATGTATCTCCTCCTTCAAATTACATGACGGCCTTCCTGAATTATTGAAAGGGGAACATATCATACTTGATACAAACTAAATTCACAAATTGTTCTCTCTTGCACATGCTGCCAAATCTGGACACAAAATTCATACATTCCTATAGAATAATATCCTTTCACTTCCGGTAAGAATTTGTAACCATTGTTTTTGGCATCACATTATATTTTTTAAATATATATTTCTTTATTTATCAGCAGTCTGATAGTCTTTCCAACATTAGTTATATCTGTATCAACAGGAACATGGAATGTTTTACTTTCGTTTAGAACGGTTTGTTCTAATTTGGCCTACACTGCAACATAAATCTGACAGTGAATACAGGCACGTATCCACGGACTGTAGACTTTGGGAGATCTGATATGCGGAGATCTGGTATGATGTGAAGCGTGAAGATCCTACAGAATTACTGCAAACAAATTCTGAACTCAATTATCTTTGATTTACATAAATTCGTCAACAGCTTGGAAATAATTTACATGGAATTAAGTCTATAGTAAACCCACAATGTCGTCTCACATTCTGTCTCCATGATTGTTGAGCTCAGAGGCTTGTGTTTGTGCGCTGTCACAAGGACTGGAGTTTGTCTGAAAGATAGGTAGTACAAATTTATATTGTATCGTTCTGCAAAGAACATGCGACATGAAGTAATATTCTATAACTATCCTTCCTATATTCTAGAGAATTATTTAACTCGATATTACAAAGGATGCATTGTCACAAGCTAACCAGTCTTTTACTTCTGAAGTGACAATGTGCAGTCTTCTCTTTCTGAAGGGACAACTTTGTGCTTCTGAAGGAAGTTAGGATTTTTTTTCTTTATGCTCCCTGCAGAAAACATTCCTTGGTCTTAACGTGAATTGAGCAGGGTCCCCCGGACGTTCCACAGAAGTTATAAATTTTTGTTTAAACGCAGCTGACAGGTAACGTATTTAGATCGTTACAGAGTATTTCCCAATATTTTTTACCTGCTCTCGGTAGTCGAAATGCTACAACATTTGCCAATTGTACTTCATGGATACTGGTTAATGTTGCAATATTAGTATAGTAAAATATTATTTGAACAGATAGGTAAATGAGCTGAGAGGTAAACAGGCAGGTAATAATAGTCAGATAGGTAAGTTGAAGGTAAATAATGAAGTATTATATGGTCAGGTAGGTAAGTATGTTGACAGGTAAACATGCAGGTAATATTTAGTCAGACAGGTAAGTAAGTTGACAGATAAACAGACCTTGTGCTCAAGGCATACTTTTTTTAATATGACTGTGTTCATGTTACCCGTGACACCATCATTGAGTACAACCAACTGATGTTTGAGCAACGTGTTTTCTTTCTGCAACAAAACGTCATCAGAAATTATAAATCATAACATACCAAATATAAAATACCAGACATAACATATCAAATATAACATACCAGACATAAAGTACGACATAACATGCCAGACATAACATACCAGATATAACATACCAGACATAACATACCAGACATAACATACCAGACATAACATACCAGACATAATATTCCAGACATAAATATCCAGACATAAATATCAGACAATAACATATCAGACATAACATATCAGACATAACATACCAGACATAACATACCAGAAATCAACATACCAGACATAACATATCAGACATAACATACCAGATATAACATACCAGACATAACATACCAGACATAACATACCAGACATAACATACAGACATAACATACCAGACATAACATACCGGACATAACATACCAGACAATACATACCAGACATAACATACCAGAAATAACATACCAGACATAACATACCAGATATAACATACCAGACATAACATACCAGATACAACATACCAGATATAACATACCAGACATACATACCAGATATAACATACAGACATAGCATACCCAGGTTAACATACCAGACATAACATACCAGATATACACATACCAGAATACGCATACAGTATATTCATACCAGACATAGCATACCAGATATAATTACTAGACATACATACCAGATATAACATACCAGACATAACATACCAGACATAACATACCAGAAATAACATACCAGACATAACATACCAGATATAACATACCAGACATAACATACCAGACATAACATACCAGACATAACATACCAGACATAGCATACCAGACATAACATACCAGACATAGCATACCAGATATAACATACCAGACATAACATACGAGTAACATTCTATTGTATATTGTCTATTCCCAGGTGGAAGATGTAGTTGGATGTCCACTCTTGCCGTTAAGCGTAGGGATGGGAGCTTTAATTTGCGTTCTAGGGCTAGATGAGTTGCCCTTGTTGTGTTGTATCCGTGTTTATGTAGTGTGGTCTTGATATTGTCTATCCATCTTTTTCTTGGTGTTCCCTTAGCTCTAGTACCCGATCTCTTTTTATTGTATGCTGTTATTGGTGGTTGGTTGTATTTCATTCTCATTAAATGTTCAAACCACTGCATTTGTTCTTTCGATATATTCGGTGCATGTACATTCTTAGTTCCCATGTAATAAGTAAATGTAGATTGTTCATATTTGTGAAGAATCTTCTACTAGAGTCACATTGAAGTTGCTAGATTTCTACAGAATCTTCTTCATCAAGAAACAACATCTTATGTTCATCAAGAAACAACATCTTACGTTCATCAAGAAACAACATCTTACGTTCATCAAGAAACAACATATTACGTTCATCAAGAAACAACATCTTACGTTCATCAAGAAACAACAAATTAAATGGTTCGGTCACATAAGCAGATAACCAACGGACTGCGCACATCAAAGGGCAATGCAACTCAGATACAGTGGATGTAATGCAAACTGTCGACTACGCAAAAGGTGGACTACAGATATGACAGAGATATGAAATACAATGTGTGCGAAGTGTAAACAAGATCCCATTCTAGAAATCTTATCCTCACGACGTCAGACAAAACATTAATATTATAGATTATAGAAAGAAAAAACACTTCATACTCATCCGCTTATTTATTTGTGCACATATATAATGTGACACAGATTTGCAAGTAAGTATTTATATTCAGTTATCTGTTAATACTTCCTAGTAATCAGTAAGTACTTATATTCAGTTATCTGTTAATACTTCCTAGTAATCAGTAAGTACTTATATTCAGTTATCTGTTAATACTTCCTAGTAATCAGTAAGTACTTATATTCAGTTATCTGTTAATACTTCCTAGTAATCAGTAAGTACTTATATTCAGTTATCTGTTAATACTTCCTAGTAATCAGTAAGTACTTATATTCAGTTATCTGTTAATACTTCCTAGTAATCAGTAAGTACTTATATTCAGTTATCTGTTAATACTTCCTAGTAATCAGTAAGTACTTATATTCAGTTATCTGTTAATACTTACTAGTAATCAGTAAGTACTTATATTCAGTTATCTGTTAATACTTCCTAGTAATCAGTAAGTACTTATATTCAGTTATCTGTTAATACTTCCTAGTAATCAGTAAGTACTTATATTCAGTTATCTGTTAATACTTCCTAGTAATCAGTAGAATAAACCATATCAGCATAAATAATTCATTATAAAAAAAGAAAGTATTTCTAACCTCCAATTTCTCAATCTTTGAGCGCTGCTTTTTATTGTCATGTTCCAGTTGTCGAATGATTTTCTTTAATGCGTCTGTTTTTTTCTTGGCCTCAATCTTGACTGACAGAATGACACCTGGAAAAGAACAATTGTTCTATTAACAACACTGAGATATCAGAAATAAAATGGATATCCTATATTCGTACAGCCTTACCTGTGGAATATTCTGAGATGCTATGGAATACCAGACAAAATAAGAAACATTATTAAGAGCCTCTATGATGGTTCACAGTGTGCAGTTCGCACTAATGGTGGACACAGCGACTGGTTTATGGTTGAAACCGGAGTAAAACAAGGCCGTATTCTATCTCCGCTATTGTTTGGAGTGGCCATTTACTGGGTGATGCGAAAATGTTGCAGGGTGAAACTGGTATCGATTGGGTAGAAAATAGTCAACTAGAAGATTTGGATTTTGCAGATGATATTGCCTTGTTAAGTAGAAACAACCAAGATACGCAAAGAAAAACAGACAACTTGTCATCTATAGCATCAAAAGTTGGACTGCAGATAAGCTATGAAAAACAAATATAATGAAGACACCTATGGTAAGTAATGCAGATATCACACTGGAATCTAAAATGATAAAAATAACAGAGCAGTTCACCTATTTAGGTAGCAATTTTGATTGCAAAGGAAATGTTTTTAAAAAATTATGATACGAATTGGCAAAGCAACATCAGCTTTTAAAAGTCTAAATAAAATATGGAACTGCAAGTTATATAGTATTAAAAAAACTAAATTAAGAATTTTCAATTCAATTGTTGTATCAATCCTAACATATGCCAGCGAGAGTTGGAAAATGACTAAAGATATAGAAAGCAAGTTGAATGCATTTGAAAATAGATGTCTGTGAAAAATAATGAATATAAAAAGGAACGAATTCAGGAGAAGTGATGAAATCAGAGACATGTCTGGTCAAGCACTAGTGACAACTGTTATAAGAAAGAGAAGATGGAGATATGCTGGGCACACCTTGAGGAGAAATGATCAACGAATATTAAAGCAGGCATTGAAGTGGGATGCAAAGGGTTCAAGAAAGAGAGGTCGACCTAAGGAGACCCTGAAGCGAACTTTGCTGAGAGAGGCAGGAAATATCGGTCTCAGTTCCATGGAGGAGATTGAGCGAGTTGCCCAGGATAGAGCGGTATGGAGAAATTACTTGCAGGCCCTATGTAACGTATAACGGTAGGAGAGGAATTATTATTATTTATTATCGATCGTTAAGCTTAGTTAGAGTAGTGGTATTTTAGCGTCTGAGGATAGTCGTTCTTTTGAGGCGCAGAGAAAACGAGCTGCGCTAAAAGACACACAACACCCACATGCCCAGCTTTGATCATGTATGTAAAACGAGCTGCGCTAAAAGACACAAACAACATCCACATGCCCAACCTTGATCATGTATGTAGCACCTGTGGAAGAATATTATATTCCAGGATTCGACTCTACAGTCACATGTACACACACCAGCGAGGTGCAACAACACATGCCTAAGGCTGTTGTCACCATCACTTGCAATCCGAGTTATTATTATTTTAGCGTCAAAGATTGCTGGCCCAATAAGTTTATTACAGTATTGGTACTTGTGTGTTTTATTTTGTATCCAAATATTTAGTTTTAGGCTTGGTACTTTTATTTTTTTTACCCGACATTACCCTGCGATTGTTATTTTACCCGATATTACCCTGCGCTTGTTATTTTACCCGACATTACCCTGCGCTTGTTATTTTACCCGACATTACCCTGCGCTGGTTATTTTACCCGACATTACCCTGCGCTGGTTATTTTACCCGACATTACCCTGCGCTTGTTATTTTACTCGACATTACCCTGCGATTGTTATTTTACCCGACATTACCCTGCGCTTGTTATTTTACCCGACATTACCCTGCGCTTGTTATTTTACCCGACATTACCCTGCGCTTGTTATTTTACCCGACATTACCCTGCGCTTGTTATTTTACCCGACATTACCCTGCGCTTGTTCTCCAACATATGAAACGCGTGATTCCATTTTCAAAATGTATTTTTCACATAGGCTGGACAATGCTGTCTCTATAATTACATTGTCTGGTAACTGTACAAGGAAGACATCAAGTTTCCCATTAAAATGTCCGAATTCTTGATATATTGTTCTTGTCATACTTCACATTATTACAGAAATCTCAGTCTATGAAATACCTGGGGTTGCGTTTTGATCGTAGTCTAGCTTTTACGGAACACATAGCTCATGTGATAATGAAGGCGAGGAAAGGTTTGCTGGCGATGAGGGTAATGGCTGCGGCGGATTGTGAACAGCGCCATCTTTGTATTTTATACCAGGGTCTGGTCCTTTCTGTGCTTGAGTATGCGCTGGCGATCCTGACTCTCAGTCATAGTCAGATAGAACGACTGGAAAGAATACAGAACGAGGCGATGCGCATTATACTTGGTTGCACTAAAGACACGTCGTGCAGGGCGATGCGCTATCTCCTTGACTATCCTACTATGGAGTATAGAATACTGATGAGCCGTGCACGAGCATACCTTCGAGTCAATGCTGACACACAACATCCTCTGCACTTGGAAATAAAGAGACAAAAAGGAAATAGGTTAAAAAGAGGAAAATCTTGGATGGGTCAGGCCGAGGACTGTATTGAACAGGTGTGTACACTTGAAGACATTGATCCCGGTGAAGAATGGATACCGGTGCCAAGAGCAATCGCTACATCCTTTTCTGTATGCATCGAACTTGATAAAGAAAGCAGGCAACACAACCCACTTGTTGTGGAGGCAGAGGTTCAGGCATTAATTTCTGAGAACGCATCTGCGCATGATGTAATCATTTATACGGATGGTTCGGTGATTCGACATGTGCGGAGCTCGTGGGCTTTCACTGCTCAGGTCGGAGGTGATGTTGTGAAGGAAGACAGTGGTGGTTTTGCCGTGACTACAAGCAGTCTCACTATGGAAATCATGGCGGTTACCAAAGCGATGATTTGGCTAGAATCACAGACTTTTATCCATGCATGTTTTCTCAGTGACTCAATGAGTATGCTCAGGAAGATTGAAACAGGATGGGCTAGGAGACATTGGATAGAATCGCTGGGGAGGTCTAAGCTGACAAAGATCAGTTTTATTTTTGTACCAGGGCATGCAGGTGTAAGGGGAATGAACGTGCGGATAGGCTTGCAGGTATGGCTGCTGTCCAAAGCGGACGAGCAATGGACCAGGCTGATATTATAAATTCCCTAAGGGAGAGAGGGCGTGTACATGATTCACGTAATAGCGGTGCATCCACAACACTAACCAGACTGCAAGAACTCAAAGTTAAGTGTGGTGTAGCTCGACAAGAACGCTATGCTGGCAGACAAAGAAGAATTGTAAACCAACAAAGAACCGGTGTCGTTAGTCGCCACACGCTGATGGACATACTGAGGGGGAGATCGGAGCACTTATGGACTAATTTGTTCGACGTGCAGTGATGGTGATCCGACGACTAAACTAAACAGAAATTACTCTCTGACGTCATTTTGTTGTTGTTATCAATTGTGATTTGAGGGAATTCCCCTACTTATGAGACATCATATTTAAAACTATAAATAGCTTTTGTTGTTTGATTGTAAAAAAATATAAACTAATTGTCATTCGTGTTTTCATGCACTCAGTTATTTGAGAAGACATCCATAGTTTCCAATTATATTTTTATTAGCGAAGTTTACAGACATATGGCGAATATTATGCTACCAGTGCCAAACATGGCCAATAACATCAGTTAGTAAGCGAAAAATTGTAACAACGGAGATAAGGGGACTTAAAGTGACGCATGAGTGACAATCAGGGAACAAAATACAAATGAAGAAATCATAAGACTGGATGTGAAATAAGTCATGCAATTCATAACAGAAAAACAGATTAGGTGGTTTGGACAGCGGACAAGAATGTTCTTGTATTGACTACCACAGAGAGCCACACAGAAAAAGTATAACAAGAACATAACAAGAGGAAGACCACGCAAAGGACGGAGTGACAGCATCAAGAAGAGAATTAAGAAAATGACTAACACCTTACACAGTACGTTAGAACAAGCATGCGAACGTTCACTACATCTCCCTCATCCTAAATCACTTATATAAAGAAGTAAATAGTGGAAGAGAAGAAGAGGACAGACATATTAGTTATGAATGTACTGCCTCTCTTGATGTTGTTAAGTTCAAGTCAATACTTCACAGTCA
This sequence comes from Arion vulgaris, assembly GCA_020796225.1. Taxonomy (NCBI): domain Eukaryota; kingdom Metazoa; phylum Mollusca; class Gastropoda; order Stylommatophora; family Arionidae; genus Arion; species Arion vulgaris. The sequence goes on from CM036756.1 coordinate 87,258,943, forward strand.
TTAGATAAAGATGTTCAAAACATAACTGAGTTGCATATCTTCACAACATAGCTAAATCACATATCTTTGTTGAACTGGATTGAAAGTAAAAGTGTTTAACGACATTATATTATTTGTATTAGTACGAACAGAGCTCTAACAGAAAATCAGGGAATATCTGATTTTCATCAGATAGGTTTATGTTTCCACATGTAATCGTCCATTTGTAGTGTTCCTCGAAATTCGTCATTCTTGTTGTATTGTTTGCTTGATAAAGGCCTTTTGGTCGAAACGTTGCTGTTTATCGTCACTGTTTATGTATTTTGTAAAACTGTAGTACTTTGTTTTTACGTATTCACCAGTGTAATGAAGAATTCGACTAGCCCATATTCTGGGTGTGGTAGGTTAATTGTGCCATTGCTTTTTAAGATTTGGGAGATACTTTCTCTTACAGCTGCAAAAAATAATGAATTATCAATTCGCTTTGTAAGTGCAAACTTCACAGACTGTTATCTCATTAAATAGTGCACTTAAAATCAACTGCGTTAAACAACTATTTTTTCCTGAGCTACAATCAATGAAAATGTCATGTTACTGCGCTGTCGATTTGTGAGTTTTCGATGATATGGGCAAATTTGTGAACTTTGTTTTATAACATATACGTTTCTGTTTACATGACTACTAACATACACAGAGAAACAGTCGGTGCTATGTCCCTTCTGTTTACATGACTACTAACATACACAGAGAAACAGTCGGTGCTATGTCCCTTCTGTCAGGGCACTACTAATGTTTGCAGTGATACCAATGATTCAGTAGCAGATTTCTTCTGTACAACCGTGTTCTATTTATTCAGCAAGTGAAAGAATAACTAATTAGATCCAACATAGACGTAATAAAGCAAATCAAATCATAGGACATCTGGCACCACTTGTTTAATGTAAATATGTCACCATGAACACTAAAAGATCATTGTACAACACAATCTTTCTCCCAACATTATGATATCACTGTTAAACCTGGACGCTGACATCAAATGATAGAAGAAAACCAGTCACGACAGAGATGAAGTGTCTACGTAGAATGCTAGGGGTATCAAGAAAAGACCGGTTTAAAATGAAATCGGGAAAAAAGTGGGTACAACATCAGTACTAAACTTCATACAGAAACAACAAATTAAATGGTTCGGTCAGATAAACAGATTATCAATAAACAGTGCACCTCAAAGAGCAATGCTACTCCGATACAGTGGATACTATGCAAAAGGCTGTCAACATAAAAGGTGAACTTCAGAGATAACAGTAGCAGCTAAAAACACTGTTTATGACACCTACACAAAAGTACGTTCTATAAATCTCTTCTTATCCTGATGCTGTCAAGCAATTGATAAGAGACAAGAAGAAGTAGAAGTGTGTCGTGACACAGTGGTGTGAGAACCGTTGAATATGCTAACAGGGTATGACAAATTTGTTTTTACTATCGACTGGTTCGTTCGTATCGGAGAAAAATCAATCATCGGATGCAACTGAGGTTCCACTTGAAGAGGGAAATCAACATCACGTTCAACTCTCTCATCTGCTCACCCGGTGGCTGTATCACTTTCTCTTCTCTCTCTCTTTTGTCTGTCTTGTTGGTCTACATTTTCTCTCTATCAACCGTTATCTTCTGTTTCTCATTAGTCACTTCGTTTTAGTCTCTCTTTTTTCTTCATTTGTCGATATTTTTATGTGTTTCTCTCTCACTCTATTGTCTGAGTATGTCTCTTCTTATAGTTCATTTCTGCCGGTCTCTTTTTTATCTTTCTGGTTTATTTCTTTGTCTTTTCTCTTTGTGGTTCATTTCTGTCTGCCTCTTTCTCTTTCTGGTGAATTTTTGACCGTCTCTTTTTCTGATATTTTTGCTTGTCTCTATTTCTCTGTGATTTACTTTTTCTGTTTCTCTTTCTTTTTGGTCTATTCATCCATTCTCTTGCCTCTGATCTATTTCTCTTTCTCTATTATTATTTACTTATTATATGCTGTCTAATTATTAGCTCTCTTTTTCTCTCTTTCAAGTCTAATTTCGTCTCTCTCTCTGTTGTGTGTGTCTTTCTATTTCTCCATCTGGTCTGGTTTCTTCCTCTCAGTTCTATTTTTATTTCTCATTCTCTGGCATTCTCTTTCTTCGTTCATGTCTCAACGTTTCTACTCGTCGTTTATTTCCTTTATGTCCTCTGGTAAATTATTTATTTCGGTTGCAGTCCCATGGATTGCCTCTGTGTTGCAGTCCCATGGATTGCCTCTGTGTTGCAGTCCCATGGATTGCCTCTGTGTTGCAGTCCATGGATTGCCTCTGTGTGCAGTCCCATGATTCCCTCTGTGTGCAGTCCCATGGATTGCCTCTGTGTTCAGTCCATGATTGCCTCTGTGGCAGTCCATGATTGCCTCTGTGCAGTCCCATGGATTGCCTCTGTTGCAGTCCATGGATTGCCTCTGGTTGCAGTCCATGATTGCTCTGTGTTGCAGTCCCATGGATGTAAATGAATATGTAGGGGCTGGAGGAATATGTAGGGGTTGGATGAATGTGTAGGGGCTGGATGAAACAGAGAAGGTGTATTGTCACTATAAGAAAGAGGCATTCATTATTTTTCGGACATGTAATGAAAAGGGGAAGCTTAGAACACATTGTAACAACCGGTAAAATCGAGGGTAGACGAGACAGAGGAAGACAGAGAGAGAAAATATTAGACAGCCTAACTTCATGGCACGGAAGAGCGTCAATATCTGAGATGATAGCAAATATCAGGGACAGATTTGTGGAGATCTATGATCGTTTATGCCAGACTGCACGACACCTGATGATAGTGATGCTGCAGCGAGCGGTGATATCTGCGCCTTCTGGCCCAACGTATCATTTTTTTAATACATTTAATAACTGAATGTGCTTTCCCTTTTCGATTCTAACACGTGTACTCAAACTGTGATGAAGCAGCCTGATATTTGTGTCACCACTTGAAGGTAAGACTGGTGTCTTGATTGAGACTTGTTCTTTAAGGTTGACTTCTGTTATCTTCTGTTCACCGTGGTGTCCGATGTGTCTTGTATTCTGGTTTGACATTAATTTTGTGAAGAACTATGGGTCGTGCGGTGTTGTCATGGAAAAACATGCTGTCAGGCAGAGGGGTCATGGAAAACAATGTCTCGGAGAGAAGTGTCTTGTAAACTGTGTCACTGAGAGAGGGGTCATGAAAGACTGTGTCACAGAGAGAGAGGGGTCATGAAAGACTGTGTCACAGTGAGAGAGAGAGAGGGGTCATGAAAGACTGTGTCACAGTGAGAGAGAGAGAGGTCATGAAAGACTGTGTCACAGTGAGAGAGAGGGGTCATGAAAGACTGTGTCACTGAGAGAGGGGTCATGAAAGACTGTGTCACAGAGAGAGAGAGAGGTCATGAAAGACTGTGTCACAGAGAGAGAGGGGTCATGAAAGACTGTGTCACAGTGAGAGAGGGGTCATGAAAGACTGTGTCACAGTGAGAGAGAGAGAGGGGTCATGAAAGACTGTGTCACTGAGAGAGAGAGGGGTCATGAAAGACTGTGTCACTGAGAGAGGGGTCATGAAAGACTGTGTCACAGAGAGAGAGAGAGGTCATGAAAGACTGTGTCACAGAGAGAGAGGGTCAGAAAGACTGTGTCACAGAGAGAGAGAGGGGTCATGAAAGACTGTGTCACTGAGAGAGGGGTCATGAAAGACTGTCACAGTGAGAGAGGGGTCATGAAAGACTGTCACAGTGAGAGAGAGGTCATGAAAGACTGTCACAGTGAGAGAGGGGTCATGAAAGACTGTCACAGAGAGAGGGTCATGAAAGACTGTCACAGTGAGAGAGAGGGGTCATGAAAGACTGTCACAGTGAGAGAGAGAGGTCATGAAAGACTGTGTCAGTGAGAGAGAGGGGTCATGAAAGACTGTGTCACTGAGAGAGGGGTCATGAAAGACTGTGTCACAGTGAGAGAGAGGGGTCATGAAAGACTGTGTCAGTGAGAGAGGGGTCATGAAAGACTGTGTCACAGTGAGAGAGAGGGGTCATGAAAGACTGTGTCAATGAGAGAGGGGTCATGAAAGACTGTGTCAGTGAGAGAGAGGGGTCATGAAAGACTGTGTCAGTGAGAGAGGGGTCATGAAAGACTGTGTCAGTGAGAGAGAGGGGTCATGAAAGACTGTGTCAGTGAGAGAGGGGTCATGAAAGACTGTGTCAGTGAGAGAGAGGGGTCATGAAAGACTGTGTCAGTGAGAGAGAGAGGGGTCATGAAAGACTGTGTCAGTGAGAGAGGGGTCATGAAAGACTGTGTCAGTGAGAGAGGGGTCATGAAAGACTGTGTCACAGTGAGAGAGGGGTCATGAAAGACTGTGTCACAGAGAGAGAGAGAGGTCATGAAAGACTGTGTCACAGAGAGAGAGGGGTCATGAAAGACTGTGTCAGTGAGAGAGGGGTCATGAAAGACTGTGTCACAGAGAGAGAGGGGTCATGAAAGACTGTGTCACAGTGAGAGAGGGGTCATGAAAGACTGTCACAGTGAGAGAGGGGTCATGAAAGACTGTGTCACAGAGAGAGGGGTCATGAAAGACTGTGTCACAGTGAGAGAGAGGGGTCATGAAAGACTGTCACAGTGAGAGAGGGGTCATGAAAGACTGTGTCACAGAGAGAGAGGGGTCATGAAAGACTGTGTCACAGTGAGAGAGAGGGGTCATGAAAGACTGTGTCACTGAGAGAGGGGTCATGAAAGACTGTGTCACAGAGAGAGAGGGGTCAGGAAAGACTGTGTCACAGTGAGAGAGGGGTCAGGAAAGACTGTGTCACAGTGAGAGAGGGGTCATGAAAGGCTGTCACAGAGAGAGAGGGGTCATGAAAGACTGTGTCACCGAGAGAGAGGGGTCATGAAAGACTGTCACAGTGAGAGAGGGGTCATGAAAGACTGTCACAGTGAGAGAGGGGTCATGAAAGACTGTGTCAGTGAGAGAGGGTCATGAAAGACTGTCACAGTGAGAGAGAGGGGTCATGAAAGACTGTGTCACTGAGAGAGAGGGGTCATGAAAGACTGTCACAGTGAGAGAGGGGTCATGAAAGACTGTGTCACTGAGAGAGAGAGGGGTCATGAAAGACTGTGTCACTGAGAGAGAGGGGTCATGAAAGACTGTCACAGTGAGAGAGGGGTCATGAAAGACTGTGTCACAGTGAGAGAGGGGTCATGAAAGACTGTGTCACTGAGAGAGGGGTCATGAAAGACTGTCACAGTGAGAGAGGGGTCATGAAAGACTGTGTCACTGAGAGAGAGGGTCATGGGAAAAACTGTCACAGTGAGAGAGGGGTCATGAAAGACTGTCACAGAGAGAGAGGGGTCATGAAAGACTGTCACAGAGAGAGAGGGGTCATGAAAGACTGTCACAGAGAGAGAGGGGTCATGAAAGACTGTCACAGAGAGAGAGGGGTCATGAAAGACTGTCACAGTGAGAGAGGGGTCATGAAAGACTGTGTCACACTGAGAGAGGGGTCATGAAAGACTGTGTCACAGTGAGAGAGGGGTCATGAAAGACTGTGTCACACTGAGAGAGGGGTCATGAAAGACTGTGTCACAGAGAGAGAAGGGTCATGAAAGACTGTGTCACTGAGACAGAGAGGGGTCATGAAAGACTGTGTCAGTGAGAGAGGGGTCATGAAAGACTGTGTCAGTGAGAGAGAGAGGGGTCATGAAAGACTGTGTCAGTGAGAGAGGGGTCATGAAAGACTGTGTCACAGTGAGAGAGAGGGGTCATGAAAGACTGTGTCACTGAGAGAGAGAGGGGTCATGAAAGACTGTGTCACACTGAGAGAGAGGTCATGAAAGACTGTGTCACAGTGAGAGAGAGGTCATGAAAGACTGTGTCACAGAGAGAGAGGGTCATGAAAGACTGTCACAGTGAGAGAAGGGGTCATGAAAGACTGTCACAGTGAGGAGAGGGGTCATGAAAGACTGTGTCACTGGAGAGAAGGGTCATGAAAGACTGTGTCACAGTGAGAGAGGGGTCATGAAAGACTGTGTCAGTGAGAGAGGGGTCATGAAAGACTGTCACAGTGAGAGAGAGGGGTCATGAAAGACTGTGTCACAGAGAGAGAGGGGTCATGAAAGACTGTGTCACAGTGAAAGAGGGGGTATCATGAAAACTATGTCACGGAGGGTCATGAATATGTCTCGGGAGGAGAAAGTTGGGAAAGACTGCCTCAAGAGAGGGATGTCATGACAAGCTATGGTTTGGGAAGTGTTGTTATGAGAAACTGTGTTTCGATAAGTTTTTTTACTGCAAAGATGTGATTTAGGAGGGTAAGAAAAGGTGGGATGGGGCATTTTCACAGAGGACGGAAAACTCGATAGTGAAATAGATAGAAGATGCCAGCAAGCAAATACTGTGAGCTACCAGCTGGCACCATTACCAGTTGACACCATTATCAGCTGACACCATTACCAGCTGGCACCATTATCAGCTGGCACCACTCTGACTAAGCTGGCACCATTACCAGCTGGCACCATTACCAGCTGTCACCATTATCAGCTGGCACCATTACCAGCTGGCACCATTACTAGCTGACACCATTACTACAGCAGCCAAAGATCAAGATGGAAGTGAAAAGACAGATGATAAAAAAATATTTTTCTACCAACATATCAGTGCCAAACTTGGTCTCTTAGAGCAACACACACACCACAGAAAGCTCACCACATGTGTGATGAAATGCTAGAGGAAGGAGGTGGGGGAAGGGGGGAGATAGACTACGAAACGAGGACACCAGAAGCGGCGTGGGTATAATTTCATGCACCAAATACATTGAAAGACAACAAATGCAGTGGTTTGGACATTTAATGAGAATGAAATACAACCAACCACCAATAATAGCATACAATAAAAAGAGATCAGATACAAGAGGCAAGGGAGGACCAAGAAAAAGATGGATAGATAATATCAAGAACACACTACATAAACACGGATATAACACAACAAGGGCGACTCATCTGAACTTGGAACGCAAATTAAAGCTCCCATCCCTACGCTTATCGGCAAGAGTGGACAGCCCAGCCAATTCTATCATCCACCTGGGCAAAGACAATAGAAAGGGGAGTGGAGGGAGCTGAGGTTTACCTCTATCTTTACCTCCTACATTCAAACTTCCTCCAGTATGAATTTGAATAGTGACATTTCTCTTGCTTCTACCAAAATATTGTAGTTGTCTTAGTTTGATCTTCTTCAACAATTTAGTCTTAATTTTCATCTTATTTCACAATTGTTTATTTGTTTATTACTTTGACCAGGACATACAAAGAATTCGGATTTCAATTCACAAATCTTAAATACTGCTATTTTATCTATTATCGTTTTGTTCAGTGTACATGGTTCTATGTATCGGAATAAACATTTCAACTTCTTCTATGATATTCACATATGATTACTAACTGCAATTGTGTTCTTGATCTGTTTGTCCCGTCTCCATGTTTCTGCGATCTAAGGAAATAATGAATATATACTATCTATCTATATCGGGTTTTTTTTAAATCATAGTTGATATATAAGACATTTATAAGTGATCATCTCTGTTCCTAGTCTACTGCAGTTGATATATAAGACATTTATAAGTGATCATCTCTGTTCCTAGTCTACTGCAGTTGATATATAAGACATTTATAAGTGATCATCTCTGTTCCTAGTCTGCTGCAGTTGATATATAAGACATTTATAAGTGATCATCATTGCTTGCTAGTCTACTGCTTTTCTTTCTATGGTTTCTAATGGCGGTCGACCCTTTTTCCTTTCCCTTTCAACCGTCTTTCTTCACGTTTTTTTATCGACTCTTCTTCTTCTTCCTCCGTCTGCTGTCCGTCGAAGAAGTGTTTCTTCCAAAGAGTATGTTGTCTTTTCTTTTGCTGCTCTTCATTGGCGATCTTTCTTGGCCAAAATGTACGCAGAATTCTTCTAAGATGTATATTTCTATAGGTATAGTTGCTGAGAAGCTAAGTCAGATGGAAAACTAAATAAAACTATTATCTGCACTGGCAGACAGTCCCAGTATGTCCTCTAACCCTTCCAACCCTTCTTCTTGGTAAAGCACTTAAAAGCAGTTCCGACCAGTATTTCTAATTTCTTTTCCCCTCTTGTTCCCTCCCGAGCATAGCAAATCCGGATATCCATTTTTCAACTGGGTAACAGGAGATCAGACTGTACCAAGAAATTCATCCGATCCATATTTGTTTGAAACAAATAAATTCGACAGTGAAAACGAGACATCAGACGTGTGTGTCTGTGTGTACAGCTTCTGACGTCAATGCTAGCAGATGTGTCTGCCATCTGATGGACACACGTACACCAAGGAAGCATATACAACAACCATCTTCAATTATATCAATCGATGTTGGTTGTGTTTCATGTCTTTAAATGGCGTGTTGAGTCGGGTGCTTAAGTTGGCCGCAGGACTAAAGCGATTATTTTCTTTTTGTCGGGTGCTTAGTTGGCCGCAGGACTAAAGCGATTATTTCTTTTGTCGGGTGCTTAAGTTGGCCGCAGGACTAAAGCGATTATTTTCTTTTTTGTCGGGTGCTTAAGTTGGCCGCAGGACTAAAGCGATTATTTTCTTTTTTGTCGGGTGCTTAAGTTGGCCGCAGGACTAAAGCGATTATTTTCTTTTTTGTCGGGTGCTTAAGTTGGCCGCAGGACTAAAGCGATTATTTTCTTTTTGTCGGGTGCTTAAGTTGGCCGCAGGACTAAAGCGATTATTTTCTTTTTGTCGGGTGCTTAAGTTGGCCGCAGGACTAAAGCGATTATTTTCTTTTTGTCGGGTGCTTAGTTGGCCGCAGGACTAAAGCGATTATTTTCTTTTGTCGGGCTTGTTGGCCGCAGGACTAAAGCGATTATTTTCTGTTGTGTACAGCTTCTGGGTGCTTAGTTGGCCGCAGGACTAAAGCGATTATTTTCTTTTTGTCTGTGGCTGCTTAGTTTGGGCTGAGCGCAGGACTAAAGCGATTATTTTCTTTCTTTTTTTAATTCTAAGACTAGATATTTGGAGCATAAAGGAAAGGAGGGAGGGGTGATAATCTAATGGATTTCAGATTCTCAAAGTTTTGAATGAAATGTCTCATGTTGTTAGAATATTACAGATAGGATTATAATATCCTAGATAGGATTAAAGTATCCTAAATAGGATTATAGTATCTTAAATAGGATTATATTATCTTAAATAGGATTATCATACAAAAAAATTATCTATCACAAATAGAATTATCATATCACAAATAGATTATCATATCACAAATAGAATTATCATATCACAAATAGGATTAAAGTATCCCAAATATGATTATAGTATCCTAGTTAAGATTATAATATCCCAAATATGATTATTTATCCTTTGTATTTAATATCCATTAAGATTATGATATTCAGTTAGATTATAATATCCAGTTAGATTATAATATTCCTAAGATTATAATATCCTCAAATTTGATTATAGTATCCTGTTAGATTATAATATCCCAGTTATGATTATAGTATCCCAGTTAAGATTATAGTATCCAATTATGATTATATTATCCTAATAAGATTATAATATCTTAAGATTATATATCCATAAGATTATAATATCCCATAAGATTATAATATCCACAATTATAGATTATAATATCACAGTTAAGATTATAATATCCAAAGATTATAATATCCCAGTTAAGATTATATATCCAGTTAAGATTATAATATCCCAATTATGATTATAATATCCCAGTTAAGATTATAATATCCCAGTTATGATTATAGTATCCTAGTTAAGATTATATCCAATATATTATAGTATCCCAGTTAAGATTATAATATTCCAGTTAAGATTATAATATCCCAGTTAAGATTATAATATCCAGTTAAGATTATAATATCCAGTTAAGATTATAATATCCCAGTTAGATTATAATATCCGTTAAGATTATAATATCCCAGTTAGATTATATATCCCAGTTAAGATTATAATATACCAGTTAAGATTATAATATTCCAGTTAAGATTATAATATCCCAGTTAAGATTATAATATCCAGTTAGATTATAATATCCCAATTATGATTATATATCCCAGTTAAGATTATAATTTTCCAGTTAGATTATAGATATCCCAGTTAAGATTATAATATCCCATTATGATTATAGTATCCCAGTTAAGATTATAATATCCAGTTATGATTATAGTATCCCAATTAAGATTATATATCCCAGTTATGATTATAGATATCCAGTTAAGATTATAATATTCCAGTTAAGATTATAGTATCCCAGTTAAGATTATAATATTACTCACTATGTCTATATTTTATACTTATGTTTCACATTTTCAGTTTACATTTATAATATTCCATTTTATGACTATTGTTTACATTTATAATCATATTTTCACATTTTATAAACTATATGTTTCCACATTTTTATTCCAACTCCCATGTGACATGGAATCAAGACGAATGTAATTCTGAGAAGAGTAGAGAGAAAGATAAGAGAAAGTATCAGGGTGAGGTTGAACCTCGACAAATTATGATGGTCCATCAGTTACTATAGTAGTTGCTTGTTGCACAGAACACAATGTTTTTTTCCTTCTCTTCATCTCCAAGCATAAGGCATCAACAATTTCATCCACTCAAATCTGACTTGAGCAAGCCAGCTTAGCTCATTCCAGTTCTTTCCCTGCGCTTCTCTTTCTCGTCTACAGTGTGTCTCCATGTCTCTCTAGATCACCCCTACCTCTCTGTCTACAGTTTGTCTCCATGTCTCTAGATAGTCCTACCTCTCGTCTACAGTTTGTCTCCATGTCTCTAGATCGTCCTACCTCTCTGTCTACAGTTTGTCTCCATGTCTCTCTAGATCGTCCCTACCTCTCTGTCTACAGTTTGTCTCCATGTCTCTCTAGATCGTTCCTACCTCTCTGTCTACAGTTTGTCTCCATGTCTCTCTAGATCACCCCTACCTCTCTGTCTACAGTTTGTCTCCATGTCTCTCTAGATCGTCCCTACCTCTCTGTCTCCCGGATTCACATTTTAAAGTCACATTTAAGTGTCTTGTATTCTGGGTTCTTAATGTATGTCTCTTTGCCCGTCTGCCCAGCGTGTTCGTAGCGTGTTGGACGACAGATGACAAGCTCCCTGTGAGTGCGGGTTCAATTCCGCGGGCTGGCAGAAAAGCCACAGGTTCACCAGATTCACGGTGTTCGTGGCACCGAACCGAAGGGTTGCGATGTCCATGGCACCGAGCCGAAGAGCTGAAAGCTCAAGTGCTTCTGGATCGGTAAAAAAACTCTAAAATAATTATTTATTGTCCATCATATATTATTCTGTATTATTGTGAGCATATTATGAGAGGAAATCATCAACAAAATCACAAAGCAAGCATTTAATCGGGACACAAAGGATTTCTGACAGAACAGGCACCCTAGGGAATCCCTGAAACAAACGTTATTGAGAGAAGCAAAAATTATCGGAGACACTTTCCTAGAAGAGATTAAACAAGTTGTCAAAGATAAGATCAGAATGTATAACGTTCTCCTAGAAGAGATTAAACAAGTTGTCAAAGATAAGATCAGAATGTATAACGTTCTAGATAATTGATAACGGTATCAGAGAAATGTAATAAACACAAATAATATATTATTCCAGTACATTACTAAAGTATTGCTTGATTCAACATTTTTATCCTGTCACTAAACAAAATCTTCAATTTTATTGAAGATGAACAAACAAGTTTCCAAGAAATCACCAAATCTGTGAGATATATGATTGTAATATCAATCATGAGATCAATACTTGTATCATTGATTTCCTATATCGATATTTCCAAACACTGATCATATATTCGACATTATTTACATCTCGTACGTGATTTCATGGTTTTTATTTTATGCATGCTGACAGAAAAACAAACTTGGCCTTCAGTATTAAATGAAATTGAGTGGAAAACAAATATCAGAATACAAAAAGCATGCATATATTCTCCTCAGTGGCAAAGTATGGACATTTAATAAAGCAGTGGGAAAACATATGTGTAATTTTGAATATAAGTGTTACAGAAAAGTCATCCTTATATCATGGACAGAGAAGAGAACAAATAGATCTATCCAACACAACAAACTCCAAATTATTGAAAACTGGCTGATGCTAAAAATAAGAATGAGAAAATTGAAGTATTTTGGGACATAGAGACACGAAAGTCTGGAGAAGACCATCACGGAAGGAGGCATGCCGGAAAAGAGGAATATCATGGAGAAGATGTAACTGATGATTTGAGCATGACGACTGTAGAAGCGGGACATCTGGTCTATGAGAGAGAGAAAACATTCCGAAGGACTGGTAATAGTTCTGCTCAGGACAAGCTAATTGATGATGATGATGATGATGATAATGATGATGATGATGATGATAATAGTCATTGTCTTAACGATTACTGTTTACGGTATACAATTTCTGAAACTGTTATCAACACTGAGCGGCTAAATAAAGAATACCCAGTGCATGATTATCAAGCACAACTTGTAGTTGGACATAAATGTCATCTTTTATTCATCTCAATATCAATTAAAGAATATTTTAAAAACAAAACTAAAACAGACAGTTTAAAGAACAAAACTAAACTAAAACAGACAGTTTAACAATACTAAAACAGACAGTTTAACAATACTAAAACAGACAGTTTAACAATACTAAAACAGACAGTTTAACAATATTAAAACAAACAGTTTAAAGAACAAAACTAAAACAGATAGTTTGAAGAACAAAACAAAACTAAACAGACAGTTTAACAAACAAACTAAACAGACAGTTTAACAAAACAAAACTAAAACAGACAGTTTAACAAAACAAAACTAAAACAGACAGTTTGAACAAACACAAAACTAAAACAGACAGTACTTGAGTTTACAGAACAAAACAAAATTTGAAAACATGGGAAAAGTACTTTGAGATTTCTAGACAATACATGATATTCGAATCTTGCTAAGAAATGTGATATATAATGTGTCTGGGTTTTTTTCTCAATAATATATAGACAAAACATTTCAGAATACTGGATACGACAGTACTCAAATAAAAATTGATTACAGGTGAGGTTCAGGTAAAGTAAAACTAAATATAGATTAGAATGAGGTAACATTTATTACAGGTGAGATTATTGTTAACTAAATAAATGTCAGATAAAGGCAAGTCTGATTACTGGGGAGTTTAACCCATTCGTCCTACTCAGCTAATATACTGGCTCACGACATGTTTTAAGTTGATGTCATTCCAGAATACATGCTAATTTTGTAGACATTGCAAAGTAAATACATCCGGAGGTCAAAAACAATTGTGGAATCAAAGAGTTGAGGTAACACAGAATACTGGTGAGGTTACGGTAGCATAGCTACAGGTGAGATAAAAGTATGATTAGTTAGAGATGAGTTTTAGGTAAAATTAGTTACAAGTGAGAGAAAGGTAATATAAGTTACAGGTGAGATGAAGGTAATATAGTTACAGGTGATATGAAGGTAATATAGTTACAGGTGAGCTGAAGATAATATAGTTACAGGTGAGATGAAGGTAATATAGTTACAGGTGAGATGAAGGAAATATAGTTACAAGTGAGAAAATGGTAAAATTGAATACAGGTGAAAAAGGGAAGGCTAGTTACAAACAATATTAAGGTAAAAACTAGTTACAGGTGAAATTAACCAACTTAACTAATCGTTAAGCCGGTAAGAAAAGCACATAAATAGTTGAACATTCTCGCGTTGACATACACATTTCTGCAGGAATATGATGTCTAAATTTCATGTTTCTAATGTTTGACTTTGTCAAGTGATCCATGTGACAGACAAACAGACAATTAGTTTTATAATTAACATTCTAACGAAGTTATAACATCGATCAACGTGTAGAGAGCAAGATCTGGTCACATTTTCATATTTATTTCTTTTGGTTACGTTTACCTTCTATGAAATGAGAAAATCCGGGCATATCCTTGACATGACGTTGATATCAACTACAGTAAACCAATCGTTAATTGTTTTAGGCGTCACCACTTATATGTTCAGTATTTTGCCATTGCTTTCTGAACGGTTATGTCTATTTTTATCCTTCATAAAAATCCACGTCGCGGACTTTGAACTAGGTACTCTTGGTTTGTGATCGAGCGCACTACCACTATGCCACCAACGCCAATAATATAATACTATTGCTACAGATATAGTTGGTCGGCTAGAGATATAGTTGGTCCGCTACAGATATAGTTGGTCGGCTACAGATATAGTTGGTCGGCTAGAGATATAGTTGGTCGGCTAGAGATATAGTTGGTCGGCTAGAGATATAGTTGGTCGGCTAGAGATATAGTTGGTCGGCTAGAGATATAGTTGGTCGGCTACAGATATAGTTGGTCGGCTACAAGATATAGTTGGTCAGCTAGAGATATAGTTGGTCGGCTAGAGATATAGTTGGTCGGCTAGAGATATAGTTGGTCGGCTACAGATATAGTTGGTCGGCTAGAGATATAGTTGGTCGGCTAGAGATATAGTTGGTCGGCTAGAGATATAGTTGGTCGGCTAGAGATATAGTTGGTCGGCTACAGATATAGTTGGTCGGCTACAGATATAGTTGGTCGGCTACAGATATAGTTGGTCGGCTACAGATATAGTTGGTCGGCTACAGATATAGTTATCGGCTACAGATATAGTTGGTCGGCTACAAATATAGTTATCGGCTACAGATATAGTTGGTCGGCTACAGATATAGTTATCGGCTACAGATATAGTTGGTCGGCTAGAGATATAGTTGGTCGGCTACAGATATAGTTGGTCGGCTACAGATATAGTTGTCGGCTACAGATATAGTTGGTCGGCTAAGATATAGTTGGTCGCTCAAAATATAGTTGGTCGGCTACAGATATAGTTGGTCGGCTACAGATATAGTTGGTCGGCTACAGACTATAGTTGGTCGGCTGCAGATATAGTTATCGGCTACAGATATAGTTGGTCGGCTACAGATATAGTTGGTCGGCTACAAATATAGTTGGTCGGCTACAGATATAGTTGTCGGCTACAGATATAGTTGGTCGGCTACAGATATAGTTGGTCAGCTAGAGATATAGTTGGTCAGCTACAGATATAGTTGTCGGCTACAGATATAGTTGTCGGCTAAGATATAGTTGGTCAGCTACAGATATAGTTGGTCAGCTACAGATATAGTTGTCGGCTACAGATATAGTTGGTCGGCTACAGATATAGTTGGTCGGCTACAGATATAGTTATCGGCTACAGATATAGTTGGTCGGCTACAGATATAGTTGTCGGCTACAGATATAGTTGGTCGGCTACAGATATAGTTATCGGCTACAGATATAGTTGTCGGCTAGAGATATAGTTGGTCGGCTACAGATATAGTTGTCGGCTAGATATAGTTGTCAGCTAGAGATATAGTTGGTCAGCTAGAGATATAGTTGGTCGGCTACAGATATAGTTGTAGGCTAAGATATAGTTGCGCTAGAGATATAGTTGGTCGGCTACAGATTTTTAAATTTGGTCGGCTACAGATATAGTTGGTCGGCTACAGATATAGTTGGTCGGCTACAGATATAGTTGGTCGGCTAGAGATATAGTTGGTCGGCTACAGATATAGTTGGTCGGCTAGAGATATAGTTGTCGGCTAGAGATATAGTTGTCGGCTAGAGATATAGTTGGTCAGCTAGATATATAGTTGGTCAGCTACAGATATAGTTGGTCGGCTACAGATATAGTTGGTCTGCTACAAGCTATAGTTGGTCAGCTAGAGATATAGTTATCGGCTACAGATATAGTTGGTCGGCTACAGATATAGTTGGTCGGCTACAGATATAGATGGTCGGCTAGAGATATAGTTGGTCGGCTACAGATATAGTTGGTCGGCTACAGATATAGTTGGTCGGCTACAGATATAGTTGGTCGGCTACAGATATAGTTGGTCGGCTACAGATATAGTTGGTCGGCTACAGATATAGTTGGTCGGCTAGAGATATAGTTGTCGGCTAGAGATATAGTTGTCGGCTAGAGATATAGTTGGTCAGCTAGATATATAGTTGGTCAGCTACAGATATAGTTGGTCGGCTACAGATATAGTTGGTCTGCTACAAGCTATAGTTGGTCAGCTAGAGATATAGTTATCGGCTACAGATATAGTTGGTCGGCTACAGATATAGTTGGTCGGCTACAGATATAGTTGGTCGGCTACAGATATAGTTGGTCGGCTACAGATATAGTTGGTCGGCTACAGATATAGTTGGTCGGCTACAGATATAGTTGGTCGGTTACAGATATAGTTGGTCGGCTACAGATATAGTTGGTCGGCTACAGATATAGTTGGTCGGCTAGAGATATAGTTGGTCGGCTACAGATATAGTTGGTCGGCTAGAGATATAGTTGGTCGGCTAGAGATATAGTTGGTCGGCTAGAGATATAGTTGGTCGGATACAAGCTACTTACCGTTAATAATTCTGGTGACTCTCCACAAACGAAGCAACACCATAAGTCCAGCAGCATCTTTAGCGGCACTCTCCACCGAGACGAAGCTGAAGACGATGTCTAGAGTGAAAGACACGATCACCACCACAGCATCGAAGACCTGTAACAACAACAATAACATCAACAACATTAGTGGTATAATTCTGGAGAATATTTGAAAATATTACATCGAGTTGAGATCTATACAGAAATGAAACAGATATATACAATCATATCTTGAGTCGCTGGGGTCTATGTGGCCAAGTAGTGACGCATTTGCCTTGCGTTCCAAAGGTCAAGGGCTCGAATCCAGACCACACCGTTCTGTTCAAGAGTGCACTTTTCCCAGATACCCTAAGATTGTTGCCGAAGCTACAGAGTTCGTGCTTTGTGCAATACTCTCGGCAAGTGGCGTTCCATTTCTGCAGAAAGGGACCGAGCTATATGGGATCAAATCCGGCAAAAATAAAGTCAATATTTCCTATTTATACCCTTTGTTTGCATACACGCATCTTAAAGTAGCTGTTCTATGAACTGAAGTATATGCAGACACGCATCTTAAAGTAGCTGTTCTATGAACTGAAGTATATGTATACATGCATCTTAAAGTAGCTGTTCTATGAACTGAAGTATATGTATACATGTGTCTTAAAGTAGCTGTTCTATGAACTGAAGTATATGTATACATGTGTCTTAAAGTAGCTGTTCTATGGACTAAAGTATATATTGCAAAGTAACAGCGAAATGAAATATGTTCACCAACTTTCTGTTAAAATCTCGGTATAGTCTACTATCTAGTCACCATCATCATGTTTCATACCGGTTAGCTTAGACGGTCAAGGTTCGCAATCTTGCACAATCACCAGATTCTATGATCTCGTCTGTTCTTGTCTTGTCTATGCTATCCAGCTATTTATCGCTGTGTCTTTTTCTTGCAGCTTTTCCAACACGTTTGCTAGTTGCGGGAACTTTATTTCCGGGCCTGATGCTTCGTTAACCTTCAGGAGACTACACACGCTGCATGGGCTTGTAGCAGTCATAGACTCATAGCTGTCTGCTAGCATCGGAGTTAGCAACTCATTGCTGTCTGTTAGCATCGGGGTTAGCGACTCATAGCTGTCTGTTAGCATTGGAGTAGCGACACATAGCTCTCTCTAGCATCGGGGTTAGCGACAATAGCTCTCTGCTAGCATCGGGTTAGCGACACATAGCTTCTAGCATCGGTAGCGACACATGCTCGCAGCATCGGGGTTAGCGACCATAGCTTCTGCTAGCATCGGTTTTAGCGCCCATGCTGTCTGCTAGCATCGGTTGCGACTCATAGCTCTGCAGCACGGTTAGCGACACATAGCTCTCTGCTAGCATCGGAGTGACATAGCGTTGCAGCATCGAGGACATAGCTCTGCTAGCATCGCGGGTAGCGTAAGAACAAAGATGAACAAATGAGACAAGAACTTTAAGATAACAAATAATGATTTATTGTCTTTAATGCAAGATTATAAAAAAAATTATAACAAATGTTATAATAATACTATAATATTAGAATAAAGTCACTAGACATGTTGGAAATAACGGTTATACAACTGTAGATGTTTGATTGATTGATTGATTGATTGATTTGATAGGAGATGTAAAATTATCTAGGAGGACAGAGGTCCCTTTGCCATAACTATAAGCAGCCTCACAATGGAGATCAAAGTGGTCAATATAACTCTGAAGTGGTTGAGCATACACATATTAACACATGCATGACATGAGAGAACTCAAGAAACTTCAGACTGATTGTATAAAGCATGAATGGAGTATCAGATTGAGCACATCCCCAATGACTCATTTAACCTTTATATTTTTGTACGAAGGCATACAGGAGTTAGATACAATAAGCGTGCGAATCACATGGCTGACACAGCAGTGGTCGAGAAAGGGTAGTCAATAGATAGTGCAGACAACATCAATTTCATAAGAGAAGCAGGTCGTACAGATAACTTTTTAAACATTTATAAATCTACATCGCAATTCAGAGTGAACATGGAGGTGAAAATGGGAACTGCCAGACACGAACATTTTGTTAGAGGCATAAGACATTTGATTAATCAACACAGAACGCGTTGTGATTAGTCGTTATACGCTGGTAAAGATATTGGGGAGAAGATCAGAGCACCTATGGACATGTCTGGAGCGTTGTGATGATGAACATCATTAATCGGATAATGTCAGAATATGAACAATTTTGTTGATGAAGATTTGTTAATGGCAAGAATGTACACGGCACATTTCCTACGATGATCACCGTTCTATCAGATATTATTACTTCAGACAAGAAAACTAGAAGCATGGGATACAATTATTAAACAAGTTCATAGATGAACTGTATCATGAAGCGTACATATTGCGCTTAGTGATTATTTCCATAGAACATATTAGAAAACATTGATATGATAAATGACATGTAACGTTTTCACTGGCTATTTTCTCAATCAATCACTCTCCCTGCCTCTCTCTCTCTCTCTCTCTCTTCTCTCTCCTCTCTCTCCTCTCTCTCTCTCCTCTCTCTCTCTCTCCTCTCTTCTCTCTCTCTTTCTCTCTCCCTCTCTCTCTCTCTCTCTCTCCCTCTCTCTCCCATCTCTCTCTCTCTCTCCTCTCTCCTTCTCTCTCTCTCTCTCTCTCTCTCTCTCTCTCTCCCTCTCTCTCTCTCTCCTCTCTCTCTCTCTCTCCTCTCTCTCCTCTCTCTCTCTCTCCTCTCTCTCTCCCTCTCTCTCTCTCTCCTCTCTCTCTCTCTCTCTTCTCTTCTCTCTTCTCTCCCACAATGTAAATAGAATATATGTGAAAGAAGCACACGACCGGGCATCATTGAGTCGATAACTGTTTAGTTATTCTATCCGCACTGTTCAAATGTTCTCGTTTGTTTGTGCAGCACGCGATCACATCTTCCAGGATATTCGCTCACTGAGTCTGTGTGTCTGTCTGTCTGTGTTTATGTCTGTGTGCCTGTCTGTGTGTCTGTGGGTGGGGATTTTTTTTCAAAGATTCCTGAGCTTGTCAAAACGACCTGATTTACAAAACGAGTTTTAGTTTCTGGTTGAGGTAACGTCTGATAATAATTTGTTCAACTCTGATTTCATGAACAAATGTTGAACTCAAGCATGTCTAATATGTTTGCTCAACTTGATTTCATAACAACATGTTGAACTCAAGCATGTCTAATATGTTTGCCACTTGATTCAAACAACATGTTGAACTCAAGCATGTCAATGTTTTTTCAATCGATTCAAACAACTTTAAATCATAGCTGAATATGTTTGACTCAACTCTTTATCATGAACAACATGTTGAACTCAAGCATGTCTAATATGTTTTGTTCAACTCTGATTTCATTAACAACATGTTGAACTCAAGCATGTCTAATATGTTGCGATAGATAAAACACCTTAAAACGATGTAATGTAATTTTACATATTACAAAAACAAAATATAGCGACGTTTCGACCAAAAGCTCTTTATCAAACAAAGGAGACAGAACAAACGAAATAGTGATTATGTTCCTTACATGTAAACATGACCGATATAATCATAAGAGAAATCTCTACCTAGTCTCAAATGAAAATTGAGCCATCATCATTAAATTGTCTGTCCTAGCAGAACTTTGCACCCCAACAATCCTCCAGAATTTCTTTCTCTCTCTCTCTCTCTCTCTCTCATAGGCCAGATGTCCTGCCTCTGCAGCTGTCATTTCAAACCATCAGTTACATCCTGAATTCATCTTCTCCGTGGTCTTCCTCTTCTTCTCTTTCCTGGTATGCCTTCTTCCACGATGGTCTTCTCCAGTCCTTCGTGTGTTTTTTTTGGGTCCAAAATACCTGAATTTTCCCTTTCTTATTTGTAGCATCAGTCAGTTTTTTTTTATTTCGAGTTCTTTCTGGATAGATCTATTTGTTCTCTTCTCTGTCCATGATATACGAATTGTATCACTAAAAATGAAAAATTAAATAAATATCAAAACTAGAAATAAAAATATTAAAACTTTATAAAAGATTGTGGAACGATCAGGATATTTTCTCATAGCTTCTTGATATTAGTGCAGGTGATATCGAGTTCTTAGTCATATCGGAGATGGACGATAAAACTTATGTCACGTGTTCAAGTGGAGCAGGTAATAGAACCACTGACAGCTGAAAACCGATAAGAGTAGTGTGCAAGACGGTTCCATGACAAAATTGATTTTTATTTTCAAATATTACATCAGCGACACTCATTATCATTCATCATCATTAATCCTCTCCACTCTTCGTGGAGCATAGGGCCTCAACAGTTGTTCGCCACTCTTCTCGGTCTCTGGCTGTTCTTTTATGTCTCCCAGGTCAATTGAGCACTCTTCAGCTCCTCAGTAAGACCTCGTCTCCAAGTCTGCTTAGGGCGTCCTCTTTTCGTTTTCCCTGCGGGTTCCACTCGAGCACCTGTCTAGTGACACTCGACTGTGTCTTCCGCAAGGTATGGCCTATCCATCGCCATCTTCTCCTCTTGACCTGTGTCATCATAGGTTCCTGCCCTGTTCTTATCCACAGATCCGTGTTTGTAACTCTATCATACCATCTCAATCTGAGAATCCGCCGCAAACATCCGTTGACAAAGGTCTGGATCTTATTTGTATTTGCCTTAGTGACACTCATTATGGTTGAGTAATTTGTGCACTGTTGTTGAGATATTCTTGTGTATGAAAGAGATCAGAACACACATGATTACTCACCGAAGTGTAATGATGTTGGTCCTATCAAAGTGGAAAGAGAGAGAGAGAAGTGGGAAGAGAGAGAGAGAGAGAGAGGAGTGAGAAGAGAGAGAGAGAGAGAAGTGGAAAGAGGGAGTATATTTCTGATTAGTGATCCACCTAGCAATCCTTCTGTTTCTCACAATCTATTTATGAGTTCTCCATGTTATAATGATTGAATAAAATGACAATCCTGACATATTCTAAAGAACATTGCCATCAAGCACTGTAAACGAGCAGTTGATTTTCTAGCAGCACTTATACGTTCAGTAGTTTGCCATTGCTTTCTGAACGGTCAGGTCCATTTTTATGTTTTGTAAAAGTCCCAAAGAAACGAATTTGCTCCCAAACTTGCCTACCGTGGGGTTTGAACCAGATACGATTGGGTTATAATGTTTACGATATAAAATAGAAATATATTAATGACGTTCTGGTTCTCTGTGAACAATTTCTACATTCTGAGATAGAAATATATGCATTAACCCTTTCGTCTTTCTGAACCAATATACTGGCTGGCTGTTCTTTTATATGAATGACGCAACTCCTGATCATACTGGCTAGTTCAGTAGAAATTACAATAAACATGCATCTTCTACTCCCATATACTGGCTAGTTCAGTAGACATTACAATAAACATGCATCTTCTACTCCCATATACTGGCTAGTTCAGTAGACATTACAATAAACATGCATCTTGTACTCCCATATACTGGCTAGTTCAGTAGACATTACAATAAACATGCATCTTGTACTCCCATATACTGGCTAGTTCAGTAGACATTACAATAAACATGTATCTTGTGGTAATTTAAAAACATTACGGTGAGAAATGGTTAAATGATGGTTCTCTTTGATTAATCTCTACACAATCTCTACACAATCTCTACACAATCTCTACACAATCTCTACACAATCTCTACACAATCTCTACACAATCTCTACACAATCTCTACACAATCTCTACACAATCTCTACAATCCTACAAAATCTCTACACAATCTCTACACAATCTCTACACAATCTCTACACAATCTCTACACAATTAAGATAAAGTAACGAGAACAAATATTCCAATATTTAATCACAACAATTTAGTCATGTCAGTGGTTACATTTTGATTGTTTAGTCTGATAGAATAAACGAGATAAGACAATAAACACTTATATTCTAACAGAAGATGGGCATCTTTTTTTCTCTCTCTCTCTCTAACTCTATCTCTGCCTCTCTCTCTCTCTCTCTCTCTCTATCTCTGCCCCTCTCTCTCTCTAACTCTGTCTCTGCCTCTCTCTCTCTCTTCTCTTCTCTCTTTCTATCTCTCCTCTCTTATCTCTCTCATCTCTGTCTCTCTCTACTCTCTCTTCTCTATCTCTCCGTCTCTCTCTATCTCTCCATCTCTCTCTATCTCTCCATCTCTCTCTATCTCTGGCTCTCTTTGATTAACAAAAAAAACATTAGCTAAAACTAAAACTAAAACTAAAACTAAAGCTAAACTAAAGCTAAAACTAAAGCTAAACTAAACTAAAACTAAAACTAAACTAAAACTAAAACTAAAACTAAAACTAAAACTAAACTAAAACTAAAACTAAAACTAAAACTAAAGCTAAAACTAAACTAAAACTAAACTAAAACTAAAGCTAAAACTAAACAAACTAAAACTAAAGCTAAAGCTAAACTAAAGCTAAAGCTAAAACTAAAACTAAACTAAAGCTAAAGCTAAAACTAAACTAAAACTAAAGCTAAAGCTAAAACTAAAACTAAGCTAAACTAAACTAAAGCTAAACTAAAACTAAAACTAAAGCTAAAGCTAAAGCTAAAGCTAAAACTAAAGCTAAAGCTAAAACTAAAACTAAAGCTAAAGCTAAAGCTAAAGCTAAAACTAAAACTAAAGTCAGAAAACGAAATAGAAAGCAAGAAAAGCGACAAAATTCCAGAGAAAAAACAAACAAAGTAAATCATGATAACTAACGTCAAATAAATTAGTACATTCCGTGCTAAAACTAGTAATCAAATCTAACACTAGAAACTAAATCAAGAAAGCAAAGCTCTAATCTACCAAACACTAAAATAAGAAATAGAACAGAATAGTTCAAAATACAAAACAAATTAACTAAACAAATTAACTAAAGTACAAAGTTAAAACTAAAACTATAAATACAAACTAAACTAAAACTAAAACTAAAACTAAAACTAAACTAAAACTAAAACTAAAACTAAAACTAAAACTAAAACTAAAACTAAAGCTAAAACTAAACTAAAACTAAAAGCTAAAGCTAAACTAAAACTAAAACTAAAACTAAAGCTAAAACTAAAACTAAAACTAAAACTAAAACTAAAACTAAAACTAAAACTAAAACTAAAGCTAAAGCTAAAACTAAAACTAAAACTAAAGCTAAAGCTAAAGCTAAAACTAAAACTAAAACTAAAACTAAAACTAAAGCTAAAACTAAAACTAAAACTAAAACTAAAGCTAAAGCTAAAACTAAAGCTAAAGCTAAAACTAAAACTAAAGCTAAAGCTAAAGCTAAAGCTAAAGCTAAAGCTAAAACTAAAACTAAAACTAAAGTCAGAAAACCGAAATAGAAAGAGCAAGAAAAAGCGACAGAAAGTTCCAGAGAAAGGAGAATCAAACGAGAAGTAAATCATGACTGATCTCTCTGTCTTTGTCAAATAATGATTGAGTACATCGTCTCGTGCCATAAAACTGTTAGATCAATGATCTCAGCTTTGGCGGTTGGGCCAGAAATCAAGGAAAGCAAATGTTCTCGTCAATCTACCCAAATGCTTGACGTTAAAATATATTGGGAAATAGAAGTCAGGGAATTAGTTCAAGGTATTTAGTACAAGGGAGTTTATACAAGGGAGTTTAGACATGGATTAGTACAAGGGAGTTTAGACATGGAGTTAGTACAAGGGAGTTGATACAAGGGAGTTTAGACATGGAGTTAGTACAAGGGAGTTAATACAAGGAGTTTAGAACATGGATTAGTACAAGAGTTAATACAAGGAGTTAGACATGGATTAGTACAAGAGTTAATACAAGGGAGTTAGACATGGATTAGTACAAGGAGTTAATACAAGGAGTTTAGACATGGATTAGTACAAGAGTCAATACAAGGAGTTTAGACATGGATTAGTACAAGGAGTTAACAGGAGTTTAGACATGGAGTTAGTACAAGGAGGTTAGACACGGTAAAATATGTAAATAGAGTTAATACAAGAGTTAACATGGAGCTTGGTACAATAGCAGCTTAAACAAGGGAGTTTAGACAATTGGAGTTGGTACAATAGAGTTAATAGCAAGGAGTTTAGACATGGAGTTGGTACAATAGAGTTAATACAAGGAGTTTAGACATGGAGTTAGTAATAGGAGGTTAGACACGGTTGTCAATAGAGTTAATACAAGGGAGGTTAGACATGGAGTTGGTACAATAGAGTTAATACAAGGGAGTTTAGACATGGAGTTGGTACAATAGAGTTAATACAAGGAGTTTAGACATGGAGTTGGTACAATAGAGTTAATCAAGGAGTTTAGACATGGAGTTGGTACAATAGAGTTAATACAAGGGAGTTTAGACATGGAGTTAATACAATAGAGTTAATACAAGGAGTTTAGACATGGAGTTGGTACAATGAGTTAATACAGGAGTTTAGACATGGAGTTAGTACAAGGGAGGTTAGACATGGAGTTGGTACAATAGAGTTAATACAAGGGAGTTTAGACATGGAGTTAATACAATAGAGTTAATACAAGGGAGTTTAGACATGGAGTTAGTACAATAGAGTTAATACAAGGGAGTTTAGACATGGAGTTGATACAATAGAGTTAATACAAGGGAGTTTAGACATGGAGTTAGTACAAGGGAGTTTAGACATGGAGTTAGTACAAGGGAGTTTAGACATGGAGTTAGTACAAGGGAGTTTAGACATGGAGTTAGTACAAGGGAGGTTAGACATGGAGTTAGTACAAGGGAGGTTAGACACGGAGTTGGTACAATAGAGTTAATACAAGGGACGTTACATACGAAGTATAACGAAACTACCCTCCGTGTGAAATCGTGCAAGGTACTGTTGCGATAACAATTAACATCCCCGGAAGAACTGAGGTGGGTGATGCCTAACGGAAATGCCAGCCTTGGGGCAACCGGGCAAGGTACTATTGAAGTCACAACTAAAATCCCCGGAAGAACTGGGGCGGGTGATGGTGGCGAGAGCAAAATCCTCAGTTTCGTTGCTAGCGCCGATTGAAACGACCTCTACATTATTTGTGCTTGGCTCCAGGCCGGTGTCTTCCGAGGTTAACTGCAAATTTCCACGTACCAACACGCGTCTAGAAAAGGTTGAGAATGTTCCTACTCCGGATCAAACTCAAAAGTGAACGGTAAAGTAAGGTCGACAATGTAAATATCTGACAGACTGTCCGGGTCCGAACATTGGCGAAGGCCGATACTTTACACGGTGCTTTAACGAGTAAGACGCCGTCCGAGGAAAAGCTTATAAGCCCCGAGAAATGTTCCCCGGAACGATCTCACAGTCAGAAAGGGCATAACAACGTAACTCACTGTCTTGGCGTAGATCACAAAGCCCAAATATACGGCAAAGCTGATCGAAAAGGCGAAGATCCGTGTCGACATAGTCGGCAGAAAGGATCGTACCCTAGGAAAGTTCACCTAATAAATCAAAAGCTGGCTGAAACCGGGCGGGCTAGCCTAGTCACCATGGGCGCACAATCATCCCGACGTAGATCACCCCGTTCTTTTCAAAGGACCAATTATATATCACAATAAGAATGATAAAATTGTCCGTGAAGAATGATCGAGGGAAGAAGAAGATACGGAGTTGGTACAATAGAGTTAATACAAGGGAGTTTAGACACGGATGTGGTACAATAAAGTTCATACAAGGGAGTTTAGACACGGAGTTGGTACAATAGAGTTAATAAAAGGGAGTGTAGACAGGGATACAAGGGGTCAAAAGCGAAAGGAAGCGGCTCGCCAGGATTAGGGAGGTGGCTCTAATCCCCTGCTCTCACCTCCAAGTGGTGACCCTGGTAACAGACGTTAGTTCGGTCTGGCTAAGAGGGCAGGTGTCGTGGGAGAGCTACTCTGGGGCAAGTAGTGATGTAAATGTAGTCATGCTTGATGGGATCCACTCGCAACATAGACGAGCGAACTCCTAGAGTGACTATTAATGCTCGCCTCTCCCGGTCGATGGGAAAAACTAGAACGATACATGTGGATCCTTGCGGGGCGGAACTCGGAGCCCGCACATCCTCTCTCTTGGTGCACTACCCTTGAGCCGATGAGGATGCCGGGTGATGAGCTCCGTCAATCTGCCCACACGATGGTTCACATAGGTCAAAAGTCTAGTCCCCAACACAGAGAGGCACGAATCTAAACCATATCGAAGGGACGTTGACCCGGGTGCGGCGAAATTCGGAGCCCGCGCATTCTCTCTTGATCCGCCTCTCTAGAGCCGATGAGCATGCTGGGTGCTGAGTTGAGTTGCATGTGAGCATCATGGGGCGAAACTCGGATTTTGCCCCTTCGAAGTCGGACAGCCAAGTTATAAGGGCGATTATACCAGGAAGTTAGTTATAAGGGAGATTATACCAGGAAGTTAGTTATAAGAGAGATTATACCAGGAAGTTAGTTATAAGGGAGATTATACCAGGAAGTTAGTTATAAGGGAGATTATACCAGGAAGTTAGTTATAAGGGAGATTATACCAGGAAGTTAGTTATAACAGAGATTATACCAGGAAGTTAGTTATAAGGGAGATTATACCAGGAAGTTAGTTATAAGGGAGATTATACCAGGAAGTTAGTTATAAGGGAGATTATACCAGGAAGTTAGTTATAAGAGAGATTATACCAGGAAGTTAGTTATAAGGAGATTATACCAGGAAGTTAGTTATAAGGAGATTATACCAGGAAGTTAGTTATAAGGAGATTATCAGTGAGTTATATAAGGAATTATCGGATTTATTCAAGGGACAGCCAAGTTATAAGGGGATTATACAGGAAGTTAGTTATAACGGAGATTATGCCAGGAAGTTAGTTATAAGGGAGATTATACCAGGAAGTTAGTTATAAGAGAGATTATACCAGGAAGTTAGTTATAAGAGATTATACCAGGAAGTTAGTTATATTATCTTTTTGAGATCCAGAAGCTTGAGTTAGATTTGAGGTTATCGGCTAGATGCCATGGAATCGTAAATTTACGGAAGTTAGTGCCACGAATTATCCGAAATTGAGGAATTGTGGATTTTTGCGATTATCCAGGAAGTTGAACGCAAAGAGATATACCGTAGTAAGCGCTACGATAACCTGGGTTAGTTTAGGGTTCAGGAAGTTAGTTATAAGGGAGATTATACCAGGAAGTTAGTTATAAGGGAGATTATACCAGGAAGTTAGTTATAAGGGAGATTATACCAGGAAGTTAGTTATAAGGGAGATTATACCAGGAAGTTAGTTATAAGGGAGATTTGTCAAGGGAGTTAATAGAAGAGATATTATACAAGTACACCTAAGGAGACCCTGAAACGAAATTTGCTGAGAGAGGCAAGAAATATCGGCTTCAGTTCCATAGAGGAGATTGAGCGAGTTGCCCAGGACAGAGCGGTATGGAGAAATTACTTGTAGGCCCCATGTAACGTATAACGGTACGAGAGGAATTATTATTAATATTATATTATACAAAGGGGCTAATACAAGATAGATTTTAAAATTATATTAAAACAAAGGAGATTACACAAGGGATTTCATACAAGTGAGTTAATATAAGAGATATTATGTAATACAATTTCGCCATTGAAGTTTCCACATTGACCTAGTACACAATAGTACATGTAATGACTGGTGGTATCATGATGAATCAACGTAGATATCCCCGGAATGTCTAGTGTCTAGACCAGTGATTACCAAAGTGGGCGGTACCGCCCCAAGTGGCGCTGAAGCGTAATAGGGAGGGGGCAATAGTGTGTTCAGAAAACTTTGGGGATGTTCAGACGATTTGTGGTCGGTGGCTCCTTAAAGAAGAAATTAATAATAATTATTTTAAAATATATTATTTTCGTGAATTTGCGATTGAATAATCATTTGAAATTTGAATTCTGCATTTTAATTCATCTTATGTCTGTCTACGATATCTATTTTGTCATCAATTTTGTATGTTATGCATATAATCATTTGACGATTGATCATTTATGACAGAAATATATATATATATATTTTTTCTATGTCAACGAGAAAATAGAGCATGTATATATGTGGGCGGGGGGACATTGGCAAACTGTTATAATGTGAAGGGGGCGTTACAAAGTTTATGTTGTGCAAAAGGGTGGTGGGCCGAAAAAGTTTGGGAATCTATGTTGTAGACTAAGAAACGTATATGTCTGGTTTAGCTGACTTACAACAGTATAATACTATTATATATATCTAGTTTAAAGTTTCAATTTCAATATATCCACAATGTTATCTGTCAATATATTCACAATGTTATCTGTCAATATATTCACAATGTTATCTGTCAATATATTCACAATGTTATCTGTCAATATATCCACAATGTTATCTGTCAATATATTCACAATGTTATCTGTCAATATATCCACAAAGTTATCTGTCAATATATTCACAATGTTATCTGTCAATATATCCACAATGTTATCTCTCAATATATCCACAATGTTATCTATCAATATATCCACAATGTTATCTGTCAATATATTCACAATGTTATCTGTCAATATATCCACAATGTTATCTATCAATATATCCACAATGTTATCTGTCAATATATCCACAATGTTATCTGTCAATATATCCACAATGTTATATGTCAATATATTCACAACGTTATCTGTCAATATATTCACAATGTTATCTGTCAATATATTCACAATGTTATCTGTCAATATATTCACAATGTTATCTGTCAATATATCCACAAAGTTATCTGTTAATATATCCACAATGTTATATGTCAATATATCCACAATGTTATCTATCAATATATTCAAAATGTTATCTATCAATATATTCACAATGTTATCTGTCAATATATCCACAATGTTATCTTTCAATATATCCACTATATATTCTCTCAGTATATCCACAATCTCAATATATCCACAATGTATTCTCTCACTATATCCACTATGTATTCTCTCAGTATATCCACTATGTATTCTCTCAGTATATCCACTATATATTCTCTCAGTATATCCACTATGTATTCTCTCAGTATATCCACTATATATTATCTCAGTGTATCCACAATGTATTCTCCCCGTCTATGTTTGGTCTCACCAACATGAGAATACAAATTTGTTTGAATTTAAAAACTTGAATTCTCCGAAAGGAATTAATTCTTATTTTTCATGTTTGCTGGACTACACATTCTGATATAATCAATAACAGGCGCGTCCTTAGGTTGAGATCGGCGTGCCTCAGCTTAAAGAGACTTAACTCCTACATTACAAACAAACAAACACAAGAACAGCTACTTCAAACTCAAGGACGGCTACTTTCAAACTCAAGAACAGTTACTTTCAAACTCAAGAACAGTTACTTTCAAACTCAAGAACAGTTACTTACAAACTCAAGAACAGTTACTTACAAACTCAAGAACAGTTACTTACAAACTCAAGAACAGTTACTTACAAACTCAAGAACAGTTACTTACAAACTCAAGAACAGTTACTTACAAACTCAAGGACGGCTACTTTCAAACTCAAGAACAGCTACTTTCAAACTCAAGAACGGCTACTTTCAAACACAAGAACAGCTACTTACAAACACAAGAAACAGCTACTTACAAACACAAGAAACAGCTACTTTCAAACTCAAGAACAGCTACTTTCAAACTCAAGGACAGCTACTTTCAAACACAAGAAACAGCTACTTTCAAACACAGAAACAGCTACTTTCAAACACAAGAACTGCTACTAAACACAAGAAACAGCTACTTTCAAACTCAAGAACAGCTACAAACACAAGAAACAGCTACTTTCAAACTCAAGAACAGCTACTTTCAAACTCAAGAACGGCTACTTTCAAACACAAGAACAGCTACTTACAAACACAAGAAACAGCTACTTACAAACACAAGAAACAGCTACTTTCAAACTCAAGAACAGCTACTTTCAAACTCAAGGACAGCTACTTTCAAACACAAGAAACAGCTACTTTCAAACAAACATCTACTTTCAAACAAAAATGCTACTTACAAACACAAGAAACAGCTACTTTCAAACACTAGAAACAGCTACTTTCAAACTCAAGAACAGCTACAAACACAAGAAACAGCTACTTTCAATCACAAGAAACAGCTACTTTCAAACTCAAGAAACAGCTACTTACAAACACAAGGACGGCTACTTTCAAACTCAAGGACGGCTACTTTCAAACTCAAGAACAGTTACTTTCAAACTCAAGAACGGCTACTTTCAAACACAAGAAACAGCTACTTTCAAACTCAAGAACAGCTACTTTCAAACTCAAGGACGGCTACTTTCAAACACAAGAAACAGCTACTTTCAAATACAAGAAACAGCTACTTTCAAACACAAGAAACGGCTACTTACAAACACAATAAACAGCTACTTTCAAACACAAGAACAGCTACTTACAAATACAAGAAACAGCTACTTACAAACACAAGAAACAATGGTTACTTGATTATCTAATGAAGTATCTGACGGTCATCATTCTTGGAAGCCATTATGTCATCTTCTTCTTCTTCTTCTTTGTCCAGCTAGAGAAATCTATGTCAAATATCATGGAAACTTATTATATAGTTGTTTGATCTCTTTCTATTAATAGAATGTATCAGCGGTAGATCACTAACACAGTAGTTGATGCGACAATTACAAATTTGTCTCCTAACTAAGAAAGTATAGAGTACCAAATGTTAGTAGGGTGATTAGGGATGTGACTGTGTTGTGTTGTGAACAAAGGGGTACAAAATCTTGAGTGTGTAACATATGGAATAACAAGTAAACATATGGAATAACAAGTTCACATACGGAATAACAAGTAAACATATGGAATGACAAGTAAACATATTCCTCGTTACACGACAAACAACAATGTAATTAATGTGAGGTTCTGCCATCATATCGGGCGGGATTGAAGATTAGAGTGTCCAGACAAGATCAGCACGAAAGGTGTATTAGTCGGCTCATCAATCATCATCGAACTGGTACAGTTAGTCGGCTCATCAATCATCATCGAACTGGTACAGTTAGTTGGCTCATCAATCATCATCGAACTGGTACAGTTAGTCAGCTCATCAATCATCATCGAACTGGTACAGTTAGTTGGCTCATCAATCATCATCGAACTGGTACAGTTAGTCGGCTCATCAATCATCATCGAACTGGTACAGTTAGTTGGCTCATCAATCATCATCGAACTGGTACAGTTAGTCGGCTCATCAATCATCATCGAACTGGTACAGTTAGTTGGCTCATCAATCATCATCGAACTGGTACAGTTAGTCGGCTCATCAATCATCATCGAACTGGTACAGTTAGTCGGTGGACGCTGTTGGACATAGGTGAAGCTGATCAGATCACTTATGAAAGGTCATGTCTGGAGTGCAATAAAGATATTCAAAACGGAAAACGAAACTAAAATGATCAGCAGGAAGCAGGGTTCCAAATGACAAAGAAATCGTCAATAGATATCATACTCAACCAGAGCCCTCCCCCACCCCCACCCTCTCCTCTCTCCTTCCTCCCATTTTATTTTATGAAAAAGAACTCACTTGTGTCATGCATGTACCATGGGGAGGGGTGTCTTCTCGAAACCAAACCCTTTTGACAAAAATTGATCAATCAATCAATCAATATCGTTGATGATTTCGTCTGCCCACACATTCGATTTTCACAGATTCCAGCTTCACCTCCCTAAACGATACATACTGAGCTACTAAGAATGGTAACTCCAAGAATCAAGAGAACGTAACTCTAATTATTAATGGAAATCCGTCCATTTGTCTGCGGTAAGTTACCTTCCCCTGACCCGCAGATATTAAGTATTCTTTGTAAAGAAGATCAACATAGCTTTCTTACAACATCACTTTCCGATTTCATCACTTTCAGGACTACATGAGAGACAGAAGAACATAGCTTTCCGATTACATCACTTTCAGGACTACGTGAGAGACAAAAGAACATCACTTTCAGGACTACATGAGAGACAGAAGAACATCACTTTCAGGACTACATAAGAGACAGAAGAACATCACTTTCAGGACTACATGAGAGACAGAAGAACATCACTTCCAGGACTACATGAGAGACAGAAGAACATAGCTTTCCGATTACATCACTTTCAGGACTACATGAGAGACAGAAGAACATAGCTTTCCGATTACATCACTTTCAATAATACATGAGAGACAGAAGAACATAGCTTTCCGATTACATCACTTTCAGGACTACATGAGAGACAGAAGAACATAGCTTTCCGATTACATCACTTTCAGGACTACGTGAGAGACAGAAGAATACAGCTAATTCACTAACAAATAAGTACATCTCGTACAATATCCAGATTTATACAGCGCAGGCTTGTTTGAAATATATCAAATTAAGAATTACAAAAGGCTTATTGTTGAGAATGATATATACAAACAGAATGATAGTAAAAATGTCTGGCACACGACGCGAGATCTTGGGAGTCTAGAGATAATTTGATCACTTTCGTTTCTATTGAAAAGTCGTTCCAATTTTGTAAAGAAATTAGAGAGAATGAAAGTGTAATTCTAAAATTTCTGAGAGAAGAGAATAAAAAGTTTTAAGTACCCTAGCGGAAGCGCTGAAGTCAATGAATATGATGAATAAAGAGTTTTAAGTACCCTAGTGGAAGCGCTGAAGTCAATGAATATGATGTATAAAGAGTTTTAAGTACCCTAGTGGAAGCGCTGAAGCCAATGAATATGATGTATAAAGAGTTTTAAGTACCCCTAGTGGAAGCGCTGAAGCCAATGAATATGATGAATAAAGAGACAGCAAACAAGTATTACGGGATTCCAAATTTAAAAAAATGTTACCAAAATTCAAACCACAAACTTGTCTTTATTGGGGCAGCCAATACCTAGCACAGCAGACGAGCGTTTTAAAGAACACAACCAGCTAGCTCTCCACATAAAAGAGCTTCTCTGAGACGCGTCGTTTATAAACAGCATCGACCGTTACATAATGTTTTGATATTCGGTGTGATATCTAATTAGGAATAAATAGCCTTATTCCTTTCACTGAAAATATTGGTAGTCTATGTAGTTGTTATATGACATTTCCTGGCAGTCGATATTATCAATACAAAAAAATGCTGTTGTAAAACTATGTACCAAAGGCCAAACGTTACAACGCAGTATGATCGTTTTACAAAGTTCATAAACCAGATAAAGCTAGGTTTTGTCAAATCAGGTCTTAATTAAGTAAAAGATGAAGAACAAACGGAATGTAGACCATGGTCCCTTCCTGTTGTGCTATACTACTCTGTGCATCCCTTCCTGTTGTGCTATACTACTCTGTGCATCCCTGACTGTTGTGCTATACTACTCTGTGCATCCCTGACTGTTGTGCTATACTACTATGTGCATCCATTCCTGTTGTGCTATACTACTCTGTGCATCCCTGACTGTTGTGCTATACTACTCTGTGCATCCCTTCATGTTGTGCTATACTACTCTGTGCATCCCTGACTGTTGTGCTATACTACTCTGTGCATCCCTGAATGTTGTTATACACCGTGTGAAGGTAATCGTGGCATATGACCAACACTTTTGATCTGTTATCTCTGGCTCTGGATGAGTCATCCTGCTGCTTTAACATCTCAACTTTGAATGTGACTATGATTTCTGATTGTTTTCTTTCCTTGATACATTCAATATTACTCTCAAGTATTTACATTCTGTAGTTGTAATGTTGTTTGTGTCTGTTTCTGGTATTGTCCATGTTTAGCATTGATAGCACAGAGTTGGGTGTGATATTGTGTTATACAATACTTTTTGTTCAGTGTCGGTGGCATAAGCTCAATGGGTTTGTTTGATTTGTTACGTCTGTTTTGAACTTCCACTTTTTATTTGCATTCTGATATTTTATTTCTCTTGATACTGACATCTATAGACTTCTGCTCTGTTACTAGTAACGTTTATCATCTATAGACTTCTGCTCTGTTACTAGTAACGTTTATCATCTATAGACTTCTGCTCAGTTACTAGTAACGTTTATCATCTATAGACTTCTGCTCAGTTACTAGTAACGTTTATCATCTATAGACTTCTGCTCAGTTACTAGTAACGTTTATTTGTATTCTTAGTAGAACAATAAGTTTTTTTACACTAGTCTCGTCATTGTCTTCGTCAAGTGCAGTCTCTGAGTTGAAGATTTGTTACAATATACTTCTAACATCTTCTGTTACTTGCCTTGATATTGCACTCTTCAGAGCAGTAACTTATTCATCTCTTGATGTGTCCCTTTTACTTGTGTCTCTGTCTTTCCCTTGCTCAATGTCTCTCTTCCTTTCCCTTGCTCAATGTCTCTCTTCCTTTCCCTTGCTCAATGTCTCTCTTCCTTTCCCTTGCTCAATGTCTCTTTTCTTTTTCCCTTGCTCAATGTCTCTCTTCATTTCCCTTGCTCAATGTCTCTCTTCTTTTCCCTTGCTCAATGTCTCTCTTCCTTTCCCTTGTTCAATGTCTCTCTTCCTTTCCCTTGCTCAATGTCTCTCTTCCTTTCCCTTGCTCAATGTCTCTCTTCCTTTCCCTTGCTCAATGTCTCTCTTCCTTTCCCTTGCTCAATGTCTCTCTTCCTTTCCCTTGTTCAATGTCTCTCTTCCTTTCCCTTGCTCAATGCCTCTCTTCCTTTCCCTTGCTCAATGCCTCTCTTCCTTTCCCTTCCTCAACGCCGCTTGACCCTACCCGGAAGTGCCACATCGAGTGGACCCAGTACGGTTGAACTGGGTCCCCATCGAATGAGAGCTGCTCGGAGTTTCTTTGAGAATGTTTATTGTGCCATTTGGCGTTTTATGAAGGCTCTCACCCTTTGGCCGCGATCAAGGGGATTTAGATCTTAGTCAAAATGCCGAGAAATAGTTGGTGACCGAATCCCTTCATTCTTAGTTTCTCTATGTAACTCTACTATTGCTTGTAACCTGTTTAGTTATCTTCAATTGTAAGAAAAGTCTCTGTTAGTTTTGGTCTATTACTAATGTTAAACATTCTAATTTCCATCAGCAGACAAGTCTACATTCCCTGGTCTAGTTACTTATGACTAAAGTATTCATCTCCTCATCTCCGACATCTCACTGTCATCTCAATGTCATCTCACTGTCATCTCAATGTCATCTCACTGTCATCTCACTGTCATCTCCCCGTCATCTCACTGTCATCTCACTGTCATCTCACTGTCATCTCACTGTCATCTCACTGTCATCTCAATGTCATCTCCCCGTCATCTCACTGACATCTCACTGTCATCTCACTGTCATCTCACTGTCATCTCACTGTCATCTCAATGTCATCTCACTGTCATCTCACTGTCATCTCAATGTCATCTCACTGTCATCTCCCCGTCATCTCAGTGTCATCTCACTGTCATCTCACTGTCATCTCAATGTCATCTCACTGTCATCTCACTGTCATCTCACTGTCATCTCAGTGTCATCTCAATGTCATCTCACTGTCATCTCAATGTCATCGCAATGTTATCTCAATGTCATCTCACTGTCATCTCAATGTCATCTCAATGTCATCTCACTGTCATCTCAATGTCATCTCAATGTCATCTCACTGTCATCTCCCCGTCATCTCAATGTCATCTCAATGTCATCTCACTGTCATCTCCCTGTCATCTCAGTGTCATCTCCCGTCATCTCCCGTCATCTCCCGTCATCTCCCCTGTCATCTCACTGTCATCTCACTGTCATCTCACTGTCATCTCACTGTCATCTCAATGTCATCTCACTGTCATCTCCCCGTCATCTCACTGTCATCTCACTGTCATCTCAATGTCATCTCACTGTCATCTCACTGTCATCTCCCCGTCATCTCAGTGTCATCTCAATGTCATCTCAGTGTTATCTCACTGTCATCTCAATGTCATCTCAGTGTCATTTCAGTGTCATCTCAGTGTCATCTCACTGTCATCTCACTGTCATCTCCCTGTCATCTCACTGTCATATCAATGTCATCTCAATGTCATCTCAAGGTCATCTCAGTGTCATCTCACTGTCATCTCACTGTCATCTCAGTGTCATATCAATGTCATCTCAGTGTCATCTCAGTGTCATCTCACTGTCATTTCACTGTCATCTCAGTGTCATCTCACTGTCATCTCAGTGTTATTGCAATGTCATCTCAGTGTCATCTCACTGTCATCTCAGTGTCATCTCACTGTCATCTCAGTGTCATCTCACTGTCATGTCACTGTCATCTCCCCGTCATCTCAGTGTCATCTCAGTGTCATCTCAGTGTCATCTCACTGTCATCTCAGTGTCATCTCACTGTCATCTCAGTGTCATCTCCCCGTCATATCAGTGTCATCTCACTGTCATCTCAGTGTCATCTCACTGTCATGTCACTGTCATCTCCCTGTCATCTCAGTGTCATCTCAGTGTCATCTCAGTGTCATCTCACTGTCATCTCAGTGTCATCTCACTGTCATCTCAGTGTCATCTCCCCGTCATATCAGTGTCATCTCAGTGTCATCTCACTGTCATCTCTCTGTCATCTCACTGTCATCTCAGTGTCATCTCAGTGTCATCTCACTGTCATCTCACTGTCATCTCAATGTCATCTCACTGTCATCTCACTGTCATCTCAGTGTCATCTCATTGTCATCTCCCCGTCATCTTAGTGTCATCTCAATGTCATCTCACTGTCATCTCACTGTCATCTCAGTGTCATCTCACTGTCATCTCACTGTCATCTCACTGTCATCTCAGTGTCATCTCACTGTCATCTCACTGTCATCTGACTGTCATCTGACTGTCATCTCACTGTCATCTCAATGTCATCTCACTGTCATCTCACTGTCATCTCACTGTCATCTCACTGTCATCTCACTGTCATCTCACTGTCATCTCAATGTCATCTCAATGTCATCTCAATGTCATCTCAGTGTCAGATGTCGGACTGTGTAAATGTATTATATTTCTACAAACAGAAATGACATTCAAACGTTCACTAGAAGTAATCTCCCCTTAATAAAGTCCACGTTTCTCTCGTGGGGAAATTGTTCATTTAGATCAGAGATGGGTTATCTTTCCTATTCTAGCGGCCAGTCTTGTTTACAGAGGGATGGGTAGTCGCAGTTATTTGAGAATACAGAGCCATGGATAGTCTCCCATCTATGAGAATACAAAGCGATAGTCTCCCATATTTAAGAATACAAAGCGATGGATAGTCTCCCATATATGAGAATACAAAGCATAGTCTCCATATTTAAGAATACAAAGAGATAGTCTCCCATATATGAGAATACAAAGAGATGGATAGTCTCCCATATATAAGAATAAAAAGCGATAGTCT
Organism: Arion vulgaris; assembly: GCA_020796225.1. Taxonomy (NCBI): domain Eukaryota; kingdom Metazoa; phylum Mollusca; class Gastropoda; order Stylommatophora; family Arionidae; genus Arion; species Arion vulgaris. The sequence goes on from CM036756.1 coordinate 87,296,747, forward strand.
CCCATATATGAGAATACAAAGCGATAGTCTCCCATATATGAGAATTCAAAGCGATAGTCTCCCATATATGAGAATACAAAGCGATAGTCTCCCATATTTAAGAATACAAAGAGATAGTCTCCCATCTATGAGAATACAAAGCGATGGATAGTCTCCCATATTTAAGAATACAAAGAGATAGTCTTCCATATATGAGAATACAAAGAGATGGATAGTCTCCCATATATAAGAATACAAAGCGATAGTCTCCCATATATGAGAATACAAAGAGATGGATAGTGTTCCATATATGAGAATACAAAGCGATAGTCTCCCATATATGAGAATACAAAGAGATAGTCTTCCATATATGAGAATACAAAGCGATAGTCTCCCATATATGAGAATACAAAGAGATAGTCTTTCCATATATAAGAATACAAAGCGATAGTCTCCCATATATGAGAATATAAAGCGATAGTCTTCCATATATGAGAATACAAAGAGATAGTCTCCCATATATGAGAATATAAAGCGATAGTCTTCCATATATGAGAATACAAAGCGATAGTCTCCCATATATGAGAATACAAAGAGATAGTCTCCCATATATGAGAATATAAAGCGATAGTCTTCCATATATGAGAATACAAGGAGATGGATAGTCTCCCATATTTAAGAATACAAAGCGATAGTCTCCCATATTTAAGAATACAAAGAGATAGTCTTCCATATATGAGAATACAAAGAGATGGATAGTCTCCCATATTAACCCCTTCTTCCTGCTGATCCGATACACAGGTTCACAGTACGTTTTAAAATGAAGCAACCCAAGAATACTGGCTTATTTAATAAACATTGCGTGTTAAATTTCAACACGTAACAGAACCCTTGCAGTTCAAAATAGAGAAGAGCAGGCTGGAAGACCACTGTCTGGTCAAAACGTTTATTACAAGACTAAAATTTAATGACATCTCTTCCAAATATTTTCACCATCTTCTCTCTCTCTCTCTCTCTCTCTCTCTCTCTCTCTTTCTCGATCACCGCCCAGACCGATGTACCATACCTCCCAATACATTCTATTCATGTGGAAATCTGATTCATGCAGCCTTAGCATTGGTGTGTTTTACGTCACATCTTCAGCATCATTTGGAGCTCTGGTGCTTATCCTTCGACGATGTGTCCGGTTTCAGTCAGCGTTTACTCGGTTCGCTCTCTGTTCTGTAGCCATCTAGTGTTTTTTGTGGTGTGGGGTAGCTAGTCCCCCACCAACCTCCTTAGTCGCCTCTTACAACATGCGTGGCAGGTAACAGTAGTTCTATTGTTTACACCTCAATTTGGGACCCGGTAACCACTCGAGCGACCATCTTCTAAATTACATCGCGGATCATAGCCGGTGCTACGAAGTTAATGCACTGCCGATGAGATCTTCCTTGTAATAATTAGATCGGAGCACACATGGTTACTCACCGAAGTGCAATGTTAATAGTTCTATCTATCAGTCACACAATCAACTTATAATATAAATGCATCTGTAGGTAAATAAAACCATATTTCGGAGAGAAAGAGTTAAATTTCTTCTACAAATTGAAAGAGCTAAATCCCTTCTACAAATTGAAAGAGTAAAATCCCTTCTACAAATTGAAAGAGCTAAATCCCTTCTACAAATTGAAAGAGTAAAATCCATTCTACAAATTGAAAGAGTTAAATCCCTTCTACAAATTGAAAGAGTTAAATTTCTTCTACAAATTGAAAGAGTAAAATTTCTTCTACAAATTGGCAAGTTAGTATTATGTAGAAATTATATATTTTTGAGATATAGTGAAATACGTAGAGGATGAGCGGAAAGGATGAGGGAAGAGAGGGAAAGAGAAAGACAAAGAGAAATACAATATATCTCTACTAACTATAAAACAAAGTTGTAAAATGTTATAGATAGATGGAAAGTTCATGAGTTCAGGAACGAACAATACAAATATTTGGAAGAATTACGCAAGGAATTTGTGTACGGTATAGCAAGGCATGTGGTTACTAGCAAAGCATGTTATCGACTTCGCTATCAGACACCCAGAGCTCAGTTAATATTACCGGTATGGAATGAGTTAAAAGTACAACAAAAATAGGGATTATCTTAGATGATAAAGTACAGTTCATATTTGCAAATGTCATCATTTTACAGTTCGAGGTCCTGTATTGAAGCATACACTCACAATCCTGGAAGTGGAAGTGGGGGAGCCGATATAAAACATAAATTTGATTTCTTTCAAGCAATGCCTTACAAAAATACAAAATTTTCTTAAATTTCAACTTTTTCGAGAATGTAGAAAAAAAATATTGTTTATTATCAAGTTTTTGGGTTGCATCAATCATCTTCTGAAATAATCAATCTTGAATTGATTGTTGTCAACATTTTAAACGAAAATAAAAATCAACGAAGAAATATATTTTTGTATATAACCAAACATCCAATAACTTTTGTTGATAACCACGGACAAAGCCGGGCATAAATCACCGGTTATGAATAAATTATAAATGATAATTTGCATATATAATGAATGTTTTATGCTAATATTTCACATTCAACAAAACTGTCACAATATATTGCTATGTTGCTGACTGCAAGGTGATGCTAGGTGTTACTTAGACATTATTGCTATGTTGCTGACTGCAAGGTGATGCGTGTTATTTAGACATTCATCAATTAATTGATGTCTTTCTTTGAAGCTAGTCTTTTCATTAAAAAAAAAACGATATCTAGACGTAAGTACTAGAAAGCAGTGCGGTCTCCTTTGGAACTTTCATCGTGTTTATTGGAAAATCTTCATCGGAAAAATATCAAATTGAAAAAAACATCGTATTCTCTAATTACTTGACTTTGATTTGATAATATCTTTTCTTCCAAGTCGATCATTTCTACTTACATGCCCTCCACAGTAGCAGTATTGGGATCAACATCAAGAGATGTTGACAACATGTCAATCTTATATGTTCTTCATAATCACCGTCGGCGTAGCTGAGAGAAATTAACAGTACATGTCTTCTACTGTACAAGTCTGACAATCATGATCACCGTCGGCGTAGCTGAGAGAAATTAACAGTACATGTCTTCTACTGTACAAGTCTGACAATCATGATCACCGTCGGTGTAGCTGAGAGAAATTAACAGTACATGTCTTCTCTACTGTACAAGTCTGACAATCATGATCACCGTCGGCGTAGCTGAGAGAAATTAACAGTACATGTCTTCTACTGTACAAGTCTGACAAAACACATTATTTACTTCACATAAAATACTCTCAAATATATTTTGGAAAACGTTGACGTGCCTATAAATCTCGTGTACGATCTGTAGTGTGTATGTCAACTGAAATTGAGTTCATTCAAATTCTGAGTCACATTAACTAGAAACATAAACACATACACAACGAGTCTAATAATTATTTGACCAGGGTCACCCTTTATATTCATTGATATTTCGATTTCAATTCGTAGTTCATAAAATCGTTTCAACATTTTCCTATGGCTAAATAAATTGCAAGAGAAAGACAAATCTTGGACCATGTATGGTGAAAATCTCAGTAGATTATGTGTAGAGTCCAACAGACAATTTTATAAGGCCATAGCAAAAATGAGAATAAGGGACGAACCCTTCCAGCCATCCGAATATATAAATGATACGTCAAGTAAACCTATACATGAAGAAGTTAAGATCAGAGAAAGATGGGAAGAATACTTCAAAGACCTCTTGAATATACCAGATACTGGGAATAAAACATCATTCAAACCGAGACATGCAAACATTGAAGAACCTGAAATACTAGTAAGTGAGGTAAGAGAAGCTATTAAGAGAAGCCCAAAGAACAAGGCTGCGGGAATTGATGGAATAACAGCAGAAGCAATAAAGGCGTGTGGAGAGATTGGAGTAACCTCTGTACATTACATCTTCAAGAAGGCGTGGGAAGAAAGAAATGTCCCTTCAGATTGGCAAAAGCTATTATAGTACCAATATGGAAGAAAAAAGGTAAAAACAAGACTGTAGTACATATAGAGGCATCTCCCTCCTAAGCCATGTGGGAAAAATGTTTGCAAAAGTTCTGGAGCAACGAATAAGACCAATTGTGGAGCCAACACTCAGCCCACAACAGTTTGGATTTAGAAAAGGAAGGTGCAAGATACAATATTTGCCCTAAGACAAATTAGTGAAAAGACTATAGAACACAAAAATCAAATGAATATAGCCTTCATAGACCAAGAGAAGGCATTTGATAGAGTTAACAGAGACATATTATGGGATGTTCTCGAAAACTACGGAATAAAAGGAACGCTGCTAGACTGTGTTAGAGCCATATATATAGAAAGTGAAAGTGCCATACGAACAAGCGCCGGACTCACAAATTGGTTTCCAGTAACATCAGAGTACGGCAAGGATGTGTTTATCACCTCTCCTCTTTATTATATACATGGATAGTATCACCAAAATAGATGAAGCATCACTCAACGCAGACCAACAAAATGAACTGCTCTTTGCTGACGACCAGTGTATATTCCATAATAATATTGAACAGTTTCAAGAACACATCAACTTACTCAACAATAGCTGCCTCAAATACAACATGAAGATCAACATTCAAAAGACAGAAGTCATGACTATAAGCAGAGAATATAAAGATATCAACATAAAATAAATGACCAAACGCTAAAGCAGGTGAGAGAATTCAAATACCTTGGAAGTATCTTCACATCTGATAGTAGACTGGACAGAGAGATCGAAACTAGAATCCAGCAAGCCAACAACATTACATACCAGCTTACCCCAATTTTGAAACACCCAGCTATTCCAGTAGTGACTAAAAGACAGATTATAAATTCAATCTTTATACCAACACTGTGCTACCAGAGTCAAACATGGGCACTGACAAAAGAACAAGAAAGGAAAATTACCACATGCGAAATGAGACGCTTGAGGAAAGCAATAAATAAAACAAGAAGAGACCATATAAGAAATGAGGAAATTAGAAGAACAGTTGGAACAACACCTGCTATTAGATTTATTTAAAAACAGAGACTCAAATGGTTTGGCCACTTGGTCAGAATAAACTAAATACACCAGTTGCAAGAGCGTACAACCTGAAAATGGAATCATCAAGAGGAAGGGGCAGACCAAGAAAAGATGGGTTGATGGAGTTACAGACATCTTAAAACTCCACAATACCACACCATATCAAGTGACCGAGCGTGCATTATCTCCGAAACCGATCATCAGTTAAACCTGCTACGCCTAGCGGCAAAAAAGCAGAGAATGACAAAAGAAAGAAAGAAGAAGAAATAAATGTACTTTGTGGTAGTACACTAGAATGTCATATTTGGAATCGACATCTTGAAACAAAATGTTGAAACTGGCTATGGTTATCCTCAGCATGATACAACAACGATGTCAATGACCTGACAAGATTTGACACCCTCATCATCTTAGCCAACAAACACTGTGTCACAATGAGATGTTATGTGATGACGTCAATTCTAATCTGACATGGGGAAATTTTATTCTGCCAACTAGACCCGTAAATTTAACGGATTTTAGCTTGCGCTTTATCTATTGTTACTGTCCACCACTTTTTGATAACTTAATCCAACATTTTTAAAAGCAAGTTCCTGTTTTCCAAATGACGTTCCCTATACTGTTACCATTGAGACGTTGTAACGCTATTGATGTTAGTCCATGAGGGAATGGGACTAAGGAATGGAGGAATGGGACTAAGAAATGGAGGAATAGGACTAAGAAATGGAGAGATGGAAATCAGGAATGGCTGGGATGGGGGAACATTTAAACCACTGTTGTATAAGCCTTTCCCTTTAAAGACTAGTAAAGACAATAAAACAGTGAGACATTTGTTATATCTATTGACTTATCTATGGAGACATTTGTTATATCTATTGACTTATCTATGGAGACATTTGTTATATCTATTGACTTATCTATGACGGGAAAGAATGTTTTGAAATTTAACGCACGTTTTTGTATTCTTGTTACAAATCTTCCATCAACTATGCCACTTCTAACAATTCTGTGTGGTTAACTTACTTGCAACAACAACTGATTTTATCCAAATAATTACACCTCAAGAAACAATATTTGACAAGTTTTTTCGGTGTGAAATTGTTTCAATCTCTTGCTAATTTTTTTCCTGAATGAGATAGCCCCTAATAACGACACATACCCTTAAAATTCATTAGCATAAAAGCAACATTCTTCTATCCTTCCAGAGAATTCTTTAAAATAGAAATTGTATCCTGCCGTCTTTGTTCATCTATTTAACTATATCTTTCATGTTTACATTTGTAATGTGTTCATCTATTTAACTATAGATTTCCTGTTTACATTTGTAATGTGTTCATCTATTTAACTATAGCTTTCCTGTTTACATTTGTAATGTGTTCATCTATTTAACTATATCTTTCATGTTTACATTTTTAATGTGTTCATCTATTTAACTATAGATTTCCTGTTTACATTTGTAATGTCGTTTCAGTATGTATCTTTAAGAGAGAGAAAAACGTTTTGTTCTGAACATATTAAACACATGGAGTTAGCGTGATCAAAATCAAAGAATAACTAAACAATACAGTACATGTTTCATAGAATGATGGACATTACAAATCCAGTTTGCGGTTTGTTTTCTGTTTCAGTCAAACATTCACATTGGACAACTAAGATGTAATAACTGATTAGCAAATGTCACCTTCATCTTTATTCTAATATTATTACCATCCTCTTTCATTCTCGTAATCTCTTACCAAGATTATTGCTACATATATAGCTAAATCGGCTGTTTGGTTTTTGAGAACTGCCGACCGTCAACAAAACTGTCGTTGTCTACGTCTATTTGTACCAAAGACATAAATTGACAATGTCTTTGAATATATTAGTTGGTCTTGATCATGAGTCAGATTTTAGTAAAGATTTGAGGAAATAATTGCCCATTCGTCTGCACCGTTTAGTTACTCACACTTGCAGACTCATAGTTATGTTGTCATTTTTTTATTTTTAGAAAGTTGTGGTTTTCTTCAGGATTTTTGTTAGGGTTAGGGAGGAGGAGGGAGGGTGTTTGTTTTTACTATTTCAGTGTTTTTACTATTGTGCTCAGGAAACATAGTGTATAGTCGTTTTCAAAAATCTTCTGGGCGCGTAAAAAGTAATTGACGGCTGGTTCACGTCCCGGGCCGTGGTTATAAATTTCTCGTCAAGATAATAAATTATAGACAAGGCTTTTTTTCATAGTTATGTGCACTTTGATACCGAAAGTAAAAACCTAAAGCCTGTGTCTCTGCGCTTAGATGTCCTCATTGGTGCTCAGTCCCTCCAAACTGGCTTGGTGTAATTGATTACGAATTTAATAAAAATGTCAAGAAGACACAAATCAAACAAGACGATTAAAACATGTCTAGACATCACATCACGAATATTAAAACTCGTGAAACATGTCTAGACATCACATCACGAATATTAAAACTCGTGAAACATGTCTAGACATCAAATCACGAATATTAAAACCCGTGAAACATGTGTATACATCAAATCACGAATATTAAAACTCATGAAACATGTGTAGACATCAAATCACGAATATGAAAACCCTAAGTTTTCAACCGACAGTACTACATCCTTGCAACATCATATGTTAGTTTAGTCGCTCTGGGAATGCACCACTTTCATTTGCTTTGTTTATGATCTTAGTTTATTGACACAGTCAACACACCTAGGGCAGAATCTGCACACACTGATCGTCAAGCGATTTGATAGCTGACAGATCGAAGTGTTACATAATATCACATGTGCCCGCAAGAACAAATCTCTGGATCGATGAAGTCCTATCTGGACATAGTTAATAAAAGGAGGAAAAAACTTGAGCATGTGAGTGTGTGTGTACGTGTTTGTGTGTGTTTTTGTATAGATGTGTATAGTGTGAATATGTATTTGTGTGTGGTAGTGGGAAGGAAAGTGTGAGTAAATGTATGCATGTGTGAGTGATGTGGGGGGTGGTGTAGGTTGTAGTGCGGGTTAGTGGAAGTGTAACTGTGGAACAGTGTGAGAAGTGGGGAATAGTTTGTGTGATTTGTTGGGTAGTTTGAATGATATGTAGGTTAGTGCGGGTGATAGTGTGGAGTAGTGTGGGTGATAGTGTGAGGTAGTGTGGATGATAGTGAGGAGTAGTGTGGGTGATAGTGTGGAGTAGCGTGGGTGATAGTGTGGAGTAGCGTGGGTGATAGTGTGGAGTAGCGTGGGTGATAGTGTGGAGTAGCGTGGGTGATAGTGTGGAGTAGGGTGGGTGATAGTGTGGAGTAGCGTGGGTGATAGTGTGGAGTAGCGTGGGTGATGAGTGGGGGAGTAGCGTGGGTGATAGTGTGGAGTAGTGTGGGTGATAGTGTGGAGTAGCGTGGGTGATAGTGTGGAGTAGCGTGGGTGATAGTGTGGAGTAGCGTGGGTGATAGTGTGGAGTAGCGTGGGTGATAGTGTGGAGTAGTGTGGGTGATAGTGTAGAGTAGCGTGGGTGATAGGGGGTGGAATAGTGTGGGTAATATGTGGAGTAGTGTGAATGATAGTGTGAAGTAATGTAAATGAATGTGTATGTCTGTCTACAATTTAAACTTAGCTTGATTGTTCTTCCAATTATTACCAAAACTATTACCAAAATTATTACCAAAATTATTACCAAAACTATTACCAAAACTATTACCAAAATTATTACCAAAATTATTACCAAAACTATTACCAAAATTATTACCAAAATTATTACCAAAATTATTACCAAAACTATTACCAAAATTATTACCAGACAATGAACAAACAATCAATAAAATCATTGGAAGAAACAGAGATGTGCTGTTACAGAAGAATGCTGAAAATTCCATGGACAGCGAAGGAAAGAAATCATGAGATTTTAAAACAAGCCTTCACACAAAGAAACCTTATCAAAAGAATAAGAATCAGACAATCAAAGTTTTTCGGGCATATAATGCAAAGAGAAGGTTTAGAACATTTGGTGACAATAGGTAAAATTCTCGGAAGGAGAGATCGCAGAAGACAGAGGGAGAAGATGTTGGATGGCACTGACATCCTGGATCGACAAGAGATAGACGCAAGAACTGATAAACTGCATCAAGGATTGAGAGAGAGTTGTGGAGAGACATGATCGCCTACGTCGGCATACATGACACTTGATTGATTGATTGATTGATTGAATGATTGATTGATTGATTGATTGATTGACTAAAAGCCGCGGAACTCACAGTTACTTGAATCACTTTATTTTATTTTAGCCAATAAGGGCTCACGATACGTCACCGTGACCAATCGGATTCATCATACGTAGACCGGGTCGATTAGCAGGCTAACCAGTTTCCTGGTCGGGTTAAAGGTTAAGATAGTCCTGGTGACGAGTTTCACGTCACTTGTCTTCTAATAATTCCTCACAGGGACAGAAATATGACAGCGCCGCACACATAATACATTTATAATCGGATTTCTGTTGCGATTTCCATACACGTTTTGACTTGGGGTAATGATAGACTCTAGCTTGGCCTGTGTGGGTTTATTGTGTGTGGTGTGTGTAGATTGGTATGTGTATGTACGATGATTGATTCGTGTGGATGTTGTCGGTAATGTTCGATGTATTTTTATTGATGTGTGTCTCCTCCTCGTCTTCCCTGATCAACTTCTGCTATGCGACTACTCCGGTATGTATCATAAACAGGGCGGTGCGCTTGAGGTCTTCCCTGATCAACTTCTGCTATGCGACTACTCCGGTATGTGTCATAAACAGGGCGGTGCGCTTGAGGTCTTCACCAGTTCCCTCATAATTTGTTTTATAGGGTTGTTTATGTTGGCCAGATTTCCATTCTCACGCTGATCAGGCTGGGGCAGTCTTGAGTGATGTGCTCTGGGGACTGCTTTGCTGCTTCACAGGTGCAGGCAGCCGAATCCATGAGACCCATTCTATGGAGGTGTGCTCTGAGACTGCAGTGTCCTGTTCTAAGTCTGAAGACTGTGGTCTGTGCTTGTCTGTTTAGTGTATTTATATCGTCATGCTCTGGGTTGTATCCTCCATTTGTTTTCTCCACATCATTTTCCTGGATTGTTTCAGGAGAGTCTTTGCTTCTGTAAATCTTTGCGTTGGGTGATGTTGTGTTAGGTGTGGTGGTGATGGTGAGTGTAGTGTAGCAGGGGTATGTTTGATATATTTAATATTGTAATCTGAGGGAGATGTGTGATATGGAGTGTGTGTATTATGTATATTATAAGTGTGTGTCAGGTATGTGGGAATGTGTGCCGTGTGATATTTGAAATATGAGTATGATATTTGAAAAATGGGAGTGTGTGATTTGTGTTGTGATATGTGCAGTGGCGGCTCGTCATAAGGGCCACTGGGGCCGGGCCCCACCAAAAAGAATGTGTAACGTGTATTTCTTATTTTATAAATTAAAACATAACAACCCAAAGCCATGCTTTTTCAGATAATATTTGTCTGGCTCCACCAACAAAAATGATCACAAGCCGCCACTGGATATGTGTATGTTTTGACTACTGGGATAACTATGTTGTATTTGTGATACCGTAATGTGGAATGTGGAACCTAATGTGTAGTGTGTCATTCGTGATGTATGTAGTGTGTATTTGAGACATTGCGTTTGTGATATATGGTATCTATGCTCGCTATGTATAGGGTGTGATAATGTTCTATATGTGTTTTAAATGTGTGATATATGTGTGTAATGAGCATGGCTTAGGTTTGATATGCGCGTATTCTGTGTAATGTATACATGGTCTGTCTAATCTGTGTACGTTGTGTGTATCTGCTGTGTACGATCAGTGAGTGCTGTCTACTATGGGTGTGTTATATTTGTAGTATGAATGTGCGGCTGTTTGTGTGTACGTTGTGTGTATGTGTACAGAGTGTGCTGTCAAACGTCTGATGGTTGACCTGTTTGAGATAATAAACCCAGGGCTGTATTTGTGATGTGGGTAGAGTAGTAGATACAAAGAGTATTGTCATTAACCTAACGTGTAAGTAGGTACCTGTTGAGGACAACACAGGACATAGTTATAGTGCGAGTGTGCTAAACGTTCGATCAGGCACCTTTGACAACACAGGACATAGTTATAGTACGAGTGTGCTAAACGTTGATCAGGCACTTTGCCAACACAGGACATAGTTATAGTGCGAGTGTGCTAAACGTTCGATCAGACACCTTTGACAACACAGGGCATAGTTATAGTACGAGTGTGCTAAACGTTCGATCAGACACCTTTGACAACACAGGGCATAGTTATAGTACGAGTGTGCTAAACGTTCGATCAGACACCTTTTACAACACAGGACATAGTTATAGTACGAGTGTGCTAAACGTTCGATCATGCACCTTTGACAACACAGGACATAGTTATAGTACGAGTGTGCTACACGTTCGATCAGGCACTTGCAGTTAAGACTAAATATAAACCAGTTACTGTGTAAGACAGATCGAAAAGTAGGTTAATCTTCAGTTTATATTTAGAAAATAACAATAGTAAGACTGATCGACTAACAGGCAAGCTCAAAGTATTAGTTCTAAAGATCAGAATAACAAATGTATATTTGGGTTTCTCTACCAGCTAATCAAAAGACAAAACTCATCAGACGTTGCATTGCGTAATTATATTTCAAATTAGATGATAATCTAAATACAAAGTCTTGACTTAATTGAACTATGTTTCTTAATGTGACTCGGTCTCTCTAACAGCACATCAACTGCAGAGAGTATTGCACAAATCATGAAATCCCTAGCTCCTGCAACAATCATAGAGATCAACGAGAATTATATAGAAAAGCACAGTATAAGATATTGAGTGAGGATTTCTTTTTATTGATTACGAAAATAACGATGGAGATGAAGAGAAATTGAAACGAGTCCCTAAAAAACACGGTAAAATTCAAGAAAAAAGTTGGTCCATCAGTCTAGGCCGGGATCGCGAGAGAGAGAGAGAGAGAAGGTGAAACATCTGGTTGGGAAAAAAATTATCAGAACATTCTGCGTGGAAAAATTCATCAACCAGTAACTACTACTCGGCAATAGATGCAATCAGAAGTTACCTAAAAACATACTCAGTGGTGACAGTAATATGGTAGCTTCCCTAGGCCCCTACTGTAGTAGCCTCTTAGGACATGCCTTTTAGATCGAAATGTTATTATTATTTTCTCTTCTTTCAAGTCCCGACAAAACATGGCCGGTCCATCAACAATTTCCAACTAACTTACTGACAACTTAGAAATCATATAATAAAAACTAACATTGAAAATAAAAATTTAACTGAAAGGAATTAAATTAGCATAAATGCATATCTCCAGTTGCAGTGTATAAGTATTATTTTCGAAAACAATGTGGACAAGTTGTCAAGACGCGAATTTTTATGTCCCAGGTTTAAAATAGTTGAGTTTGAATTGTGTTGTCCTTAACAAGGTAACAAACAGTGGTAATACAGTTATCGGTAAGCGAGATTTATTTATCAATCAAGTCTCATAAGACGTCTAACAATCACGTATTATTAAATATAATCTAATTATAGGATGAGATTATGTATGATTTATTGAAACACGTACAAACAAAGTACTATAGTTTTACAAAATACATAAACAGTGACGATAAACAGCAACGTTTCGACCAACAAGGCCTTTATCAAGCAAACGAACAAACAGGAGTGACAGGAGTGAAACGTTGCTGTTTATCGTCACTGTTTATGTATTTTGTAAAACTATAGTACTTTGTTTGTACGTGTTTCACTATTTACCAAGTTTTACTGCAGTCTTCCCCCTATTATGATTATTGAGATCCTGAGGAAATGTAGACTCGTGTGTTTCGTATCTGTCAAAATCATATCTGCTCTGCATATAGTCAACACATGACAGTGGACATATGATAGTGGACAACATATGATAGTGGACATATGATAGTGGACATATGATAGTGGACATATGACAGTGGACATATGATAGTAGACATATGATAGTAGACATGTGACAGTGGGCATATGACAGTAGACATGTGACAGTAGACATGTGACAGTAGACATATGACAGTGCACATGTGACAGTAGACATGTGACAGTAGACATGTGACAGTAGACATGTGACAGTGGACATGTGATAGTGGACATGTGACAGTAGACATGTGACAGTGGACATGTGACAGTGGACATGTGACATGTGGCAGTAGACATGTGACAGTAGACATGTGACAGTGGACACGTGACAGTGGACATGTGACAGTGGACATGTGATAGTGGACATATAATAGTGGACATGTGACAGTGGACATGTGACAGTAGACATGTGACAGTGGACATGTGACAGTAAACATGTGACAGTGGACATGTGACAGTGGACACGTGACAGTGGACATGTGAAGTGGACATGATAGTGGATATATGTGACGAGTAGACATGTGCAGACAGTAGACATGTGACAGTAGACATGTGACAGTGGACATGTGATAGTGGACATATAACAGTGATCAAGCGACAGTTGACAGTGGACATGTTACAGTGGACATATAACAGTGGACAAACGACAGTGTACATGTTACAGTGGACATATAACAGTGGACAAACGACAGTGTACATGTTACAGTGGACATATAACAGTGGACTAGCGACAGTGGGCATATGACAGTGGTCATATAACAGTGGACTAGCGACAGTGGACATTTGATTTGACATTGGACAAATGTAATATTATCTTTTATTTCAACTTTTAGAGCCACCATCAGATAAGGATGAGAAAATTGTAACTGAATTGAAAACAAGATGTAAATGAATTATTAACATTAAATCAACACACTAAGAAAATAATCAATAAACTATTCCTTAATGTAGACATGAAATCTTCTATCTTCTTTTCTTTTCATTTGTCCTTCTCTGCTTTTTTGCCCTTAGGCGTAGCAGGTTTAACTGATGATCGGTTTCCGAGATAATGTACGCTCAGTCGCTTGATATGGTGTGGTATTGTGGAGTTTTAAGATGTCTGTAACTCCATCAACCCATCTTTTTCTTGGTCTGCTCCTTCCTCTTGATGATTTCATTTTCAGGTTGTACGCTCTTGCAACTGATGTATTCGGGTTCATTCTGACCAAGTGGCCAAACCATTTGAGTCTCTGTTTTTCAATAAATCTAACAGCAGGTGTTGTTCCAACTGTTCTTCTAATTTGTCATTTCTTATATGATCTCTTCTTGTTTTATTTACTGCTTTCCTCAAGCATCTCATTTCGCATATGATAATTTTCCTTTATTGTTCTTTTGTCAGTGCCCATGTTTGGCACTGGTAGCATAGTGTTAGTATAAAGACTGCATTTATAATCTGTCTTTTAGTCTCTACTGGAATTGCTTGGTGTTTCAAGATTGGGGTAAGCTGGTATGTAATGTTGTTGGCTTGCTGGATTCTAGTTTCGATCTCTGTCCAGTCTACTATCAGATGTGAAGATACTTCCAAGGTATTTGAATTCTCTCACCTGCTTTAGCGTTTGGTCATTTATTTGTATATTGATATCTTTATGTTCTCTGCTTATAGTCATGACTTCTGTCTTTTGAATGTTGATCTTCATGTTGTATTTGAGGCAGCTATTGTTGAGTAAGTTGATGTGTTCTTGAAGCTGTTCAATATTATTATGGAATAATAATATTCTATGACTTGTTGATAAATCTATGAGTGATTTATAATTGTGTCTTCATAGTTTGTAAAAATATTATTCGATTTTTGACATTCATCACTATTGCAATTATATTAGACATTTATCATCATCATGTCCAGTAATACCTAACAATGAGTTCGATCTACAGCATCGATCTCTTTATTTCTACAATATATATGATATTATGATTGGTTTCAGAAGTTATACCTACACATATCTTTGTTATTTTATGATTCTTTTGTCCATATTTTATTTCCTTATAATCACAGTGTATCACAACTTTCAACAGTGTATCACAACTTTCAAACTACAACATCCAATATATTTGGTTTATCTTCTTTCTTTTGTCGTCACACTGCTACCGGGTTGTTGCCCAGTGTCGTGGTTTTCTGTTTTTGTCTTGCGCTGTTCTGGTGGCTTGTTTGGTTTATATTGTGAACAAATAACACTGGGTGTCTGTGGTTAAGTGATTAAACATTGTGTTCAATAGGTAGGGGGTTCGAATTCAGACCATGTCGTTATTTTCACGCCCGTATTTTTTCCAGAGTTCCATATTTAGTAATGTTTCTGGAGCTATGGAGTTCATGCTTTGTGCAATACTCTCAGCAGCTGGCGTGCCATTTATATAGAGAAGACAGGGTTACATGAGGAAACCCGGTACAGTAAAGCCAATCCTTCCTCTTTAATATAGTTTATAATATAGTTTATAATATAGTTTATAATATAGTTTATAATATAGTTTATAATATAGTTTACTCCAAGCAACCGGTCTATGCCGACGATATACATTTCGCAACTATTCAGAGTAATCGAGCTTTTTATTCAATTATATTTGTCATTACTTTGTGTGTGTGTATGTGTATGTATGTGTGTATCTGTGTTTATTCTATTTATCTTTAATGAATAGATTTGGGCGTAGCTTTTGAACTATCTGTTGCACTAAAGCTTACACCTGTTCTAGTTATGAACGATATGTTTCTGTTGATGCTACGTCCTTGATTAAGTTATGAATTATATGTTTCTGTTGATTCTACGTCCTTGATTGTCTATGAATGATATGTTTCTGATGATGCTACGACCTTGATTAAGTTATGAATGATATGTTTCTATTGATGCTATGTCCTTGATTAAGTTATGAACGATATGTTTCTGTTGATGCTACGACCTTGATTAAGTTATGAATGATATGTTTCTGTTGATGCTATGTCCTGTATTAAGTTATGAATGATATGTTTCTGTTGATGCTATGTCCTGTATTAAACATTGTAGAACAAACTCTGTAGGGACGGATTAGCGTAAGGTTTAAGCGTTGGACTAATCGAATCGGACGTAAGAGGGTTGTGGGATCAAATCAATACTCGACGCTCTATGCATGAGGAAAGGAATTGGTCCTCTTATCTCCTGCACACTAGGGTAGGAAATGTGCAGTGAGTGACTTCACTAAAGTATGAAGAGGCTCCTGGAAAATGTTATTATATAGAAGAATCTCTAGTCAAGACAAGAAATTTGTATTATTCTCAAATCTATCTTAAGTTCGTGAAACGTTGATCACTTTATTATTCTAGTTAGAACTTGAGATGGGAAAGGGGAGAAGTATACATGGGCGTTCATACATTAAAGTCAGAATAACGGTAGGGAAGGGGGAATATGCCACCTAAATTAGATTTTAGTGCCAACAGTTTTATGTGCATATAGTCTTCTCCATTTCCGCGTAGTAGTAAACTACCAACTATTTTTTGTTTTCATTTTGTCCCTCACTGGATCAACTTCTGTTGACTTCCATGGGAGTGTGTTAAGTGGTTTACAAGACTTGCACATGATGTCTACGGAAAAGATGGATTCAGGACGTGACTGATGATTTATGCATGATGGTTGCACAGGTCCATAACAGATAGAAATTTAGAAGGAATGTTAGGATGTCAACATTCTACTCATGAGAAGCTATTGGATGATTGTTAGAACACATTTAGAAGGAATGTTAGGATGTCAACATTCTACTCATGAGAAGTTATTGGATGATTGCTAGAACACATTTAGAAGGAATGTTAGGATGTCAACATTCTACTCATGAGAAGTTATTGGATGATTGCTAGAACACATTTGGAAGGAATGTTAGGATGTCAACATTCTACTCATGAGAAGTTATTGGATGATTGTTAGAACAAATTTGGAAGGAATGTTAGGATGTCAACGTTCTACTCATGAGAAGCTATTGGATGATTGTTAGAACACATTTAGAAGGAATGTTAGGATGTCAACGTTCTACTCATGAGAAGCTATTGGATGATTGTTAGAACACATTTAGAAGGAATGTTAGGATGTCAACATTCTACTCATGAGAAGTTATTGGATGATTGTTAGAACAAATTTGGAAGGAATGTTAGGATGTCAACATTCTACTCATGAGAAGTTATTGGATGATTGTTAGAACACATTTAGAAGGAATGTTAGGATGTCAACATTCTACTCATGAGAAGCTATTGGATGATTGCTAGAACAAATTTATAAAAGAACAATAACTGATCGCATATCTATTTTATTCTATCAATGAATTGTCCTGGGAATTCTACTGTAGATTAACATATGGCCACTAATTATTGATCTCACTTTCTCTGTTTCTGTGAACTCAAACAATGATTAAACATAACATTTGTATCAGCCTTCAGAGAGAATTATTCCTTATCGTGGCTGAACAAGTTAGCATTGATTCTTTAATGTTTTATTTCCTGGTGTATTTTCCTGACTTGTTCTTTATGCTGTCAATGATATGTCCAACATTTTCCTGACTTATTCTTTATGCTGTTAATGATATGTCCAACATTTTCCTGACTTATTCTTTATGCTGTCAATGATATGTCCAACATTTTCCTGACTTATTCTTTATGCTGTCAATAGTATGTCCAACATTTCCTGACATGTTCTTTATGCTGTCAATGGTATGTCCAACATTTCCTGACATGTTCTTAATGCTGTCAATGATATGTCCAACATTTGAAATAATGAACATATCTGTACTGACTTAAAGGGTTTCTAAGCCGAAGGATTGACTTCCTTGCACCGAGTTTTACCCCATATAGCTCAGTCCTACTCCGCAGAAATGACACGCCACCTGCCGAGAGTATTGTACTAAGCAGAACTCCACAGCGCCGCAACAATCCTAGGGGTATCTGGGAAAATGCAGTTGTGAACAGAACGGCGCGATCCGGATTGGAACCCACGAACTTCGGATCACAAGGAAAGGGTTTACCTTTAAAACGACAGACAATGACATGACAAGTTTACTAGAAGACAAGAAAGCAAATATAGGATCAGATAACAATAGCTTTGATGCAGTAGCTTTGATGGAGAAGCTTTGATGAAGTAGCTTTGAAGCAGTAACTTTGATGCAGTAGCTTTGATGGAGTAGCTTTGATGCAGTAGCTTTGATGGAGTCAGGACCAAGCATAGACTAGATACTATGAAGAAGTCAGGACCAAGCATAGACTAGATACTATGAAGAAGTCAGTACAAGCATAGACTAGATACTATGAAGAAGTCAGAACCAAGCATAGACTAGGTACTATGAAGAAGTCAGTACAAGCATAGACTAGATACTATGAAGAAGTCAGAACCAAGCATAGACTAGGTACTATGAAGAAGTCAGGACCAAGCATAGACTAGGTACTATGAAGAAGTCAGACCAAGCATAGACTAGGTACTATGAAGAAGTCAGACCAAGCATAGACTAGATACTATGAAGAAGTCAGAACAAGCATAGACTAGATACTATGAAGAAGTCAGACCAAGCATAGACTAGATACTATGAAGAAGTCAGACCAAGCATAGACTAGGTACTATGAAGAAGTCAGACCAAGCATAGACTAGGTACTATGAAGAAGTCAGACCAAGCATAGACTAGATACTATGAAGAAGTCAGACCAAGCATAGACTAGGTACTATGAAGCATAATGGAAAACTAGTTAGTTATAAATGTCTACACCGTGACACTAATTTATTCAAGAAGGGAATATGTGTCAACGTAAGAAGTATATACATAAGGAGTTCACGAATAATCACCAGATCATGAAACAGAAACACCAGGTTGATCTTATATTTATAAACAAGAGGGTTAGATCATCATCCCTGCAGGAAGTGAGAGTATTAGAGGAGCAGCGACATCAGATCACCGCCATATTGCGTAGTAATATATAATTGAAACTTGCAAATTATTTTCCAACAAATAGCTACAAGCAACAGTTTCACGCATTAACTACCACGAGCCGCTCAGTAAGCAACAAAACTTCACCAGTCTGACTTGAAGAGTTTTCATTTTATATCCACAAAATGAGATATTATTAGTCAAAATCTGCTCAAAATATTGAAAACAGTCTTACAGAAATGAATATCAGCTTACAAAGAGCCTTAAAACAAGCACACACAAGAGCACATTCTTCCCCCTCCCACCACCCCAACAGTTCTATAAAGAAGTAAATGGTGGAAGAGAAACAGAAGTAGTTAATGTTACGCATTACCTATTACCTACGTGACGTAGAACCTATTGTCTCCTGAGACGAGGAGGCCATTGATGATGAGTTAATCTTACTATGTAATATATCTTGAGAATATAAAGAAACATTAACATTTTGCAGCAAAACATCTAATACAAAAACACCAGACACTCAAACAGTTAGTTAAATTTCAAATAATTATTGGACGCAACAAACACAACTGACGACGTAACAAACACAGAAGACAACTGGAAAATAGTTAGTAGACGTAACAAACACACTAGATCACTGACGACGTAACAAACACACTAGATCACTGACGACGTAACAAACACACTAGATCACTGACGACGTAACAAACACAGAAGACAACTGGAAAATAGTTAGTAGACGTAACAAACACACTAGATCACTGACGACGTAACAAACACACTAGATCACTGACGACGTAACAAACACACTAGACCACTGACGACGTAACAAACACACTAGATCACTGACGACGTAACAAACACACTAGATCACTGACGACGTAACAAACACAGAAGACAACTGGAAAATAGTTAGTAGACGTAACAAACACACTAGATCACTGACGACGTAACAAACACACTAGATCACTGACGACGTAACAAACACACTAGACCACTGACGACGTAACAAACACACTAGATCACTGACGACGTAACAAACACACTAGATCACTGACGACGTAACAAACACACTAGATCACTGACGACGTAACAAACACACTAGATCACTGACGACGTAACAAACACACTAGACCACTGACGACGTAACAAACACACTAGATCACTGACGACGTAACAAACACACTAGATCACTGACGAAGTAACAAACACACTAGATCACTGACGACGTAACAAACACAAAAGACTACTAACAAATTGTTAGTCGACGTAACAAGCACAGAAGACCACTGACAAATTGAATGCCTTTATCGATCACAAAAGCAATGCACTAGAATTGATTTTGTTTTTCTGCAGTTTTTGTTTTTGCCACTGTCTCAATGAAAATATCATATCAGTGTTAGACCGACACGCACGGAAACCTGCACTACGACTCAAGATACACCTGGTCTCCAAGGACATGAAGTCTGCAAGATATACCTGGTCTCCAAGGACGTGAAGTCTGGAGGTGATCTATCCTAACAAATATGTGTCCAATATTGTACAGACGTGATATTTCTATTGTATTTGATACATAGTCATTCTGGTTCTCTTGTTTCTGACAGATAGTTATTATATTAAAGTCCGATGAACTCCATTGGAATCTGTCTCTCATGTCAGCTTAAGATTATCATCTGGTGCAAGTGTGGGGGCAGTATCACTTTAACACTTTGACCTTAGCTTGGATTCTGTTCTTGCCCGGGGTTTGACCTATATCAAATTATCAATGGTGAAATTAACTTATGTCACAGTAGGAAATGTTTCGTGGTGGTCAAGAGTTGGTTGAGTCTCCAGGTTTTTTTTTCGATAGTCCGAAATGAATTAAAATTTACTCATGCGCCTCTTACTGCGTGAAGACTTGCTTTCCTTATCACCAGTGTTCCTCGCCATTCAGGCAAATCTTACTCTGACTTCAGAAGTACATGTAATTTAGATCCTCAAGTAATTGATCAGGTTTTCGTGTAGTTTAATCGTGTACACCAAGATTATTTTTGTTTTGATGTAGCTGACATCAAACCCAAGAGTTTCCATGACACCTGATCACTAGAGCAGAGAGCTACAACTTCTCGATCAGCGATCACATTATGTGATTGAGAACGTCATCTAATAGTTCTGTCCCAATTAAATAAAGTTCTAATTTTTCTTCTACACTTCTATCCACCGTCTTCATATCAGTGCCGATCTCCAGAAATCTAGATTTTATCTAAACTTTTTTTTTTCACATTTGGGTCAACGACTTTCTTTATCATACATGTTTACCTTACTCCAGATGTTTCCCTTATCTCTGACATTTACCTTATCTCTGACATTTACCTTATCTCTGATATTTACCTTATCTCTGACATTTACCTTATCTCTGACATTTACCTTATCTCTGATATTTACCTTATCTCTGATATTTACCTTATCTCTGATATTTACCTTATCTCTGACATTTACCTTATCTCTGATGCATACCTTGAATACCCTCACATAATGAAATCTAGTAATCGTGTGTAGACTGTTTAGTGTGTGGTTGTATCTCTTTCATTCTATATTGCCTTGTCACTAATCCCTAAGAAGGATTCTTGTTTATATTTTCTTATTTACTTATGTGTGCTCAGTCTCTCAATCTATTTCTTCATATCAACATTTCATATCAACTATTCATATCAACATATCTATTTCTTACACATCGAGATCTCAGTAGTAGTTCACACACTCCGTAGCACCAGAGAGTGTCCTTGATCTTGATGTAATTTTTAAGACGGTAAAAATGTTGTTAGAACTTTAAAAAAATGTTTAATGACTATTGTCGGGCAGCGGCTTTCAGCCTACTCTTTACGACGTGCAACTACCAAGGGTTCTTTTAGGTGCTCAGCTTAAAAGCGAAATTTCGGTTTTCTCGTCCCTCTCCGATAGGATTAGGGACTCGATCTCACCTACCTGCATTGATCACAGATCTGTGAATAAATTCCGACTGCTTCACGCGGAAAACAAACCGAGTATTGTTGAGGACCGCACCATACCTCCATGCCACTTACACCCCATTCCCTCCCCTCCTTCATCCCCGCCTCGTGTCTGAATGTTATCATGAAACTCAATAACTATAAGTTAGAATTGTTTATATTCAATACTGCAACCTTGACATTCAGTGACACTAGAGACTAAAAATAGCACTACATAATATTTCAATCACACATCTATGATATCATCAAATATTTCAATCACACATCTATGATATCATCAAATATTTCAATCACACATCTATGATATCAAATATTTCAATCACACATCTATGATGTCATCAAATATTTCAATCACACATCTATGATGTAATCAAATATATGATTATTGATTGAAGTAAGCCTAACACTTGCTTATTATCTAGTGGGGGAAAACATCTTTAACTTATTTTAGACCAAATGTCACACTACGTGGTTTTGAGTTAGACGCCTTTTACCAGGGTTTTTAAATACACTAAGTGACGTTTTGTTATTCTAAAATCAAATGGCTTGTAAAAGTATGGCTGTGTCCTGTAAACTAAGAGTTAATTGTGCTTACAAAATTGAATAGTTTATTCATAATAATATGTGATATGCCATATTTTGGTTTATTCAAATATGTTTTTATTCATCAACGGCATTGTTCATGCTTATTCTGTGTTAACAGTGCCAAGCATGGACAATGAGAAAAGTACAGTCGCATAAAATAACTACATGTCAAATGCGATGCAAACGGAAAGTTACCAACAACATCAGAAAAAACGGAATCACCAACATCGGCAAAAGAAAGACAGATGGGACAGAACATTGCTTGAATTACATTGAGAAACAAAGAACGAAGTGGTTCGGTCACTTAACAATGATGCAACCGAACTCCACTATATACAGAGTCTTCTACAACAGAACATCAGGAAAAAACGACCACGAAAAAGATGGATAGAGGCATAGCATAATCATGTCAACAAGAAAAAATAACTATCACCCAAGTCCCAAACCACTAGAGCAACGCAAGACAAAAACAGAAAACCACTAGAGCAACGCAAGACAAAAACAGAAAACCACTAGAGCAACATAAGACAACAACAGAAAACCACTAAAGCAACGTAAAACAAAAACAGAAAACAACGACAGTGGTAACATTGTGACGACAATAAAAGAAGAAAATATATATTTGAGTAAATAATTAGTTATAACACAGATCTAACAGTTATAAAACAGATGTAACAGTTATAAAACAGATGTAACAGTTATAAAACAGATGTAACAGTTATAAAACAGATGTAACAGTTATAAAACTAATGTGACAGTTATAAAACAGATGTAACAGTTATAAAACAGATGTAACAGTTATAAAACAGATATGTAGAATCATTATAATAAAGAAAGAATAAAGAAATGTCTACAGTTAGAGATGGACAGAAGAAATATATTTCTCATGTGTAGATACTGACAGAAGAAATATATTTCTCATGTGTAGATACTGATAGATAACAATGTGATAGTTATTGATTATTGGTTGCTTAACCGACGCCATTGCGCTTCGGGCAGACCCATAGGTGCTCCGTCTCCACTAACAGATGCTGAAGCATATGCATACTGATGGTTCCTGTGGCTCACCGGTTAAACACACTTCTTACTCTGCTCCCAAGGCACTCCAGTTCCACTTTTACACGTCTTGCAAGACTGTCAACGTTTAGCAGGTATACGAAAAGAGTACTGGCCACAACACACAGAGCTTCTCGAAAAGCTGTACGGAGGAACGGAGTCCCTAAAAACAACAGTAAAATTCATGATAGAAGTTGGTCCATCAGGCTAGGCCGGGAACGCAAGAGAGAGAGAGTTGGCTATACCTGGGAGAAGTAGATTAGTTGGCTATACCTGGGAGAAGAAGATTAGTTGGCTATACCTGGGAGAAGATTAGTTGGCTATACCTGGGAGAGGATTAGTTGGCTATACCTGGGAGAAGTAGATTAGTTGGCTATACCTGGAAGAAGATTAGCAATATCAGACTTCAAGAACTAACTGATCTGGAAGAGATAAATAAAGAGATATATATAAAATAGAGGAAGGTGATGGACATGTTTTCATGATGTTCACAGAAAGATGACCAAGACATACAATGTAATTAACACCGCAGGGACAGTGGAGAAAATAGGCACCTAGAGATAGTTGGGGAAGAACTGTTTAAACAGAGCTCCAAGACATTCACATGGGACACTAGGTTTGAGGTAAAATGATAGGCCCACGATCAAATTGTGTGGGCATTGTTTCTTCTTTCTCACTCTCTCTCTCTCTCTCTCTCACTCTCTCTCTCTCTCTCTCTCTCTATCTATCTATCTCTCGTGTGCCCTTGCACGCGATGATGATTGATGAAATTGACACAAATATATATTTACGTGCACTGATTAATAAATCAAAGATAAACTTAAACTTAGAAAGGAAATCTAGCACGAATATTTTACACACACAAACTCACACACACACATATATACATCTGTTTACACTTGGAAATGGTAGGCCAAGGACAGAACTAGATTTAGTTGAAGATCTGCTGTATCCAACTTGAATTATTTCCTGACATTGTTCATGGCACATCGGACATATCCATAATTGTTTCGGTCGCCTCCTAAGCATGTATTTCATTCAGTGTGTTTAGACTAACAACTCTCGTTCTGTGCTAGTTGATGTCTCTAGTGGGATTTCTCTCATGGTTTTCCCTTCTCGACACAGCAAATTGTATGACTAGCGTACACAGATGAAATAGAGAATATCCTTTATCTTCTTCGTTGAAATCTTCCAAGGAAATGTTTTTCTCATAGAGCAATGATTATGTCGCTGTTTACTTTTCTACATAGAAAGTCTTTTCTCAATTGTAGCATTGCTTGTCTGTGTATCCGTTCTCTCATTACCCTTCACCTTAGAAGGGCATGGAACAATAGATAAAGATAAGTGTCGGGATTGTTGGATTTTGTATAAGATGTATCTACTGCTTTCCTGACATAACAATACAACTAATGAACATGTATTACAATGTTAGATCAGGAAGCTAAATGTTGGACACGATATTAGACAAATCTCAAACTGACCTCTGCTTTCTGCCGTAGAAGATGTGTACCCTCCACAAAAATCTTTAAACAAACCTGGAAAAACACGAGAAAATAAAAGAACGGTCAGGCTTTTTATTTAATAATAGTAATTATTGGATGGAAAAATGTTAGGCAAAACAAAAACTTTAAAAGTAAGAAAGTGTGAACAGCAACAAAATAAAAGTTAATCCACTCTGACAAATCTATTCCATATCACATACACACATAAATCCAATTCCAAATCCACAAACTAATAAATTCAGTCAATTACAATTCACAAACTTACATAATCATAGATACATCAAGTCACTCATAAAGTCACCCACTCTTAAGTTCACTCCTATATCCACACATAAATCCGCTCGCTCATAAATCCAGTCCTAAATTCACACACTCATAAATTCAATTTACTTGTAAGTCCACTCGCTTGACTATTTCAATATCCGTTCCCTCATAAATTCACTCACACACGAATGCATTCACAGTCAAATTCACTCCCACACGGATGCATTCACAGTCAAATTCACTAACTCAATCAATCCATTCCCATAATTGTAAACACGCTCAAGAAATGTCTTTACCAAGTCACACATATTTCCTACTAATTCACCATTCTCTGTAGTCAAGTACAATCACTTATTCTCTGTCATATCAATAAAACACACGTTCTCTCACTGTCCTTCGTCGACGTGTCCATTTTTTTCTTCTCTTTCTGTATGTCAACTGAGTCTTTTTATTTTAGTATATTATTTTATTAACTCTCTCACTCTCTCTCTCTCTCTCCTACTTTCTGTCCTTCTCTCTTTTTCTTACTAAAGCTCGCACAAACAGACACACGTGCTCACAAATGTATGTTGCTCAATATCTCTCTCAACCAAGGAACAGACACACGTGCTCACAAATGTATGTTCCTCGATATCTCTCTCAACCAAGGAACAGACACACTTGCTCACAAATGTATGTTCCTCAATATCTCTCTCAACCAAGGAACAGACACACGTGCTCACAAATGTATGTTCCTCAATATCTCTCTCAACCAAGGAACAGACACACTTGCTCACAAATGTATGTTCCTCAATATCTCTCTCAACCAAGGAACAGACACACTTGCTCACAAATGTATGTTCCTCAATATCTCTCTCAACCAAGGAACAGACACACGTGCTCACAAATGTATGTTCCTCAATATCTCTCTCAACCAAGGAACAGACACACTTGCTCACAAATGTATGTTGCTCAATATCTCTCTCAACCAAGGAACAGACACACTTGCTCACAAATGTATGTTCCTCAATATCTCTCTCAACCAAGGAACAGACACACGTGCTCACAAATGTATGTCCCTCAATATCTCTCTCAACCAAGGAACAGACACACTTGCTCACAAATGTATGTTCCTCAATATCTCTCTCAACCAAGGAACAGACACACTTGCTCACAAATGTATGTTGCTCAATATCTCTCTCAACCAAGGAACAGACACACTTGCTCACAAATGTATGTTCCTCCTCAATATCTCTCTCAACCAAGGAACAGACACACTTGCTCACAAATGTATGTTCCTCAATATCTCTCTCAACCAAGGAACAGACACACTTGCTCACAAATGTATGTTCCTCAATATCTCTCTCAACCAAGGAACAGACACACGTGCTCACAAATGTATGTTCCTCAATATCTCTCTCAACCAAGGAACAGACACACTTGCTCACAAATGTATGTTCCTCAATATCTCTCTCAACCAAGGAACAGACACACGTGCTCACAAATGTATGTTCCTCAATATCTCTCTCAACCAAGGAACAGACACACTTGCTCACAAATGTATGTTCCTCAATATCTCTCTCAACCAAGGAACAGACACACTTGCTCACAAATGTATGTTCCTCAATATCTCTCTCAACCAAGGAACAGACACACGTGCTCACAAATGTATGTTGCTCAATATCTCTCTCAACCAAGGAACAGACACACTTGCTCACAAATGTATGTTGCTCAATATCTCTCTCAACCAAGGAACAGACACACGTGCTCACAAATGTATGTCCCTCAATATCTCTCTCAACCAAGGAACAGACACACTTGCTCACAAATGTATGTTCCTCAATATCTCTCTCAACCAAGGAACAGACACACTTGCTCACAAATGTATGTTCCTCAATATCTCTCTCAACCAAGGAACAGACACACTTGTTCACAAATGTATGTCCCTCAATATCTCTCTCAACCAAGGAACAGACACACGTGCTCACAAATGTATGTTGCTCAATATCTCTCTCAACCAAGGAACAGACACACGTGCTCACAAATGTATGTTCCTCGATATCTCTCTCAACCAAGGAACAGACACACGTGCTCACAAATGTATGTTGCTCAATATCTCTCTCAACCAAGGAACAGACACACTTGCTCACAAATGTATGTTGCTCAATATCTCTCTCAACCAAGGAACAGACACACTTGCTCACAAATGTATGTTGCTCAATATCTCTCTCAACCAAGGAACAGACACACTTGCTCACAAATGTATGTTCCTCAATATCTCTCTCAACCAAGGAACAGACACATGTGCTCACAAATGTATGTTCCTCAATATCTCTCTCAACCAAGGAACAGACACACTTGCTCACAAATGTATGTTGCTCAATATTCTCTCAACCAAGAACAGACACACGTGCTCACAAATGTATGTTCCTCGATATCTCTCTCAATCAAGGATTCACTTGTTTAGTCTCTCTAATAGAGTCCCATGTACTGTCTCTCTCTCTCTCCAAGAGTCTTAACTTTCATTTTCTCTATCTCTCTCTCTCTTTCTCTTTCTCCTCTCACCAACTGTCCAGCATGCTTCCATTCATTCTCTCTCTTTCTCTCTCTTATTTTCTCACCAACATTATAATTTACTTCTACTCTCTCTCTCTCTGTCTCTCTCTCTCTGTGTGTGTGTGTGTGTATATACAATCGAGACACTCTCTCAACAAACACTACATAAAGCTTTTCATTTCTTCTCAATTCTTCCACCCAGACTCTCACCTCCACCATGAAGAGTGACAGAATGCCTAAACTGAACGCGTGCAGGATGTGTTCAGCCTGTTCCTTACTGCTATGGTGATGTTTGTGGTGCTCTCCGTGGCTGGAGTTGTCATGACTGGAGCTAAAATACACAAAGACAAAACAACTATAGCTAAATAGTAACATCTTACCAACATACCAACTTATCAATGTATGATTCTTAACTGTTGGTATCGTTAATAGAAAAGATCATAGTAAAACTTTGTATTGGTTTCAATAAAAGGGAAGACTATAGTAAAACTATGTATTGGTTCGATAATATTCTGTGTGAATTGTAAATCAATCAATCATCATGCCGGCGAAGGCGATCATGTCTCCCCACAACTCTCTCCCTCTCATGGGTGCAGCTAATCAGTTCTGGCGACGATCTTTTGCCGAGCCACGATGTCAGACCATTCAACATCTTCTCCTTCTGCCTTCCCCTATCTCTCTTTCCCTGAATTTTACCTGTTGTTACCAACAGGTAAAACTTTCTAAACCTTCTCTTGGCATGATATGCCCGAAGAACTTTGATTGTCTGGCTCTTATTCTTTAAATAATGTTTCTTTGCGTGCAGATCTGCTTTCAAACTTCATCATTTCTTTTCTCTACAATTGTAAAACAGGAATTATATTTCGTGTGAGTTGCAATGTTATCTGACTTTGTGTTATCTGACTTTGTGTTATCTGACTTTGTGTTATCTGACTTTGTGTTATCTGACTTTGAGTTATCTGACTTTCTGTTATCTGACTTTGTGATATCTGACTTTGTGTTATCTGACTTTCTGTTATCTGACTGTCTGTTATCTGACTTTGAGTTATCTGACTTTCTGTTATCTGACTTTGTGATATCTGACTTTGTGTTATCTGACTTTCTGTTATCTGACTTTCTGTTATCTGACTTTCTGTTATCTGACTTTGAGTTATCTGACTTTCTGTTATCTGACTTTCTGTTATTTGACTTTGTGTTATCTGACTTTATGTTATCTGACTGTGTGTTATCTGACTTTGTGTTATCTGACTTTGTGTTATCTGACTTTGTGTTATCTGACTTTGTGTTATCTGACTTTGCGTTATCTGACTTTGTGTTATCTGACTGTGTTATCTGACTGTGTTATCTGACTTTGTGTTATCTGACTTTGTGTTATCTGACTTTGTGTTATCTGACTTTATGTTATCTGACTTTGTGTTATCTGACTGTGAGTCTGACTAAAGACGACGTATCACCACTTCTTAAAATCTTTAGTTTTTCAAATTCTTAAAATACTCTGTAAAACTCCTTAGAATTAGAAAAACTGAAAAATGAAAAATATTATGTTTTAGCAGTTTCAATATCCCAAGATAAACATTTCATCAGGTTAGGACTAGACGGGTTAGATGTGAGACTCATCAGGTTAGGACTGGACGGGTTGTATGTGAGACTCATCAGGTTAGGACTAGACGGGTTAGATGTGAGACTCATCAGGTTAGGACTGGACGGGTTAGATGTGAGACTCATCAGGTTAGGACTGGACGGGTTAGATGTGAGACTCATCAGGTTAGAACTGGACGGGTTGTATGTGAGACTCATCAGGTTAGGACTAGACGGGTTGGATGTGAGACTCATCAGGTTAGGGCTAGACGGGTTAGATGTGAGACTCATCAGGTTAGAACTGGACGGGTTGGATGTGAGACTCATCAGGTTAGGACTGGACGGGTTGTATGTGAGACTCATCAGGTTAGGACTAGACGGGTTGGATGTGAGACTCATCAGGTTAGGACTGGACGGGTTGTATGTGAGACTCATCAGGTTAGAACTGGACGGGTTGTATGTGAGACTCATCAGGTTAGGACTGGACGGGTTAGATGTGAGACTTTGGGGTTTATTTTTCGTTAATTTTTTGTGTTACAATATGTTTTTGTTTTTAAATGTTGTGAGGTAAAATATTTTAATTGTAATGTTCGTTAAATTGTAACTGTGTGCATGAAATAATAGAAGTCGTGACCAGCACACTAAAGCTGAGCAAGACCAAGTACTTCACATTTCTTGACAACATGGAGGAATTGTTGATGAGTTTGTATTCAATGAAATGAAATCTGGATATAAGCTAAAGATTGGAATTTCTGGCTAGTCTGTGGATAGTAGTTCATAGCATGAGACTGTGTAGTGTTAGATGTGTTAGTTCATGGCATGAGACTGTGTAGTGTTAGATGTGTTAGTTCATGGCATGAGACTGTGTAGTGTAAGGTGTGTTAGTTCATGGAATGAGACTGTGTAGTGTTAGATGTGTTAGTTCATGGAATGAGACTGTGTAGTGTAAGATGTGTTAGTTCATGGCATGAGACTGTGTAGTGTTAGATGTGTTAGTTCGTGGAATGAGACTGTGTAGTGTAAGATGTGTTAGTTCGTGGAATGAGACTGTGTAGTGTAAGGTGTGTTAGTTCGTGGAATGAGACTGTGTAGTGTTAGATGTGTTCAATGAACAGTCCTCTATTTCTAGATCTAATTGATACCTGCGTGCTAAAACAAACTCCTTTTTTTTAAAAAAAAGACAACAAAAATAACAGATAAATCCTACACTAGAACACTGTGTGATTTGAAAGTGTCTATAAGTGCTAACAATTTCCCTTATAGCATTCATCTGTCACAATTAATGTCTCATAATGAACGGTTTCCGGGTATTGACTGTGTCCATGCTGTAACTAAATAGTTGTCCATGGCTGTAACCATATAGTGGCTACATTACTGTAACTAAATAGTTCTCCATGGCTGTAACCATATAGTGGCTACATTGCTGTAACTAAATAGTTGTCCACGACTGGTAGCCATATCGTGGCTACATTGTAAATGTTTCAAAAGTGTCGACAATATAGTCATTATCAGGTGCCGTACCGACTGGCGTAGGCGATCATGGAAATCTTGAAATCTCTGTTCCCTGGTGTTTGCTATCATCTCAGATGTTGACACTCCTCCGTGCTATAAAGTCAGACTGTCCACAATTTTCTCTCTGTTTTTCTATGTCTCGTCTCCCCTCGATTCTACCTGCCTTTCTCATTACATCATTACATGTCATTACATGTCATTGCATGTCATTACATGTCATTACATCTCATTACATCTCATTACATGTCATTATATCTCGTTACATGTCATTATATCTCATTATATTTCATTACATCTCATTATATCTCATTACATTTCATTACATCTCATTACATCTCATTGTATGTATGTATGGCCCTTTTCATCTTTACAGACGGTCAATAGGCAAGTGTTTTATTGTGACAACTTCTGAGTTTTCGCTTTTCTCTCTTGTTGTTCAGCTCGTACATAAGTCTCTTCTCAAAAGACTCTGCGCCCTTCCGTAATTTGGCTTTCCACACAACTCTGTCATCAGCTAGTCCCTCCCATGTGCTGGGATCTATAGAAAAGTTTTTCATTGAGGTTTTGCAGACATCTTTATATCTGAGCAGTGGTCTACCCTGGTGCCTCTTCCCTCCGAAAGTTCACAGAACAACATTTGTTTTGGTATGCGATAAGTTTCCATTCTTCTCACATGTCCCAACCATCTTAGTCGTCTACTGCTGAGCATGCCCATGATGGAAGGCATATTTGCACGTTGTAGTACTTCAGTCTTGGTTATCTTGTCGTACCACCTGATGTTCATAATCTTGCGGAGACATCGAAGGTGAAAGATGTTAAGTCTCCTCTCGTGTCTTGAGTAGGCTGTCCATGTTTCTGAGCCATATAGTAAAGAACTAATTACACAGGCTCGATATATTTGAGTCTTCGTCTGCAATGTCAATTTTTGTTGTCCCACGCTCGCTTTGATAGTTTGCCGAATGTAGTAGCGGCACTTCCTATACGAGCGTTGATTTCCTCGTCAAGAGAAAGGCTGGCAGTGACCGTGGACCCAAGATAGCATTTGTCTTGTGTTTCTGTAACTGTTGCTTACCGTGTTGTGCTCGAGCCGAAAGAAAAGATGAAGTGTCTTCTCTCTTTGTGCCTAGCCTGGGCAGCTGATATGGAGAATGTGCCTTGCCCATTTTGCACAAACTCCTCTCTACCCTACTGTTTTTCCAAAGGAAAGACAAAGTCTATACGTTTGGAATCCAGCAGGGTTTGCAGGAGATGCCAGAAGATAGCAAGGAATACACACTTAACCATCAACTGCCTTAGGGTCCCTCCCTCCGGATTTTTGGTCAAGGTTTACTCCTCTAGCCCTCTGCATTACCGTGCTGACCCACAAGGCAGTGGGGATTTTTTATCAGGGTTTACTCCCCTAGCCTTTGACTCTCCCGAGCCCCTCTCCACAAGGCAGTGTGTGTAGCAATTACAAATAGTACATACTGGGTAAATAACACAGTATGACCATAGGCCTTAATGACGTTTTCACATCTCTATTGATAGGATCTTGCAGCCGTTTAACTAGTTCAAAGCAGATAATAGTTGCTTATATACTTCAGTAGTGTGTATTCAGAAACTACTGAGTAAATTTCAGTTAAACTTCGCTTTCGTTGATGTGTGTTGTAGTCACGCTACAACTATTTTTCCGGTCGGACTAGAGGCTAGAAAACATAACCGCCATCTTCGGCCTGCCGCTGGTGTAACTTTTTACACGAGTAGTGCACTGTAGCAACCTACGTTGCCACTGAAAAGCTCCACTAGAAAACACAACACTGTACAGAAAATAATGTCCAACTGAACAAGAACTTCGGTCCAGCGAATAGTAATCACAGTGAAAAAACAGTTCAAACACTATCCGTGAAGAGATACACATCCGCCATGTTGTTGAACGGAACCGGATACATTACATGTCATTATATCTCATTACATCTCATTACATCTCATTACATGTCATTATATCTCATACATTTCATTATATGTCATTATATCTCATTACATGTCATTATATCTCATTACATGTCATTACATGTCATTACAAGTCATTACATCTCATTACATGTCATTATATCTCATTACATGTCATTACATGTCATTACATGTCATTACATGTCATTACATGTCATTACATGTCATTACATGTCATTACATCTCATTACATGTCATTATATCTCGTTACATGTCATTATATCTCATTACATTTCATTACATTTCATTACATTTCATTATATCTCATTACATTTCATTACATCTCATTATATCTCATTACATACCATTACATGTCATTACATGTCCTAAAAATGATGTTTGCCTCTTTCATATATTGATAATAAATTGTCTCTGTGTCTTGACCTCATTCAATCCTTCCACATTTTAACTTTCCATGGGATTCTTAATATGTTTCTGTAAAACCCCATTTCTGTGGCCTCTAGAGATTTTTTTTATATCTGTTTGTTAACTGTCCATGACTAGCATCCTTATGTCAGTATTGGCATACACGACAATATAGTCAATCAATCAATCAAGTGCCATGCCTGCCGGCGTAGGCGATCATGTCTCTCCACAACTCTCTTGCTTGGTGCATGTAATCAGTTCTGACGTCGATATTTTGTCGAACCATGATGTCAGGCCATCCAACATCTTCTCCTCTGTCTTCCACGATCTCTCCTTCCCTGAATTTTACCTGTAGTCACCAAATGTTCTAAACCTTCTCTTCGCATTATATGCCCGAAGAACCTTGATTGTCGGATTCTTATTCTTTTGATAAGGTTTCTTCTGATGGAAGTATCTGTGGTCCTTCATGGTTGTAATTGATGTATATTTCTTGACAATATAGTAGGTTGTAGAAAAACTATCAAATAAATAGATAAGTATAGAGTACAATTTGGAGATAGTTTGAACATAGTAATAGACAAAATCGATTTTCTTTCTCGAATCATGTTTTGCCTTACAGCGTCAGGATACGAAGAGACTTATAGAACGGGCATTTGTAAGCGCTTCATAAAGTGTATTTATCGCCTCTGTTATTTCTGAGGTCCACCATTTGCGTGGACGATCTGTTGATTTGTATCCACTACAGCGGAGTAACACTGCTCTTTGAGGTGCAATGTCTGTTGGTAACCTGTTTATGTAGCAGAACCATTTAATATGTTGTTTTATAATGAAGTTCAGTCCAAATCGATATTGTTACATAAAGTCTGTAGCCAGCAAGACAAGATATCGACTAGTGTATACTAGCCATCAAGATAAGATATCGACTAGTGTATACTAGCCATCAAGATAAGATATCGACTAGTGTATACTAGCCATCAAGATAAGATATCGACTAGTGTATACTAGCCATCAAGACAAGATATCGACTAGTGTATACTAGCCATCAAGATAAGATATCGACTAGTGTATACTAGCCATCAAGATAAGATATCGACTAGTGTATACTAGCCATCAAGACAAGATATCGACTAGTGTATACATTCATGTTTCCTGGAGTAAAGCTTTTGGTCAGCGAAATAGTTAATCATAATCAAATATGTCCAGTTTGTGGGCGGTGGCTTCTGTTATTTAATTTAACTCTGTGAAACGTTGAGGTGAGGGTCTGCATGAAATGAATAGAAACAGTTTATTAAGCCCATCACAGCCGCCTCTACTGTCTTATTATAATTAGTCATCGATAGTTGTTTCTATTTCTGGATTAGATCAGAATAACTAATATTAATAGAATAAGTGGATAATTGACTTAGAATAAATAGATAGCTGACTTAGAATAAGGGGATAACTGACTTAGAATAAATAGATAGCTGACTTAGAATAAGTAGATAGCTGACTTAGAATAAGTAGATAGCTGACTTAGAATAAGTAGATAACTGACTTAGAATAAATAGCTGACTTAAAATAAGTGGATAACTGACTTAGAATAAGTAGATAACTGACTTAGAATAAGTGGATAACTGACTTAGAATAAATAGCTGACTTAAAATAAGTGGATAACTGACTTAGAATAAATAGCTGACTTAAAATAAGTGGATAACTGACTTAGAATAAGTGGATAACTGACTTAGAATAAATAGATAGCTGACTTAGAATAAGTAGATAATTGACTTAGAATAAGTAGATAATTGACTTAGAATAAGTAGATAATTGACTTAGAATAAGTAGGTAACTGACTTAGAATAAGTAGATAACTGACTTAGAATAAGTAGATAACTGACTTAGAATAAATGGATAACTGACTTAGAATAAGTAGGTAACTGACTTAGAATAAGTAGATAACTGACTTAGAATAAATGGATAACTGACTTAGAATAAGTAGATAACTGACTTAGAATAAGTAGATAATTGACTTAGAATAAGTAGATAATTGACTTAGAATAAGTAGATAATTGACTTAGAATAAGTAGATAATTGACTTAGAATAAGTAGATAATTGACTTAGAATAAGTAGATAATTGACTTAGAATAAGTAGGTAACTGACTTAGAATAAGTAGATAACTGACTTAGAATAAGTAGATAACTGACTTAGAATAAGTAGATAACTGACTTAGAATAAGTAGATAACTGACTTAGAATAAGTAGATAATTGACTTAGAATAAGTAGATAATTGACTTAGAATAAGTAGATAATTGACTTAGAATAAGTAGATAATTGACTTAGAATAAGTAGATAATTGACTTAGAATAAGTAGGTAACTGACTTAGAATAAGTAGATAATTGACTTAGAATAAATAGATAACTGACTTAGAATAAATAGATAATTGACTTAGAATAAGTAGATAATTGACTTAGAATAAGTAGATAATTGACTTAGAATAAGTAGATAACTGACTTAGAATAAGTAGATAACTGACTTAGAATAAGTAGATAACTGACTTAGAATAAATAGATAATTGACTTAGAATAAATAGATAACTGACTTAGAATAAGTAGATAACTGACTTAGAATAAGTAGATAACTGACTTAGAATAAGTAGATAACTGACTTAGAATAAATGGATAATTGACTTAGAATAAGTAGATAATTGACTTAGAATAAATGGATAACTGACTTAGAATAAGTAGATAACTGACTTAGAATAAGTAGATAACTGACTTAGAATAAGTAGATAACTGACTTAGAATAAGTAGATAACTGACTTAGAATAAATAGATAACTGACTTAGAATAAGTAGATAATTGACTTAGAATAAATAGATAACTGACTTAGAATAAGTAGATAACTGACTTAGAATAAGTAGATAATTGACTTAGAATAAATGGATAACTGACTTAGAATAAGTAGATAATTGACTTAGAATAAATAGATAATTGACTTAGAATAAATGGATAACTGACTTAGAATAAGTAGATAATTGACTTAGAATAAGTAGATAACTGACTTAGAATAAGTAGATAATTGACTTAGAATAAGTAGATAATTGACTTAGAATAAGTAGATAACTGACTTAGAATAAGTAGATAACTGACTTAGAATAAGTAGATAATTGACTTAGAATAAATAGATAACTGACTTAGAATAAGTAGATAATTGACTTAGAATAAGTAGATAACTGACTTAGAATAAGTAGATAACTGACTTAGAATAAATAGATAACTGACTTAGAATAAGTAGATAATTGACTTAGAATAAATAGATAACTGACTTAGAATAAGTAGATAACTGACTTAGAATAAGTAGATAATTGACTTAGAATAAATGGATAACTGACTTAGAATAAGTAGATAATTGACTTAGAATAAATAGATAATTGACTTAGAATAAGTAGATAATTGACTTAGAATAAGTAGATAACTGACTTAGAATAAGTAGATAATTGACTTAGAATAAATGGATAACTGACTTAGAATAAGTAGATAATTGACTTAGAATAAGTAGATAATTGACTTAGAATAAATGGATAACTGACTTAGAATAAGTAGATAATTGACTTAGAATAAGTAGATAACTGACTTAGAATAAGTAGATAATTGACTTAGAATAAGTAGATAACTGACTTAGAATAAGTAGATAATTGACTTAGAATAAATGGATAACTGACTTAGAATAAGTAGATAATTGACTTAGAATAAGTGGATAACTGACTTAGAATAAGTAGATAATTGACTTAGAATAAGTAGATAATTGACTTAGAATAAGTAGATAACTGACTTAGAATAAGTAGATAATTGACTTAGAATAAGTGGATAACTGACTTAGAATAAGTAGATAATTGACTTAGAATAAATGGATAACTGACTTAGAATAAATGGATAACTGACTTAGAATAAGTAGATAATTGACTTAGAATAAGTAGATAATTGACTTAGAATAAGTAGATAACTGACTTAGAATAAGTAGATAATTGACTTAGAATAAGTAGATAACTGACTTAGAATAAATAGCTGACTTAGAATAAGTAGATAATTGACTTAGAATAAATGGATAACTGACTTAGAATAAATGGATAACTGACTTAGAATAAGTAGATAACTGACTTAGAATAAATAGATAATTGACTTAGAATAAGTAGATAACTGACTTAGAATAAGTAGATAATTGACTTAGAATAAGTAGATAACTGACTTAGAATAAGTAGATAATTGACTTAGAATAAATGGATAACTGACTTAGAATAAATGGATAACTGACTTAGAATAAGTAGATAATTGACTTAGAATAAGTAGATAATTGACTTAGAATAAGTAGATAACTGACTTAGAATAAGTAGATAACTGACTTAGAATAAGTAGATAACTGACTTAGAATAAGTAGATAACTGACTTAGAATAAATGGATAACTGACTTAGAATAAGTAGATAACTGACTTAGAATAAGTAGATAACTGACTTAGAATAAGTAGATAATTGACTTAGAATAAGTAGGTAACTGACTTAGAATAAGTAGATAATTGACTTAGAATAAGTAGATAATTGACTTAGAATAAGTAGATAACTGACTTAGAATAAATGGATAATTGACTTAGAATAAGTAGATAATTGACTTAGAATAAGTAGATAATTGACTTAGAATAAATAGATAATTGACTTAGAATAAGTAGATAACTGACTTAGAATAAGTAGATAATTGACTTAGAATAAGTGGATAACTGACTTAGAATAAGTGGATAATTGACTTAGAATAAGTAGATAACTGACTTAGAATAAGTAGATAACTGACTTAGAATAAGTAGATAATTGACTTAGAATAAGTAGATAATTGACTTAGAATAAGTAGATAACTGACTTAGAATAAGTAGATAACTGACTTAGAATAAATAGATAACTGACTTAGAATAAGTAGATAACTGACTTAGAATAAGTAGATAATTGACTTAGAATAAGTAGATAACTGACTTAGAATAAGTAGATAACTGACTTAGAATAAGTAGATAACTGACTTAGAATAAGTAGATAACTGACTTAGAATAAGTAGATAATTGACTTAGAATAAGTAGATAATTGACTTAGAATAAATAGATAGCTGACTTAGAATAAGTAGATAACTGACTTAGAATAAGTAGATAATTGACTTAGAATAAGTAGATAGCTGACTTAGAATAAGTAGATAACTGACTTAGAATAAATAGATAATTGACTTAGAATAAGTAGATAATTGACTTAGAATAAGTAGATAATTGACTTAGAATAAATAGATAATTGACTTAGAATAAGTAGATAACTGACTTAGAATAAATAGATAATTGACTTAGAATAAGTAGATAACTGACTTAGAATAAGTAGATAATTGACTTAGAATAAATAGATAATTGACTTAGAATAAGTAGATAACTGACTTAGAATAAATAGATAATTGACTTAGAATAAGTAGATAACTGACTTAGAATAAATAGATAACTGACTTAGAATAAGTAGATAATTGAATTAGAATAAGTAGATAATTGACTTAGAATAAATGGATAACTGACTTAGAATAAATAGATAGCTGACTTAGAATAAGTAGATAGCTGACTTAGAATAAGTAGATAACTGACTTAGAATAAGTAGATAATTGACTTAGAATAAGTAGATAATTGACTTAGAATAAGTAGATAATTGACTTAGAATAAGTAGATAATTGACTTAGAATAAATGGATAACTGACTTAGAATAAGTAGATAATTGACTTAGAATAAGTAGATAATTGACTTAGAATAAATGGATAACTGACTTAGAATAAGTAGATAATTGACTTAGAATAAGTAGATAATTGACTTAGAATAAATAGATAACTGACTTAGAATAAGTAGATAACTGACTTAGAATAAATAGATAATTGACTTAGAATAAGTAGATAACTGACTTAGAATAAGTAGATAATTGACTTAGAATAAGTAGATAACTGACTTAGAATAAGTAGATAACTGACTTAGAATAAATAGATAATTGACTTAGAATAAATAGATAACTGACTTAGAATAAATAGATAATTGACTTAGAATAAATAGATAACTGACTTAGAATAAGTAGATAATTGACTTAAAATAAGTGGAGATGCGCAAAAGCAAACGCAGTGACCTACCAGCTGACACCATTACTGCAACACTCAAAGATCAAGATGTAAGTAAAAGGACAAATGATTGAAAAGTATTTTTCTCCCAACATTTTGTTACCAGTGTCAAACATGGTCTCTGACTTCAGCACATCACCGAAAGCGCATCACCTGTGAAATGAAATGCTTAAGGAAAGCAGTGGGGATCACAAGAAATGATAGACTTCAAAACGAGGATATCAGAAGCAGAGTGGGCATAACTTCATGCACTGAATACATTGAAAGACAACAAATGAAGTGCTTCGGACATTTAATGAGAATAGAATACAACCAACCACCAATAACAGCAGTGTACTGTATCAATATATTGTTGATTCTGAAACTAATCAGAACATTAAGAAATATCAAGTCTGGTATTGATCGGATCGATTTGATCAGCTTATCAAGTACCTTGACTGCCCTCAACGCCTCGGCTTTCTCTTGTATTCTAACTATGAACTTGTTACCATTCTTCTGTATTCAACACTTTTATTCGCAAACTCAGTGTATTACCATTGCTCTTTATTTCTTGTAAATATTATGTGGTTTTACATGATGAATGATGAGAATTCTATGGACTGCTAACATGATGAATGATGAGAATTCTATGGACTGCTAACATGAAGAATGTTGAGAATTCTATGGACTGCTAACATGAAAAATGATGAGAATTCTATGGACTGCTAACATGATGAATGATGAGAATTATATGGACTGCTATCATGATGAATGATGAGAATTCTATGGACTGCTAACATGAAAAATGATGAGAATTATATGGACTGCTATCATGATGAATGATGAGAATTATATGGACTGCTAACATGAAAAATGATGAGAATTCCATGGACTGCTAACATGATGAATGATGAGAATTCTATGGACTGCTAACATGAAGAATGATGAGAATTCTATGGACTGCTAACATGATGAATGATGAGAATTATATGGACTGCTAACATGAAGAATGATGAGAATTCTATGGACTGCTAACATGATGAATGATGAGAAGTCTATGGACTGCTAACATGATGAATGATGAGAATTCTATGGACTGCTAACATGAAGAATGATGAGAATTCTATGGACTGCTAACATGATGAATGATGAGAATTCTATGGACTGCTAACATGAAGAATGATGAGAATTCTTTGGACTGCTAACATGAAGAATGTTGAGAATTATATGGACTGCTAACATGATGAATGATGAGAATTCTATGGACTGCTAACATGATGAATGATGAGAATTCTATGGACTG
Organism: Arion vulgaris; assembly: GCA_020796225.1. Taxonomy (NCBI): domain Eukaryota; kingdom Metazoa; phylum Mollusca; class Gastropoda; order Stylommatophora; family Arionidae; genus Arion; species Arion vulgaris. The sequence goes on from CM036756.1 coordinate 87,337,385, forward strand.
CTAACATGATGAATGATGAGAATTCTATGGACTGCTAACATGATGAATGATGAGAATTCTATGGACTGCTAACATGAAGAATGATGAGAATTCTATGGACTGCTAACATGATGAATGATGAGAATTCTATGGACTGCTAACATGAAGAATGATGAGAATTCTTTGGACTGCTAACATGAAGAATGTTGAGAATTCTATGGACTGCTAACATGATGAATGATGAGAATTCTATGGACTGCTAACATGATGAATGATGAGAATTCTATGGACTGCTAACATGATGAATGATGAGAATTCTATGGACTTCTAACATGATGAATGATGAGAATTCTGTGGACTTTTAACATGATGAATGATGAGAATTCTATGGACTGCTAACATGATGAATGATGAGAATTCTATGGACTGCTAACATGATGAATGATGAGAATTCTATGGACTGCTAACATGATGAATGATGAGAATTCTATGGACTGCTAACATGATGAATGATGAGAATTATATGGACTGCTAACATGATGAATGATGAGAATTCTATGGACTGCTAACATGATGAATGATGAGAATTCTATGGACTGCTAACATGATGAATGATGAGAATTCTATGGACTGCTAACATGATGAATGATGAGAATTCTATGGACTGCTAACATGATGAATGATGAGAATTCTATGGACTGCTAACATGATGAATGATGAGAATTCTATGGATTGCTAACATGAAGAATGATGAGAATTATATGGACTGCTAACATGATGAATGATGAGAATTCTATGGACTGCTAACATGATGAATGATGAGAATTCTATGGACTGCTAACATGATGAATGATGAGAATTCTATGGACTGCTAACATGATGAATGATGAGAATTCTATGGACTGCTAACATGATGAATGATGAGAATTCTATGGACTGCTAACATGATGAATGATGAGAATTCTATGGACTGCTAACATGATGAATGATGAGAATTCTATGGACTGCTAACATGATGAATGATGAGAATTCTATGGACTGCTAACATGATGAATGATGAGAATTCTATGGACTGCTAACATGATGAATGATGAGAATTCTATGGACTGCTAACATGAAGAATGATGAGAATTCTATGGACTGCTAACATGATGAATGATGAGAATTCTATGGACTGCTAACATGAAGAATGATGAGAATTCTATGGACTGCTAACATGATGAATGATGAGAATTCTATGGACTGCTAACATGATGAATGATGAGAATTCTATGGACTGCTAACATGATGAATGATGAGAATTCTATGGACTGCTAACATGAAGAATGATGAGAATTCTATGGACTGCTAACATGATGAATGATGAGAATTCTATGGACTGCTAACATGATGAATGATGAGAATTCTATGGACTGCTAACATGATGAATGATGAGAATTCTATGGACTGCTAACATGATGAATGATGAGAATTCTATGGACTGCTAACATGACGAATGATGAGAATTCTATGGACTTTTAACATGATGAATGATGAGAATTCCATGGACTGCTAACATGACGAATGTGGAGATGTTGAATGAGATCAAGACACAGAGAAAGCTTATTATCAATATAAGAAAGATGCAGTCATCGTTTTTCGGATATGTGATGAGGAGGGGAGGTATAGAACACATTGGGACAACTGGTAAAATCGAAGGGAAACAAGACAAAGGAAGACAAAGGAATAAAATATTGAGACAGTCTGACTTCATGGCACTGACGTCATGGCACTGACGTCATGGCACGGTAGAGTTTCTGATATATCTTCTACAGGACGTCACTATCAGCCACAGTAAACGAATTGTTGATTTTCTAGGCACCACTTATACGTTCAATAGTTTGCCATTGCTTTCTGAAAGGTGTGGTTTATTTTTACCGTTTCCAAAAATCCGCAGGAATAAATTTGCTTCCAAACTGTCCGCCGCTGTGTTTGAACCAAGTACTCTTGGATTGTGATCGAGCTGACTACCGCTAAGTCACATGTACACATAAACGTATTACTGTAACTTCTAAGCCACATGTACACATAAACGTATTACTGTAACTCTAACTTAAGGTGTAATAACAAATAACGTTGAGGTAAAGTGTAGTTATTTATAACATCTACAATGTCTGGCAATGAGTCTGACATTTTATGTTCCAAGTATCGATGAAATAATTACTCTATACAAATCTACAAACCTGTTATAGAGCGGGATGTCGTGGTCGGGATGATGTGTTGTATTGTTCATGTTGTGGCTGGAGTAGGCAACAGGGTGAGAAGCACCATTTTCGTGGTGTGACTTGGGAGGGTCTGCCTCTGGGACTGGAAAATTGATGAAGTTATTGATTATTTTATTAATTGATTGATTGATTGTTTTAGTGAGAGGACTTTATTATATTGTGAACAAGACGTTTGTACATGAAGACATAGATAAATAAAATGATTGAGATACCACATAGATGTATAAAATGATTGAGATATCACATAGATAAATAAAATGATTGAGATATCACATAGATAAATAAAATGATTGAGATATCACATAGATGTATAAAATGATTGAGGTATCACATAGATAAATAAAATGATTGAGATATCACATAGATAAATAAAATGATTGAGATATCACATAGATGTATAAAATGATTGAGGTATCACATAGATGAATACAATGATTGAGATATCACATAGATGAATCAAATGATTGAGATATCACATAGATGTATACAATGATTGAGATAAGACATAGATAAATAAAATGATTGAGGTATCACATAGATGTATACAATGATTGAGATAAGACATAGATAAATAAAATGATTGAGATATCACATAGATGTATACAATGATTGAGATAAGACATAGATAAATAAAATGATTGAGGTATCACATAGATGTATACAATGATTGAGATAAGACATAGATAAATAAAATGATTGAGATATCACATAGATAAATAAAATGATTGAGATATCACATAGATAAATACAATGATTGAGATATCACATAGATGTATACAATGATTGAGATAAGACATAGATAAATAAAATGATTGAGATATCACATAGATGTATACAATGATTGAGATAAGACATAGATAAATAAAATGATTGAGATAAGACATAGATAAATAAAATGATTGAGATAAGACATAGATAAATAAAATGATTGAGATAAGACATAGATAAATACAATGATTGAGATATCACATAGATAAATACAATGATTGAGATATCACATAGATGTATACAATGATTGAGATATCACATAGATGAATAAAATGTAACATACCATTAACCAAGTCTAATATCTGACAAATTTCCTCTGTTCTAACTTGTTCAATATCATTAATAACATGTCCTCACACACACAAAATTAATAACATGTCCTCACACACACAAAATTAATAACATGTCCTCACACACACAAAATTAATAACATGTCCTCACACACACAAAATGAAACAACAACAAACAGTATCGAATGGAACGGATATGCAATTAAACATAATAATACTAAACCATTTATATTCCCAACGTATGGGTGTAAAGCATGGACATCAGTTATCAGTTATATGAGGACTATCATCATAACACTCCGGACATTTAACAAGGCAATGGAAAAACATATATGAAGTTTTTGAATATAAGTGTTACAGAAGAGTCTTCCGTATATCATGGACTGAGAAGAAAACAAATAGATTTATCTAGAAAGAACTCAAAATCAAACAAAACTGGCTAATGATACATATAAGAATGAGAAAATTGAAGTATTTCAGACATCAAAATCAAACAAAACTGGCTAATGATACATATAAGAATGAGAAAATTGAAGTATTTCAGACATCAAAATCAAACAAAACTGGCTAATGATACATATAAGAATGAGAAAATTGAAGTATTTCAGACATCAAAATCAAACAAAACTGGCTAATGATACATATAAGAATGAGAAAATTGAAGTATTTCAGACATCAAAATCAAACAAAACTGGCTAATGATACATATAAGAATGAGAAAATTGAAGTATTTCAGACATCAAAATCAAACAAAACTGGCTAATGATACATATAAGAATGAGAAAATTGAAGTATTTCAGACATCAAAATCAAACAAAACTGGCTAATGATACATATAAGAATGAGAAAATTGAAGTATTTCAGACATCAAAATCAAACAAAACTGGCTAATGATACATATAAGAATGAGAAAATTGAAGTATTTCAGACATCAAAATCAAACAAAACTGGCTAATGATACATATAAGAATGAGAAAATTGAAGTATTTCAGACATCAAAATCAAACAAAACTGGCTAATGATACATATAAGAATGAGAAAATTGAAGTATTTCAGACATCAAAATCAAACAAAACTGGCTAATGATACATATAAGAATGAGAAAATTGAAGTATTTCAGACATCAAAATCAAACAAAACTGGCTAATGATACATATAAGAATGAGAAAATTGAAGTATTTCAGACATCAAAATCAAACAAAACTGGCTAATGATACATATAAGAATGAGAAAATTGAAGTATTTCAGACATCAAAATCAAACAAAACTGGCTAATGATACATATAAGAATGAGAAAATTGAAGTATTTCAGACATCAAAATACACGAAGTTTGATAATACCATTATGGATAAGACCATTATGGAAGGAGGCTACCGATAAAGAGAAGAACGGGAAGATCACGGAAAAGATTGATTCATGATTTAACTCACAATGTGAACATGACGGCTGCAGGGGCAGGACATCTGAGAAAGAAATTCCGAAGGACTATTAGAGTGAGAAATTTCTGCTCAGGACAAGCTTTTTGATAATGAAATAACATTAACAACTCAAACATCTTGCTAATATTATCAATTTTACCTTGTTTACACACTATCATATTCTACATCTTGCTAATATTATCAGTTTTTTACCTTGTTTACACACCATCATATTCTACATCTTGCTAATATTATCAGTGTTTTACCTTGTTTACACACCATCATATTCTACATGTAATATCTTCAGTTTTACCTTGGTTACACACCATCATATTCTACATCTGAGAGAAGAACAAGCTGGTTTTACACACCATCATATTCTACATCTGAGAGAAGAACAAGCTGGTTTTACACACCATCATATTCTACATCTGAGAGAACAAGCTGGTTTTACACACCATCATATTCTACATGTAATATCCTGCAACCACCATCAACGTCCCTCCTTATCTTACTTTACCACAAAATCCCAAACTTGAACTGTTACTAACAACTTATAACTCGAAGCACAACTAACCAACTACTCAACTATTTCTTGATCGATTTCGATAACTATGATTATCTGTGATCGATCAAGTCAAATTTGTTAGTTTACTTTAGTGTTAGCTTGTGTGTCTTGACCCACTTTGATTCATAATTTTCTTTCAAAAACTCTTCATATAAGTCTATTGTTCCTGGTACTTACAAATGATGACGTGTACACATCAAGAATGACACAACCGATCGATTTGTGTGTAATTCAGTCATTGATTCGGTGCCTGATTTGTGGCTGTCACGTGTGAGAACAGGTGCAGTGTATGTATCCATGACAACCGATGACGCACATAACCTTTACCATTTACAGCAGAGGTAGAAATGGATATTGTTTCTTAATCTGAAGCGAGGATACTTAATTCTTGAACTCCATCTACACACAAAACACAAACATTAACCTATTCAAGCTTCTAAGCCGATATATTGGCTAGCGATATTTGTAAACATGACGTTAAGCAATTATACTGGTTGATTTATTCAACATAGCATTATAAGTGATTACAAAAGTGACAATAAATTACCGGGGGTTAAAGTGCTAACTTTTTCTGTTTGAATTTTTGGACATCGTGCGCATTAAGTTGTCTTTCAGATTGTAGATATTTTATAGGCCGTGCAATTTAAATGATGAAGATGTCAACATTAAATATAATGAAGATGATGTCAATATTAAATATGATGAAGATGTCAACATTAAATATAATGAAGATGGGTGTCAACATTAAATATGATGAAGATGTCAACATTAAATATAATGAAGAGGATGTCAATATTAAATATGATAATGATGATGATGTCAACATTAAATATGATAATGATGAAGATGTCAATACCATGATGAAGCCTTACATTGAATGAAATTCATATCGATGAGCAGCTCAAGTATGATAATCAAACAATCTGCGATGACAAGGGCGATAATACTGTACTGCACTACGTTTGATTTCATAATGACCTCCATTTTTCCCTTGCAGCTGAAAATAAAGAAAATATATCTCTAATAAGCTGGCTACTTTGTTGTTGGCATTATGTCTGATATCTTATTGACCACAGACATCCACAGAGACTACTTTGTTGTTGGTATTATGTCTTATATCTTATTGACCACAGACATCCACAGAGACTACAGACTAATGTCTACATGCTTATCTTGACATAATGTCAATAAGGACGATCTTTGATTTTTATTTTCAGGTGTCAATTTGCCTCAATACACATATTTTGGTTAAGATATCGATCAGTGATTGGTTCGCTAGTTCAATACACATACTTTTGGTTAAAGATATCGATTGGTGGTTGGTTCGCTAGTTCAATACACATACTTTTGGTTAACGATATCGATCGGTGGTGGTTTGCTAGATCAATACACATACTTTCGGTTAACGATATCGATCGGTAGTTGGTTCGCTAGTGTGCTCGAATTTAGCATCCTAAAGTATTGAGTTCGACTCCAGTGTTGATCGATTGAACTATTTTCTAGTGATACCTTATCTCCATGTAGGTGATATCGAGTTTCTAGTCCTATCGAAGGCGAGCGATAAAGCGTGGCTGCCGTGATCAAGTTGAGCACTTAAAAGTATAAATGTGCAAAATTGTTGGCTGAGATACTGCTGAATATAAACAAAATTGTTGGCTGAAATACTGCTGAATATAAACAAATTGTTGCTGAAATACTGCTGAATATAAACAAAATTGTTGGCTGAAATACTGCTGAATATAAATAAATAATTAATAGCAACAATTAAAGTTGTATACAAATTGTTACCATGCATAAAATTACATAGGGACTCTCGCCAGTGCAACGATCTTCACTACCGCTGCGTTAAAACACTTGCGCTTTATAATTAGTCACGATCTAACCAACTGTAAAGCTTCAACAAAAGTTCTTAAAATACTGCATTTTGATAACAATGTTCTTATATTGGTTTCTTCAATAGAACATTACATAGTCAGTCACATGACAATGTTCTTATATTAATTTCTTCAATAGAACATCACATAGTCCCATTAATAATACAAAATTATCCTTCTCTAGTTTTAGAAAAGTAGGCTACTGTCCTGTTTAAAAAGGAAAAATCTCTTTATCTAGTTCATTAACCCCTTCGACATTATGAGACAACCTACTGGATCGTAATGTTTTTTCCAGATGATGCAAAGTTAGTAGACTAGCTAAGTGAATATTCTTTGTAATATAAATGTGTCCGAAGGTAAACAAAAGTACGGAGTGAAAGGGTTAAAATCTCACACTCTCTATCTATCTATCTATCTATCTATCTATCATATCTCTCTCTCCTCTCTCTCTATCTATCTATCTCTCTCGCTGTCTATGCTGTGACGCCCATGGTGCTTAGAGCAGCAACAAATGCACACACATTTTTCTATTCTTGGCCGCTCTCCGTACTGCGTTTCAGCTGTGATTTATTCTTTAAGTTTCTGTTCTACTATTTTCTTCGAAGTTGTTTTGGGTTTTCCACGTTTTCGTTTACCTTCTGGTATCTAGTACAGTGCAGTTTTCGTGACAGAGTTAGTTCCCATGCACAACACATATCCAATCCATCTCTAGTGTTCATTTTGAAAATGATGGTGTTCATAATCACTTGCTGACACAATCTAGGCATGTTCTTGATTAGACATAATCTCTTGGCTAGAATACGAGTATGATATTTTGTATAGTAATCTTGAAGTCTCTGTACCTTCGATGCTGTTATTTTTTTGCAGGTAATGTTCACAAATAATTTATCTGTAAAGTAGTTCTTCTTCTTCTTTGCGTTCGTTCTTTAAGACCAATTTTAATCACTCTTTGTGATATGTTTGATCTTTGCCAAGAACGTGTATACGTTGCACATTGGTTTGGTAGGCCCCTAAACGCTAGACTTCTACACGTTTAGGACACGTGCATCCGATTTCAGTCAATCCTCCTTAGTCGTCTCTTACAACATGCGTGGCAGGTAACAGTGGTTCTATTCTTTACACCCCAAATTTGGGCCCCGTAACCACTCGGGCGTGTAAAGTAGTAATATCGTTTGTTTAGAAGCATAATCTATATGAGACAGACAGTAAATATAATGTACAGAGAATAATCTATGTGAGACAGTAAATATAATGTACAGAGAATAATCTATGTAGACAGACAGTAAATATAATGTACAGAGAATAATCTATATCGAAAGCAAAGATAAAGACAACAAGTTATAAAAGATTTTAGTTGATGTAGCAAACGCCAAGAGTCATCCATTTGTGAGATTTCAATAGCACAAGAGTCATCCATTTGTGAGATTTCAAAGCACAAGAGTCATCCATTGTGAGATTTCAATAGCACAAGACTTTAGCTACTTGGTAATAGAGTGGGAATCGATGTACAGGATACCGTACAGTTAAATCAATGCAGACGAGATGATGTAACAGACTACAAGGTCGGCGGTCAGGTCGTTAAGAAGTTGTCAAGTCACTCCTTACATGAGGTAGTTTTTAAAACACAAGGTTCTCAGAATAATGGAATCTGATGGCGACTCATATAAAGTCCACAGATATATTGTATAGAAACAGTATGGAATAGAACTGATGGTAAAACAAAGGAAACAGTCTGGAATAGAACTGATGGGAAAACAAAGGAAACAGTATAGAATGGGACTGATGGGAAAACAAAGAAACAGTATAGAATGGACTGATGGAAAACAAAGAAACAGTATGGAATGGAACTGATGGGAAAACAAAGAAACAGTATGGAATGGGACTGATGGGAAAACAAAGAAACAGTATGGAATGGGACTGATGGGAAAACAAGGAAACAGTATGGAATAAACTGATGGGAAAACAAAGAAACAGTATGGAATACGAGGAACTGAGTGGGAAAACAAAGAAACAGTATGGAATGGAACTGATGGGAAAACAAAGAAACAGTATGGAATGGGACTGATGGGAAAACAAGGAAACAGTATGGAATAGAACTGATGGGAAAACAAAGAAACAGTATGGAATAGAACTGATGGGAAAACAAAGAAACAGTATGGAATAGAACTGATGGGAAAACAAAGAAACAGTATGGAATGGGACTGATGGGAAAACAAAGAAACAGTATGAAATGGGACTGATGGGAAAACAAGGAAACAGTATGGAATGGGACTGATGGGAAAACAAAGAAACAGTATGAAATGGGACTGATGGGAAAACAAGGAAACAGTATGGAATGGGACTGATGGGAAAACAAAGGTCAAAATACTATTATCATGCATATTTTTAGTGGCAACGTAGAAGTGTGAAGCTTGGACGTTCAACAAGGCAGTGGGAAAACATATACGTGCTTTTGAATATAAGTATTACAGAAGAGTTGTCTGTAGAACATGGACATAGAAGAGAGTACATAGATATATTTAGAAAGAACTCAACCTTCAAGAAAAACTGATGATATTACAAATAGGAATGAAACAATTGAAGTATTTTGGAAACGTAATAAGACGTGAAGATCATCATAGAAGGAGGTATGCCGGCAAATAGAAGAAGAGGAAGACCACGAAGACGATGAAGTCAGGATGTAACTGGCGACTTGAGCATGGCGTCTGCAGAAACAGGAAACTGGCCTATGAGAGAAAGAAATTCCGAAGGACTGTTAGAGTGGCAAAGTTCTGCTCAAGACAAGCTATTTGATACCGCTTAGTTTCCGTCAGCAATATAACATATGGTTGCAATTTATTAATATTTATATTAGTTTTTACAACTCTGAGATGCTAAGAAACCTAGAGCTAACATTGTTATTAACAATATGAAAATGTTTTCATTACAGTTTCTGAAACATAGCCATTGTTATCGATTTTGATTGTTCATTCTAACTTCCCCATCGATAACCTTGAAGAATGTTGTTCTATGGGACACTCTAAATCTGGTGAGATTTTCATTGTTTGTTTGTTTGTTGGGAATTAAGCTTTATGTGGCTGGGGTACGTCTCTTTCAACCTAAGATGGCTGTATTTTTGTATATCAGAGGGTAATGGACTTTTATCTTGGTGTGGAAATGTGACCTGGGACTCGTCCTAAAAATAGACTGTCGAGAATTATGTTCTGGTATGTGTGCGGGAGTCCTGAGAAGGACTTTTGGTTTTGATCTGTATGTAGCCCTGATATTGGCTTTTTGCTGTTGATCTGGAGTGTCAATGATTCATCAGAAGTAGCTGGCTGTCTGGCGTGTTTGTGGTACTTTTGGCGGACTCCACTGTTGGGCGGCTAGTGTCCCGAGAACTTGTGTGCTGATGTTAATATGGTAAGATTAAAACTTGTATCCCACTTTATAATACCACATCTCCTTTATTCTATTGTAGTTTGAGATCTGATTGCTTATATGTGTCCAATCGTTTATATCTTAGACTGTCAGAGATGTGTCCAGTCGTAAAGTAAAAAAAAGTACAGAAATCTTTTTTCATACGTCGAGGTGTATTCATTACGGTCGGCACACGATGGGTGATCTGGTCAACATTACATCACCTTTACTTCACAGTGCTTTACCTGGTACCCTTTACTTCACAGTGCTTTACCTGGTACCCTTTACTTCACAGTGCTTTACCTGATACCCTTTACTTCACAGTGCTTGACCTGGTACCCTTTACTTAACAGTGCTTTACCTGGTACCCTTTACTTCACAGTGCTTTACCTGGTACCCTTTACTTCACAGTGCTTTACCTGGTACCCTTTACTTCACAGTGCTTTATTTGGTACCCTTTACTTCACAGTGCTTGACCTGGTACCACATTGAGGCTGGACCGACCTGGGAGTTGTTACGGTTGAAATATTCACGCCCTGTGTATTGAACCTGAGCCACTAGTATAAGAAGTGAGTCACTAGTATGAAGTGAGTCACTAGTATAGAAGTGAGTCACTAGTATGAAGTGAGTCACTAGTATGAAGTGAGTCACTAGTATGAAGTGAGTCACTAGTATAAATGAGTCACTGTATGGTGAGTCACTAGTATAGAGTGAGTCACTAGTATAAGAAGTGTGTCACTAGTATAAAGTTGTCACTAACAATTAGCTCATGCGTCTCTTATATATGTCCACTTTTGTTCTATGTATCTGTGTGGTTATCATGTGTGATCTTATATATGTCCACTCTTGTTCTATGTATCTGTGTGTTATCATGTGTGATCTTATATGTCACTTTGTTCTATGTATATGTGTGGTTATCATGTGATTTATATATGTCCACTCTTGTTCTATGTATCTGTGTGGTTATCATTTTGATCATATATGCATCTTGTTCTATGTATCTGTGTGTTATGTGATCTATATATGTCCTCTTGTCTATGTATCTGTGTGGTTATCATGTGTGATCGTACATTTGTGATGTATGTCCTTGAGCGAGTGTGCGTCTGTAGCTTAAGAGGTAGTGAGCTTGATCACAACCCAAGCGTACCTGGTTCAAACTCCGTGGCAGGCAGTTTGGAAGCAAGTTCGTTTCCGTGAGATATTTACGACAAGTAAAAATTGACCTCACCGTTCAGAAAGCAATGACAAACTACTAAACGTATAAGTGGTGCGAGAAAAAATTAACAACTCGTTTACTGTGGTTGATGGCTACGTCTTGTAAAGGATATGCCACTATGTTCATGTCATGTTTGAGAGTGTGTGTCTGCTACATGTAGCAACTGTATCTCTATTTATGTTATTCTATCAACTTATAGATCTGTCGATCACCATGCAACTAGATGATGATATTCAACAACATTTCTTCAATTTACAAGATTCTCATTAATAACACATACAGGGTGTCGTCGATGGTGAAGTTGATAACACATTGCACTAGTGACCACGGGCCGTGGTAATTTCGGGGCTAGAGGTCATCTTAGCCAATAAATGTTGGTGTGCACCCGGTGTACGCGGTTGGACCACATAACACCCTGATCTTTACTCTATCTATTGTCTATTGTCTTTTCCCAGGTGGAAGATGAAGTTTGCTGTCCACTCTTGCCGTTAAGCGTAGGGATGGGAGCTTTCATTTCACAAAATACATGAGACTGCAGTAAAACTATTCGATTGACAAAACACGTAATCACAAAGTAATGTAGTTTTACAAATTACAAAAACAATGACAAAATACAGCAACGTTTCGACCAACAAGGCCTTTATCAAGCAAACGAACAACAGGAGTGACAAATTTTTAAAAACCAAATGGACGACTACATTAAAACGTTTCTAATGAAAATCTGGAAATAAAAATGAATAACGAAATAAATGTAACCAAAAAACACACATAAAAACTAGAAATAGAACGGAAGAGAAACAATGAAAAATCTAGTAAATATATAACTTGAATATATGCAACATATACCCATACAGATTACAAGACATGGGAAGAAAAAGAGAAAGTACTAAGAAGCATATGAATGTAATACGTTGAGCCTACGTGGCTGTAAGGTACCATACAAAGAAATCAACCGATTTTCCACAGCAAATCGACTGCGATCATCCGAGGAACATGATCGGATGGCTGTGACCTGGACATCGTGAGTTTCTAAATGGCCAGTATCGTTGAAATGGGTGGCTACAGGGTCACAGAGCATTGGCGTATGTCGCGCAAGTGTTGGACGAATCGGTCACTGAGCCTCTTGCCTGTCTCGCCGATATAAGCCTTGTTACACCGCTTACAGATAATGGCATAGATAAGATTACGGACTCCATGTGAAACCATCGTCAATAAGAAACGTGGCTAAAGGAAAAGATACAGTACGCGTCTGTATCACATAAGCACACGTGTTTCAACGCCGACGGCCACACTGGACAGGCCAAAATGAGTTGGATATTGGACTTAAGGCGACTGTGTACCAACATATCCTTAAGACATATGTCCCGTCTGTAAGCCACCAAAGGATAGTTGGGGAAGACAGAACGGGTCTCAGGATCTGACTTAAGGATAGACAGATGACGAAATAAAACATGTTTCACCAGTGAACTATGGGGGTGGAAAGTTAAGATAAGTTTTACTCTGTCAGAATTAGTAGTCCTATGCTGGCTGGTAAGGGCCTGCTGGCGAGTGATTTTCTGAACTCGATGCATAGCCGAGACAAGCACCCTCTTCGGGTATAGGCGCCTGCGAAAGAAATCAAGCATCTCGCGAGCTCTCTCAAGAAAATCATCATCCTCGCTACAAAGGCGACGAAGGTGCAAGAGCTGCGAGAATGGAAAAGATCACGACAAGCCCGGAGATGGGAAGAAGTATAAAGAGAAAACTATGTGCATCAGTAGGCTTGTAATATACTGATGTAGTGATGTAATATACTGATGTAGTGATAGTGGATAGGCGTATGGTGAAATTTAATTTGCGTTCTAGGGCCAGATGAGTCGCCCTTGTTGTGTTATATCCGTGTTTATGTAGTGTGGTCTTCATATTGTCTATCCATCTTTTTCTTGGTCTTCCCTTAGCTCTAGTACCCGATCTCTTTTCATTGTATGCTGTTATTGGTGGTTGGTTGTATTTCGTTCTAGGGGAACTTTTAAAGGAATTGCTTTTTGCCGACGATCAGACAATCATGCCATCAACAGCTACAGAAACACAATAACAGACTCATCTTAACATGCAATGACTACAGCTTGAACATCAACATAGATATAACCAAAGTAATGACATTCGCTAGAGAGGAAAGCACTACCATAATCTCCATTCTTTAGAGAGGAAAGCACTACCATAATCTCCATTCTTTAGAGAGGAAAGCACTACCATAATCTCCATTCTTTAGAGAGGAAAGCACTACCATAATCTCCATTCGCTAGAGAGGAAAGCACTATCATAATCTCCATTCGCTAGAGAGGAAAGCACTACCATAATCTCCATTCGCTAGAGAGGAAAGCACTATCATAATCTCCATTCGTTAGAAAGGAAAGCACTACCATAATCTCCATTCACCAGAGAGGAAAACACTACCAGAATCTCTGCAGGCAAACATTCATTAAAACAAGTCAAAAACCGTCATCATTTAGGGAAACATTTGTTCAGAAAAGAACAAAATAACAAACGAAATTCAAGAAACTTGCATAAAAACAAACCATATCATAAGACAAATGACACCAATTTTAAAACGCAAACATGTCACCATGAATACAAAAATAGCCTTGTACAACACGATATTTCTATCGACATTATGCTATCAGTGTCAAACCTGGACACTGACATCAAATGATAGAAGAAAACTAGTCACGACAGAAATCGAGTGTCTGCACAGAGTACTGTGAATATCAAGAAGAGAATGGCTTAGAAATTACAGGAAAAAAAGTAGGTACAGCATCAGTAGTGAACTTCATCAAGAAACAACAAGTTAAATGTGACGGTCACATAGATAGATTACTAACAGACAGTGCGCTTCAAAGTACAATGTTACTGTAATACAATGTTACTGTGATACAATGTTACTCTATGATATACAATGTTAATGTGATACAATGTAACTGTGATACAATGTTACTGTGATACAATGTTACTGTGATACAATGTTACTCTCTGATATACAATGTTACTCTGATACAATGTTACTCTCTGATATACAATGTATACAAAGTAAAATGTCACCCACCCACAAAGTAGACCATGGAAGTTACCAAAGACAATGAAAGATACTGTTTATAAATGGCACACAAAAGCTCATTCTAATAATATCTTCTTATCCTGACACAGTGAGGTAAAACATGATTAGAGAAAGTATCCTGACACAGTGAGGTAAAACATGATTAGAGAAAGTATCCTGACACAGTGAGGTAAAACATGATTAGAGAAAGTATCCTGACACAGTGAGGTAAAACATGATTAGAGAAAGTATCCTGACACAGTGAGGTAAAACATGATTAGAGAAAGTATCCTGACACAGTGAGGTAAAACATGATTAGAGAAAGTATCCTGACACAGTGAGGTAAAACATGATTAGAGAAAGTATCCTGACGCTGTGAGACAAAACATGATTAGAGAAAGTATCCTGACGCAGTGAGACAAAACATGATTAGAGAAAGTATCCTGACGCAGTGAGGTAAAACATGATTAGAGAAAGTATCCTGACACAGTGAGACAAAACATGATTAGAGAAAGTATCCTGACGCAGTGAGGTAAAACATGATTAGAGAAAGTATCCTGACGCAGTGAGGTAAAACATGATTAGAGAAAGTATCCTGACTCTGTGAGACAAAACATGATTGAGAAGTATCCTGACGCAGTGAGGTAAAACATGATTGAGAAAGTATCCTGACACGAGTGAGACAAAACATGATTAAGAAAGTATCCTGACTGCAGTGAGGGTAAAAATGATTAGAGAAAGTATCCGACTCGTGAGACAAAACATGATTAGAAAGTATCCTGACGCAGTGGAGGTACAAACATGATTGGGAAAAGTATCTGACTCAGTGAGGTAAACATGATTAAGAAAGTATCCTGACTCTGTGAGACAAAACATGATTAGAGAAGTCTCCTGACGCAGTGAGGTAAAACATGATTAGAGAAAGTATCCTGACGCAGTGAGACAAAAATGATTAGAGAAAGTATCCTGACGCGTGAGGTAAAACATGTAGGAAGTATCCTGACCAGTGAGACAAAACATGATTAGGAAGTATCCTGACGAGGAGAAAACATGATTAGAAAATCATCCTCGCTGAGAAAACAGATTGCAAGATCTGCGGATGGTAAAACATGATTAAGAGGAAAGTATCCGACGCAGTGATACATGATTGAAGTATCTGACGAGTGAGCAAAACATGATTAGAGAAAGTATCGACGCAGTGAGGTAAAATGATTAGAGAAGTATCCTGGCAGTGAGACACAACATGATTAGGAAATATCCTGACGCTGTGAGACAAACCATGATTAGAAGTATTCCCTACGCTGTGAGACTTAAGCATGATTAGAGAAAGTATCCTGACTTGTGAGTAAAACATGATTGCGAGATCACAATCATGTGAGTAAAACATGATTAGAGAAAGTATCCTGACACAGTGAGACAAAACATGATTAGATAAAGTATCTGACATGCTGAGAGAAAACATGATTCAGAAGTATCCTGAGAGTGAGACTAAAACTATGATTAGAGAAAGATCCTGACTCTGTGAGGTAAAACATCATTAGAGAAAGTATCTACTCACAGTGAGGAAAACCATATTAGAGAAAGCATCCTAACCACAGTGAGGTAAAACGATTAAAAGTATCCTGACGCAGTGAGGAAAACATGATTAGATAAAGCATCCTGACACGTGAGGAAACATGATTAGAGAAAGTATCCTGACACAGTGAGACAAAACATGATTAGAGAAAGTATCCTGACGCTGTGAGACAAAACATGATTAAAAGTATCCTGAGAGTGAGACTAAAACATTGATTAGAGAAGTATCCGCACAGTGAGGTAAACCATGATTAGAGAAAGTATCCTGACTCTGTGAGGAAAACACATGATTAGAGAAAGTATCCTGACACAGTGAGGAAAACATATTAAGAAGTTCTGACACAGTGAGATAAAACAAGATTAGATAAAGTATCTGACTAGTGAGAAAACATGATTAGAAAAGTACCCTGACGAGTGAGACAAAACATGATTAAGAAAGTATCTAACAGGAGAAAACATGATTAAGAAAGTATCCTGACCAGTTAAAACAGATTAAAAGTTCACCTGAAGTGAGACAAAACATTGATTAGAAAGTATCCTGACACAGTGAGGTAAACATGATTAGAAATATCCTGACGCAGTGAGGTAAACATGATTAGAGAAAGTATCCGACGAGTGAGGTAAAACGTGATTAAGAAAGTATCCTGAGAAGTGAGGTAAAAGAGCAGCATTAGAGAAGTATCAAACACAGTGAGGTAAAGACATGATTAGAAGAAGTATCCTGACACAGTATGTTAAAACATGATTGAAAAGTATCCTGAACATGAGGTGAACATGTTAGAAGTATCCTGACGTAGTGAGTACAAACATGTTTGAAATGTATCCTGATACAGTGAGTGAAAAAATGATTAGGAAAGTATCCTGACTCTGTGAGTGTAAACATGATTAAGAAAGTATCCTGAACAGTGAGACAAAACAGTAGATTGAGAAGTATCCTAGCACATGAGGTAAAATCAGATTAGAAAGTATCCTGACGCATGTGAGGTAAAACATGATTAGAGAAAGTATCCTGACACAGTGGGGAAAAACATGATTAGAGAAAGTATCCTGACACGTGAGGCAAAACATGATTAGAGAAAGTATCCTGACGCAGTGAGGTAAAACAGATTAGAGAAAGTATCCTGACACAGTGAGAAAAACAGGATTAGATAAAGTATCCTGACGCGTGAGTAAAACATGATTAGAGAAAGTATCCTGACGCAGTGAGACAAAACATGATTAGAGAAAGTATCCTGACACAGTGAGACAAAACATGATTAGATAAAGTATCCTGACAGCAGTGAGAAAACATGATTAGAGAAAGTATCCTGACTCAGTGAGGTAAAACATGATTAGAGAAAGTATCCTGACGCAGTGAGGTAAAACATGATTAGAGAAAGTATCCTGACACAGTGAGGTAAAACATGATTAGAGAAAGTATCCTGACGCAGTGAGGTAAAACATGATTAGAGAAAGTATCCTGACACAGTGGGGAAAAACATGATTAGATAAAGTATCCTGACACAGTGAGGTAAAACATGATTAGAGAAAGTATCCTGACACAGTGAGAAAAACAGATTAGAAAAGTATCCTGACCAGTGAGACAAACATGATTAGAGAAAGTATCCTGACACAGTGAGGTAAAACATGATTAGAGAAAGTATCCTGACTCTGTGAGACAAAACATGATTAGAGAAAGTATCCTGACACATGTGAGACAAAACATGATTAGAGAAAGTATCCTGACGAGTGAGTAAAACATGATTAGAGAGGAAAAGAAGAAAAAGAATAATGTGTATCTTGACTAACTGCAACCATGACAAAATGTCTGCGGCGCAGTTTCTTAGCTTTTATTGTTACAAGATATCGACGACAGCACTGACTATTCAACTTGTACGCCAAGTACTTTGTATTTCATATAGAAATGTCACTTGTTCATCAAGTGTCACGTGTACTTAATAGTCATGTAAAAGGATGGGTCATGTGTGGTGTGTGTGTGTGAGTGTGTGTGTGTGTGTGTGTGTGGCGCTGGGGTGGGGGGGGCGATTGTTTGATTAACTAAACTGGTTTGAGGTGTCTTCCGATTTTTCTATACAAACTTGCTATTCATTACTTCTATATACAACGACATTACGATTGCTATATACAAACTTGCTATACAACTGATTGCTTATCAAACTGCACATTACTCGCTTGCTATCTACAAACTAATGATTCAATATTAATTTGCTATCAATCTCACTATCTATTTCTCATATTTTTACCACCAAAGAAAAACTGGAAGATACCTCAAACTACTTTAGATAAACAAACACATTCTCAATAAACATTCTCGTCTCCATTCCGTGACTGCTAATACTTCTCCAGTTTCAAACAAAACTCAACTTTGGTCGATATCACCGTTTCTACCTCAGCAGTTCAACCTATCGATTATTTCTACAAGTTTGTAATATGCTTAGTTCGATCCGCTACCTATTACCATCCATACTGTAACGTCGTGGGGGAGAAAGGAGAGGGGACAATTGAGGGAAGTGTGGTGACAATCTGCGCAACTCTGTGAAATTTGTTCTCAATCATTATGTGCTGGTCTCTGTGGCATAGAAGGTAAATGCCTAAAGGAGTCAACTCTCACTGAAAAGGTGCTAGGTTTGTTTCCCGCATGAATCTATTGTGATATTTTTCCAGAGATCCCTGATCTCGAAGTATGTGAGATCGGATTCCTAGTCCTATGGGAAACAGACCATAAAAAACAAGTCACGTTTTAAGCTGAGAATGTAAGAGAAACATTAAACAGCTGAAAAATTTGATCAGAGAAAGCTTAAACTCCTGCTCTGACAAAATTTCCCTTTAAAATGAAATTGCAAACAGTTTTTACCATCTTCCAAAATTATATGAAAGACCATCGTCGGTGCTACTGAGCTCGTGCACTGTGGCTAAGATTTTCCTGCGTAACAAATGTAGTGACGTATATAGGGTTATTCACCTTCTTCTTCTTCTTTTGTCGTCACACTGCTACCGGGTTGTTGCCCAGTGTCGTGGTTTTCTGTTTTGTCTTGCTCTTTCTGGTGGCTTGTGTGATTGTTATCTTTGCTCTTTCACAGGATTCTGCTACGCCATCTAACCATCTTTTCCGTGGTCTTCCTCTTGCCTTCTTTCCTGATGTTCTGTTGTAGAAGACTCTGTATACTGTGGAGTTTGAATGCATTCTTATTAAGTGGCCAAACCACTTCATTCTTTGTTTATCTATGTAATTCAAGCACGTTATTCACCGAATTTAATAAACCAACAAAAGAACCGGTGTCGTTAGTTGTTATAGTAACTAGTGATGTCGTTTGTACACGCTGAGATATCTATACGGAGGAGGAGATTGGAGCACTTATGGACATATTGGTTCGATGTGCAGTTATGATAATCTGACGACTAAACTAAATATTCACAAAAGTGAAATGAAGAAGGTCATATTAATCAATCATAGCGGGGATCAAAGGCGTAGTCAGTGACAACGTCGCGCCAGGATTAGGGAGGTGGCACTAATCAAGATCCTACCCCACCTTCACGTGGTGACCCTGGAAACAGACAGAGGATCCTGTCTGGCTAAGTGGGTAGTGATCGAGGGAGAGCTACTCTGGTATAAGTAGTAATGCAAGAGCAGTTACACTATCTACTCGCAAGATAGATGAGAAGAATCCAAGAGTGACTGTTTCTGCACGTCTCTCCCAGTCGATGGGAACAGCTATATAAATTTAAAAACGAATCGTAAGATGACACGGTACGAGTCGTCAGGAGGCACATATACACGTCCCCTCGAAACAATGGTCGCAACACCTTTGCCAGCTCTCAGCAAGGATCATCGGAAAACATTCAATGTGACGTGACGACACAATGGAAGATTGCAGTTAACTCTGTACAGGCGCAGTAAATTTATTGGGTAAAGTTGGCCGAGTGCAAATCCTAAAGTTGCGTTCTAGTGCCTAACGAAACTGCCTTTCCCGAGACAACCGGGCACGGTACTTTTGTTTTTACAACTAACATTGCACGCAAAACCGGGGCGGGTGATGTTTGGCGAGCGCAAAATCTAAGTTGCACTGATAGCGTCTAATGAAAAGACCCTCTAAATTTTTAACGCGCAGCTCCAGTCCAGTGTTTCCAAGGGTCAGGGAAAATGCAGAGTAAACTACAATTTGCCAAGTGTCGACACGCGCCTCGAAAAGGCTGAGAATGTTCCTACTCCAGAAAAACTCAACGTGATCAGGAAAGTAAGGCCGACATTGTAAAGATTTGACAGGCTGTCCAAATCCAAACATTGGCGAAGACCAACACTTTTCACGGTGTGTTACACGAGTAAGACGCCATCCCAGGACAAGCTTATGTGCCTGATGCTTATAATGCCAGGACAAGCTTACGACGGTTGATCTTACCTACTTTGATATCAGGAATATTTGGAACATTACCCGTTTCTCTTTCCTCTCACGCCGCTCTCCATGGTACGTGAACAGAGTAGATTTTGGAAGTAAGGTTGACAAAGTAGAGCAAAGACTGACAAAGTAGGGAAAATGTTGACAAAGTAGGGCAAATGCTGACAAAGTAGGACAAGGACTGACAAAGTAGGACAAAGACTGACAAAGTACGGCAATTGCTGATAGTGTAAAGCAAAGGCTGACAAAGTAGGACAAAGACTGGCAAAGTAGGACAAAGACTGACAAAGTAGGACAAAGACTGACAAAGTAGGACAAAGACTGACAAAGTAGGTCAAAGACTGACAAAGTAGGACAAAGACTGGCAAAGTAGGTCAAAGACTGACAAAGTAGGACAAAGACTGGCAAAGTAGGTCAAAGACTGACAAAGTACGGCAAATGCTGACAAAGTAGCGTAATTTCACAGATATCCACAGAAAATGCTTCAATCCTTTCACCCCGCAAATATTTGACCTCCAGACGCACTTTATTGCAATATATACTGAACTAGCCAGTATACTGGCTTTGTGTAATTCTTAATAAATACTGTAAGCCTTTATATTGGATCAGAATGGCGAAGGGCTTAATATCGTAGCATCGAAAGAGTAAAAAAGACATCACAAAAAATATTGATCTAGAAAATTGATTGATGTGCAATAAAATAAATGGACTTCTAATTTCCGTTTCTGTCACGTGAGTGAAATGAAAATCGTGGCATATCCTTTAAAGGACGTAGCCATCAACCACAGTAAACGAGTTGTTGATTTTCTAAGCACCACTTATACGTTTGTTGCTTTCTGAACGGTGGGGTCTATTTTTACCTTTCGTACAAATCCAAGGAAAGGATTTGCTTCCAAACTGCCTACTGCGGAGTTTGAAACAGGTATCTTAAGTGGTGATCGAGCCCACATACAGGCTCTCACATACAGGCTCTCACATACAGGCTCTCACATACAGGCTCTCAAATACAGGCTCTCACATGAGTAGGAGAGTATAAAACCAGCTTGTTTGTGTGTTTGTTTATGTGTTTGTTTCAAACTCAAACTCAATAGTTAGAACATGGGTAAAATAAATCAAGTCACTAGAACATAATTACTTATTGATTTATTCCTCTCCGCTCCAGGTGAAGCATAGGGCCTTAGCAGTTGTTCTCCACTCTTCTCGGTCTCTGGCCGTTTTCTTTATGGTCTATAATGATAGTCCAGCACCCTTCAGTTTCTCAAGAAGACTACGTCTCGTCTGATTAGGGCATCCTCTTTTCCGTTTTTCTTGCGGGTTCCACTCGAGTGCTTGTCTAGTGACATCCGACTGTGTTTTCCGTAGAATATGCCCGACCCGTCGCCATTATCTCCTCTTATCCTGTGCAATCTTGGGTTCCTGCAATGTTCTTATTCATATTATAGCGTAATGGCACACACTTGTCTGTGCGTAAGTCTGTTAGTTTCTATTGCTGGTTTCTACACTCTTACCTTGCTGAGAGTGGCATGACTACACTCGTGTCTTGCTGAGAGTGGCACGACTACACTCATACCTTGCTGAGAGTGGCATGACTACACTCATGTCTTGCTGAAAGTAGCACGACTACACACGTTGCACATGTTTCGATTTAATAAAGAAAAACTAGGATTAATTTGTCTTTCAATCAATCAAGTGCCATGCCTGCAGACATAAGCGATCATAGCTCTCCATAACTCTCTCTCCTTGGTGCAGTTAATCAGTTCTGACGTCGATCTTTTGCCGAACCACGATGTCAGATCATCCAACATCTTCATCCTCTGTCTTCCACGATCTATCCTTCCCTGAATTTTACCTGTTGTCACCAAATGTGATTCGTATTATTGTGATACGGTTTCTTTGTGTGCAGGCCTGATTTAAAACCACACCATTTCTTTTCCCCGCTGTCCATGGAATTGTCAGCATTCTTCTGTAAAATACATCTCTGTGGCTTCCAATGATCTTATTGATTGTTTGTTCTTTGTCCATAATTCGTTGCCATACATAATTATTGGTTCAATATAGCACTGGAGTACTCGTTTCTGCAGTGTCATTGTTAGTGAATTCATTCATAGTGTGTGTTTTTAATTTTTATAAAAGCTCCTTTCGTTTGAGCTATTCTACTCCTAATCTCTGTTTTATACCTTCCAATTTGTGTTTACGTGTGTTTACTGTGTCACGTTAATTACAGAGAATACTTCAAAATTCTAGGCCTACTGTTTGAGCATGATATTATTGTTGTGTCAGCAGGCACATACAGTAGGCTAACCACATAAGATCAATTTGTTGTGATAGCAAGTGTGACCTCACGGTTCTTGTCTCTGTCTGACCTAGACATCAAAGATTACTAAGTCTTTCTATGTGATCTCACAGTGTTTGACCATCACTCTTTTACATTTGCATGTTTAACAAGACTGTAATAATGCAGCCCGTTACCAACATCACTGTTTGAAAGTTGAGTATGGTTTTGGTCAGCTCAACGTCGCCGGCCATGACTCCTTTTTTCTTACTAAGTCAGTCTTCGAACACGCATGCTACGTTTGACCAATGTTAGAGAACCTATCGTCCGATGGAACGCGCGTCTCATGAAGTCTGCTGACGCATGCAACTAGGCTCTACCTTGACGGATCGATCATTGGGTGCTCACACACACTGCTCCAAAGTTTACACTGTCTTATTGATAGTAGCATAATTTCATTTCATCTTCCTCCCTTTCTCTTTCTAACTCTCTCCCTGCTCCCTTTCTCTTTCTCTCTCCCTGCTCCCTTTCTCTTTCTCTCTCCCTGCTCCCTTTCTCTTTCTCTCTCCCTGATCCCTTTCTAAGTCTCTCCCTGCTCCCTTTCTCTTTCTAACTCTCTCCCTGCTCCCTTTCTCTTTCTCTCTCCCTGCTCCCTTTCTCTTTCTCTCTCCCTGCTCCCTTTCTCTTTCTCTCTCCTGATCCTTTCTAAGTCTCTCCCTGCTCCCTTTCTCTTTCTAACTCTCTCCCTGCTCCCTTTCTAAGTCTCTCCCTGAAACCTTTCTCTTTCTAACTCTCTCCCTGCTCCCTTTCTCTTTCTAACTCTCTCCCTGCTCCCTTTCTAACTCTCTCACTGCTCCCTTTCTAAGTCTCTCCCTGCTCTCTTTCTAACTCTCTTCCTGCTCCCTTTCTAAGTCTCTCCCTGCTCTCTTTCTAACTCTCTCCCTGCTCCCTTTCTCTTTCTCTCTCCTTGCTCCCTTTCTCTATCTAAGTCTCTCCCTGCTCCCTTTCTCTTTCTAAGTCTCTCCCTGCTCCCTTTCTCTTTCTCTATCCCTGCTCCCTTTCTCTTTCTAACTCTCTCCCTGCTCCCTTTCTCTTTCTAACTCTCTCCCTGCTCCCTTTCTCTTTCTAACTCTCTCCCTGCTCTCTTTCTAACTCTCTCCTGTTCCTTTCTAAGTCTCTTCCTGCTCCTTTCTCTTTTCTGCCTGCTCCTTTCTCTTTCTAAGTCTCTCCTGCTCCTTTCTCTTTCTAAGTCTCTCCTGCTCTCTTTCTCTTTCTAACTCTCTCCTGCTCTCTTCTCTTTCTCTTTCTAACTCTCTCCCTGCTCTCTTCTCTTCTCTTTCTAACTCTCTCTCTTCCCTTTCTCTTTCTAACTCTCTGCTGCTCCCTTCTTTGTTGAGAAATGTCTTCAAATTTACGACACACAACCGTAGTTTCTTTTCTTTATCTCTGTATACTGATTCCGTTATTTGATATATTAATTCCTTTTCTCTCAACCTACTCTTCTTGTCTTTCTCTTTCTCACAACCATCCATTCCTTTATTCTGACTCTTAATGTTTCTTTTCTTCTCATTCTTCTTCTTCTTCTTGTGCTCCCTGGCTATGAATTTGGGCGTAATCGGGGCGACTTGTGTGGCACTTCTGACATACTTTTGCGTGAAGGCCTGCTTTTCATTTTATCAGTGTCTATCCCCCACTCCACCCCCTCCCCCCGCCCCTATCTACTCGCCTCTCTATCTACTCGTACATCGCTAAGTCACGTCTCTCTGTCTACTCCTATACCATTGAGTCACGTCTCTCTGTCTACTCCTATACCATTGAGTCACGTCTCTCCCGTCTACTCCTATACCATTGAGTCACGTCTCTCTGTCTACTCGTACATCACTGAGTCACGTGTCTATGTCTACTCGTACATCACTGAGTCACGACTCTCTGTCTACTTGTACATCGCTGAGTCACGTTTATCTTTCTACTCGTACATCACTGAGTCACGACTCTCTGTCTACTCGTACATCCTGAGTCACGCTCTCTGTTTATTATTTTTTAACCAGGTTATGTATCAGAATTTAGGGAATAGCATAAAAAGCTAGTCATTTCTATTCACATACCTCATTCCCTCCTTTTCTCTCGCACTATGTGTCCTATCTACTCATCCACTCCCCAGTTTTCAACACTCTCATCCACTCCCCAGTTTTCAACTCTTTTAAATCCTCTAGTTTCCTCTTTCTCATCCACTCCCACCTTTTCAACACTCATTCCATTCCCAGTTTCAACACTCTTTTTAACTCCCCAGTTTCAAACTCACTCATCCGCTCTCCACTTCTAAACACTCAGGCACTCTCCAGTTGTCAACTTTCTCATTCACTCCCCACTTTCTCATTCACTCCCCACTTTTCAACACCCTCTTATTTTGTCCATATCTGTTCTTCACTAACTTGCAAATTTATCATCTATCTTCACAACTTTATCTTTCTTCTTTTCTTACATTTCCTCCCTTCTCTCTGCTCTTCTCCTGTCGTCTATCAGACATTACATCCCTAGAAATCCTGATACTCAATGACTGTGTCCATCAGCCGTATCTGTCAATCCTAAGACTGCTCTAGTCAGCCTCTTCTATTCTCATGGAATACAATAAACTAAACACTTCAAGATGCTCATCTCACACTTTGATTACACATCAAACCTGACAGGAGAACAGGCAAACTACTCCGAGGTGAACAGACAAGCAAATACGATGTGAAGCAAATCCGAAGTGAAGTAAATCCGAAGTGATGCAAATTCGAATTGAACAGACTTGCAACTCCGAAGTCTTCTTCTTCTTCGAATGCTCCACATCGACCATTTGTTAATCACTCTTTGTGATTTGTATGTGATCTGAGCCTAATAGCAATTGTACGTTGTGCCAGTTATGCGCCTACAAGTAGGCCAGCACATCCGATTTCTGAGAATCTTTTTATTTACTAGGGCAGTTTTCCTAAACTCCTATCTCAGTCGCCTCTTACGACATGCCTTGTAGGTGGTAGTGGTACTATTCTTTCATCCCTTGTGGGCCCTGGTACCACGTGACCCCATTATCGATCTCAACAAAAGGTTGACTATAAATAGACGTTCTATTTGGATTGGAAGAACTGATATGACAAATATTTTAGAATTGGTCTTTCCTTTCCCCCAACAAAAATACTTTTTCTGCTCCCTTACAAACCTCGTTATCACTTAGAAATTCTCTTCTCCTCACAGACATTCTTTCTCCTCACAGACATGTTCTTTCTCCCTCACAGACATGTTCTTCCTCACAGACATGTTCTTTCTCCCTCACAGACATGTTCTTTCTCCTCACAGACATGTTCTCTCCTCACAGACATGTTCTGCCTCCCCTCACAGACATGTTCTTTCTCCCCTCACAGACATGTTCTTTCTCCCTCACAGACATGTTCTGCCTCCCTCACAGATATGTTCTTTCCCCTCACAGACATGTTCTTTCTCCCTCACAGACATGTTCTTTCTCCCTCACAGACATGTTCTTCTCCCTCACAGACATGTTCTTTCTCCCTCACAGACATGTTCTTTCTCCCTCACAGACATGTTTTTTCTCCCCTCACAGACATGTTCTTTCTCCCTCACAGATATGTTCTTTCTCCCTCACAGACATGTTCTTTCCCCTCACAGACATATTCTGCCTCCCTCACAGACTGTTCTTCCTCCCTCACAGACATGTTCTTCTCCCTCACAGACATGTTCTTCTCCTCCGCATGTTCTCTCCTCACAGATATGTTCTCTCCCCCTCACAGACATGTTCCTCCTCCCTCACAGACAAGTTCTTTCTCCCTCACAGACATTTTTTGCCTCCCTCACAGCTCAAGTTTTTCTCCCCTCACAGACATGTTCTTCTCCCTCACAGACATGTTCTTCCTCCCTCACAGACATGTTCTGCCTCCCCTCACATACAAGTTCTTTCGCTCCTCACAGACATGTTCTCTCCTCCCTTCACAAACATGTTCTAAACTGCCATAAACCTGACATTTACATGAAAGTGTTATAGAACAAAATGTTCATTATTTCTGTTTGACTGTTGATATTAATAGTAAGAAATGATTGTTCTAAAAATGCTAGCAAAATGATCAGTCAATATCAGTCATACTCACAGCCGGGACAAACATGCCATTAGACGACAATTTAAACGGCATATGTTAGATTCGATCTTCTAAAGGCAAACTCAATAACTTGCTCTAGCTCTCCAGACGTTCTCGATAGCTGGCTGCGACTGTTCAAGTCGAGGAAATCACCAGCTTTTCATCGAAGCAACAATTATTCTCAACTAACTTCATGTTTAACGTTTTTTTAAATAGAGTTTTAATGGGCTGAACAATACACAAGAGTGAGCTTGTTATGAATATCAGATCTCGCGTCAGAGAGAGAGAATTCAAATCACACAATTAGATCATACATCAGAGAGAGAGAGAGAGAGAGAGGAGAGAGAGAGGAGAGAGAGAGAGTGAGAGAGATCAACACATTATCAAGGTACACATCAGAGAGAGGAGAGAACATCTTGCAAGGTTACATCAGAGAGAGAGGGAGAGAGAACATCTTGCAAGGTCACATCAGAGAGAGAGGAGAGAGAACATCTTGCAAGGTTACATCAGAGAGGAGAGAGAACATCTTGCAAGGTTACATCAGAGAGAGGGAGAGAACATCTTCAAGGTTACATCAGAGAGGAGAGAGAACATCTTGCAAGGTTACATCAGAGAGGAGAGAACATCTGCAGGCATAGAGAGGAAGACATCTTGCAAGGTTACATCAGAGAGAGAGGGAGAGAGAACATCTTGCAAGGTTACATCAGAGAGAGAGGGAGAGAGAACATCTTGCAAGGTTACATCAGAGAGAGAGGAGAGAGAACATCTTGCAAGGTTACATCAGAGAACTGAAGGACTCAAAAGAGAGAGAATTCAGTCATCAGAGAGGGAGACATCTGAGGTACTGAGAGAGGAAGGCATCTTGCAAGGTACACATCAGGAGAGAGGAGAGAACATCTTGGTACACATAGGGGAGACATCTGCAAGTACATCAGAGAGAGAGACACTGAGGTACATCAGAGAGAGGGAGAACATCTGCAAGGTTACATCAAGAAGTGAGAGAATCTTGCTACATAAAAGCATCTGCAAGTTCATCAGATACCTAAAAACTTCACTTTCAAATCAATAATGTCCTACTACAAACTTCACTTTCAAATCAATATGTGCCTCTATACAAACTTCACTTTCAAATCATATGATGTGCCTACTACAAACTTCACTTTCAAATCATATGATGTCCTACTACAAACTTCACTTTCAAATCATATGATGTCCTACTACAAACTTCACTTTCAAATCATATGATGTCCTACCACAAACTTCACTTTCAAATCAATGATGTCCTACTACAAACTTCACTTTCAAATCATATATGTCCTACTACAAACTTCACTTTCAAATCATATATGTCCTACTACAAACTTCACTTTCAAATCAATAATGTCCCTACCACAAACTTCACTTTCAATCAATAATGTCCTACACAAACTTCACTTTAAATCATATAATGTCCTACTACAAACTTCACTTTCAATCATATAATGTCCTACTACAAACTTCACTTTCCCATCAAATAATGTCCTACACAAACTTCACTTTCATCAATAATGTCCTACTACAAATCTTCACTTTCATCAAATAAGTCCTACTAAAACTTCACTTTCCCATCAAATAATGTCCCTACTACAAACTTCACTTTCCCATCAAATAATGTCCCTACTACAAACTTCACTTTCCCATCAAATAATGTCCCTACTACAAACTTCACTTTCCCATCAAATAATGTCCCTACTACAAACTTCACTTTCCCATCAAATAATGTCCCTACTACAAACTTCACTTTCCCATCAAATAATGTCCTACTAAACTTCACTTTCCCATCAATAATGTCCCTACTACAAACTTCACTTCAATCAAGTAATGTCACTATCACAAACTTCACTTTCCCATCAAATAATGTCCTACTACAAACTTCACTTTCCCATCAATAATGTCCTACTACAAACTTCACTTTCTAATCAAGTAATGTCCCTACCATACACAGTGTATTCTTCACCTGATCTATAAACATAAACTCCTGTACATATTTGTTCTTCTACTGTCGACGTTAGTTGGCGACGATGTCGTGGAACAACTTCATAAATCTGTCTGTCAAGCTAAGCAATTACAGCAAAGTTGAACAATCTGTAATGACATCGACAGAAAATAACAATTTAAGATCAGTTAACATCAGACAATCACGCAATAATGATTAACATTATCTTCTGTCTCATTCTCTCTGTCTGTCTGTCTCTCTTCTGTCTCTCTCTCTCTCTCTTAACTCTTTTACTTTGTATTTTTTACTGTTACCTTCTGAGACACTTAAATTGTAACGTTTGCTGAATTAGTATCAATTACCCCACATTCTTAGTTAGACTATATGTTTCGCCCGAGTGGTTACCGGGGCCCAAATTGGGGTGTAAAGAATAAAACCATTGTTAACTACCAAGCATGTCGGAAGAGGCAACTAAGTAGGTTGGACGCGGGGCTAGCTACTCCACACCATGAAAAAAAACTAGATGGCTACAGAACGGAGAGCGAACCGAGTAAGCGCTGACTGAAACCGGACACATCGCCGAAGGATAAGCACCAGAGCTCCAAATGGTGCTGAAGATGTGACGTAAAACACACCAATGCTAAGGCTGCATGAATCAGATTTCCACATTAATAGAATTTATGGGAGATCTGGTACATCAGTCTGGGCGTGATCGAGAGAGAGAGAAATTATGTTTAGTTTATTAAT
The DNA here is from genome assembly GCA_020796225.1 of Arion vulgaris. Classification (NCBI taxonomy): domain Eukaryota; kingdom Metazoa; phylum Mollusca; class Gastropoda; order Stylommatophora; family Arionidae; genus Arion; species Arion vulgaris. Next base: position 87,367,325 of record CM036756.1, read on the forward strand.
TATTCTGTCTATTTGTTATCTAGATAAATGCCTCTGGTCGAAACGTTGAGTGTTGTTTATGTTCATATTTAATCATTAATTTTTCATGACTAATGTAATACTGTATATACCTGTCTTTGTTCAAATCCACGGCAGGCAATTTGGAAGCAAATTCGTTTCCGTGGATCTTTAAGACGGATAAAACACACCTCCCGTTTGAAAGCAATGGCAAACTACTGAACGTACGTATAAGTGGTGCCTAGAAAATCAACGACTCGTTTACTGTGGCTGATTGCTACGTCCTGTAAAGAATATGCCACGATTTTCGTTTGAAGTAGTCATTGACCAGTGATTTCATTGAACTCATGCTCATGTTTGTTTCCTTAATAAAGTGAGATACTATAGTACGTTACAAAACTCATGTCCATGTTTGTTTCCTTAATAAAGTGAGATACTATAGTACGTTACAAAACTCATGTCCATGTTTGTTAACGTTAAAAGTGATATCCATGTTTTATAACGTTACAAAATCATGTCCATGTTTGAACTATAAGTCGAATTTAACGAAAAGGCTGATATTTTCATGTTATAATTCAGATATTCATAAACATACAGCTGTTCACTTGTTATATGCGGTATACAAAATAGATCATACATGAACTAGACATACATTTGAAAAGCTTACAGTAACTTTATTGTTGTTATTGGTGCGTAATTTTTAAAAAAAAAACAATATCCGCGTGTTTTTAGTGTTTTACCGTTATTTACCGGAAGATCAAAAGTGTTTACAATTGAACGGACACGTTACGTTTGGTTATTGGTTATTGGTTATTAAACTGACGTCATTGCACTCCGGGCAGACCCACAGGTGCTCAGTCTCCCCAACAGATATCGAAGAGTATGCATACTGATGGTTCCTGTGGCTCGCTGATTAAACACACCTCTCACTCTGCCTTTCAGGCATCCAGTTCGACTTGAACAACGGGTAACTCCAAACTGATTAAATCGCTTGATCGATTCAACATCGATTTTAGTGTCCTCATCCAACAGACAGTCGCGAAGAGACCGAAGAATATCCCCTTATCCATCTTCAACTCCCCAACAATCGATGCTGTTGATGCAAGCCTGTTCGCTCTCTCATTACCGTAAACACGCGTATGCCCAGGACAGTATATCCACGTACTCCGCTGGATGTTAGAAACTTCTATAAACGACATCCACTCATACCGAAACCTGCCCTTCTGGATCTTGTGAAGCATCGACTGAGAGTCAGATACAACAACTGCCCCAGTAAATGAAGTCCCAGAGATCCAATGGAGGGCAGCAGTAACGGCCTCAACCTCCATCCTCATACTAGAAGTAGTTGTCCTGTATGCCCCACTTCGCTCTGCAACAACCCTACCATGTGCATTAGCCAAGAAACGCCAGCGAGACTTCTCACCACGTTGAACCGACCCATCGGTATAAACAACAACATCATCATAAGTTACGTTTAGTTTTTCGAAGGTCATTTCAATAGCTCTCTCATTCCTTTCAGAGGTGTGCATATTGTAGGGTTTTTACAATGAGAAGAAGAGTACATTTTATGACACTGCAAAGCACCACAATGCAGATGTATCAATATTTTTGTAGAGAAGCTAAGGGTGGGAGCATTTCTATCCCTGAGCAGAGAGCAATGTGCGTTTTGGGAGTAAATCGACGTACTTTTAATGGCTGGATCCAAGACTTTTCAAGTACATGTGCAATGCAACCAAGAACGCAAGATAGAAAGTCGTAGATAGTTTTGTTAGAGAGTTTATTCGAAGAGAATTGTGTCGAATGTTTGAGTTGAAAGAAACAGTGACATTAGGGAAATTAAATGTTGCTGAGAAAGAACAACGACATCGATGTGTCAAAATCTACATTATGCAGAGCTTGGGGATGGGGTGGGGAGTGCAGACTTCAAAGTTAGAAAATAAGCCGGTGGAAGAAACATTATCTCTGAGAAACCGCATCTAGTTGTGATGAGAAGCAAATATTTGCGTGAAGTTAGAGAACTGCGTCGACAAAACTATGACATTGTGTATTTAGACGAAACATGGATTAATGCTCACCACATCAATGGAAAAGAATGGCAGTCATCAGATGGAACGATTAAGAAATTAGTAGGCCTACCGGGGACTGCCTAGAGTAGTTGATAGTAGCTCGGCCTGCTATCTGTGAGACGCCTCATAGCTCTCGGGTTCGAACCTACTGTCCGGCATTTGTTCGAGTCCCTGGTCTTACTCAGGACGATTACGTGAGTACCTCTGAAGTCGGAGAAAATCTGCCTGTATGGCGAGGAATACTAATTACGAGTACATTGAGCACACGGCTGCCAGTGTAAAGTAATTTACAATGTGCACGCTGCTGCCATTGTAAGAAATTGGAATAACGGATTTTCACGCAAAAATCAGTTTCAGAGATGAAACTTCGTCTGAGTTGAAAGCGGACGAAAAAAAAAAAAAGTAGGCCTACCAAGTGGTAAATGGCAGCGTTTTATAATTGCACATGCAGGTAGTAGACAAAATGGGTTGTTGAAGAATGCTCAACTCCTATTTGTTTCGAAATCGGCCGATAATCGAGACTGCCACATAGAAATGAACGGTCATATATTTAGAGAGTGGATTCAGAAAACTATACTTCCAACATTAGATAGGCCCTCTTGTCTGATAATGGACAATGCATCATACAACAATGTAGCGGCACAAGAAGACAACGCCGGGCGTCATCTAGTAAAAGAATATACAATACAAATGTTTGCATGAGATTGTCATCAATGTACACATCTGGTCATTTTCAAGACCACCACAACCATCCTGACCTCTTAACATGACAACTCTATCTAAATGAAGGTACAAGTTGAAATAAAGTCATTTCTTTTTGTATGATTTCCACTCTCGCGAAAAATGTGGATACACCTCTTTGACTATCAAAAGTGTTAAATTTGTTATATTGCTGTAAATTCTATTTTGTGCTACCAAAATAATTATTAGGTAGTCAAAGATCAAAGAAAATCACCGCTTCAGTAAAACGGCAGTACCTACATAAATTTAAATTATATATTCGTAATGTCATTGAAAATGGAACACCGCATGCAAAATTACATTGTATTTCATGCAATAATTATTGAGATATTAGAAGAAGTTTGTGGGCACGAGATTTGAAACACTACAATGTTAGCAAATAGTTTTCACTTTCTTTTTCTCATATCATATGCCCAGTTCCCATCACACCTGTGTGTCTTTGCTTGTACGTCATTGTGTGTATATCTTCAAGTACACAGATGAAGGCCTATTGGTCGATACGTTAGCTAAGACGAATTGTTGATCTCCCGACTTTGCTTGAGTAAACTGAATTATTATACTAGTATGTCTGTATCTCATTTGTGTCCAATTTTCTCTCAATCAATCAGATTTCTCTCCAGTTTTAAGAAGAAAAAATTAACAAGAAGAAGAAGATGAACAAGAAGAAGAAGATGAACAGAAGAAGAAGATGAACAGAAAAGAAGATGAACAAGAAGAAGAGATGAACAGGGAAAAAAGATGAACAGAAGATGAACAAGAGGAAGAAGATGAACATGAAGAAGATGAACAAGAAGAAGAAGATGAACAGAAAGAAGATAGAAGAAGAAGATGAACAGGAAAAGAAGATGAACAAGAAGAAGAAGATGAACAAGAAGAAGAAGATGAACAAGAGGAAGAAGATGAACATGAAGAAGATGAACAAGAAGAAACAGATGAACAAGAAGAAACATATTAACAAGAAGAACAGATGAAAGAAGAAGAAGAAGATGAACAAAAAGAAGAAGATGAACAAGAAGAAGAAGATGAACAAGAAGAAAAGATGAACAAGAAGAAAATATGAACAAGAAGAAGAGATAACAAGAAAGAAGATGAACAAGAAGAAGAAGATGAACAAGAAGAAGAAGATGAACAAGAAGAAAAAGATGAACAAGAAGAAGATGAACAAGAAGAAGAAGATGAACAAGAAGAAGATGAACAAGAAGAAGAAGATGAACAAGAAGAAACAGATGAACAAGAAGAAGAAGATGAACAAGAAGAAGAAGATGAACAAGAAGAAGAAGATGAACAGAAGAAGAAGAAGATGAACAAGAAGAAAAGATGACAGAAGAAGAAGATGAACAAGAAGAAGAAGATGAACAAGAAGAAGAAGATGAACAAGAAGAAGATGAACAAGAAGAACAAGATGAACAAGAAGACAGATGAACAAAAAGAAGAAGATGAACAAGAAGAAGAAGATGAACAAGAAGAAGATGAACAAGAAGAAGAAGATGAACAAGAAGAAACAGATGAACAAGAAGAAAAAGATGAACAAGAAGAAAAAGATGAACAAGAAGAAGAAGATGAACAAGAAGAAGAAGAAGATGAACAAGAAGAAGAAGATGAACAAGAAGAAGAAGATGAACAAGAGGAAGAAGATGAACAAGAAGAAGAAGAAGATGAACAAGAAGAAGAAGATGAACAAGAAGAAGAAGATGAACAAGAAGAAACAGATGAAGAAGAAACAAGAAGAAAGAAGATGAACAAGAAGAAGAAGATGAACAAGAAGAAGAAGATGAACAAGAAGAAGAAGATGAACAAGAAGAAGAAGATGTACAAGAAGATGAACAAGAAGAAGATGAACAAGAAGAAGAAGATGAACAAAAAGAAGAAGATGAACAAGAAGAAGAAGATGAACAAGAAGAAGAAGATGAACAAGAAGAAGAAGAAGAAGATGAACAAGAAGAAGAAGATGAACAAAGAAGAAGATGAACAAAGAAGAGAACGAAAGATGAACAAAGAAGAAACGAAAGATGAACAAGAAGAAGAAGATGAACAAGAAGAAGAAAGATGAACAAGAGAAGAAGATGAACAAAAGAAGAAGATGAACAAAAGAAGAAGATGAACAAGAGAAGAAGATGACAAGAAGAAGAAGATGACAGAAGATGAACAAAAAGAAGAAGATGAACAAAAAGAAGAAGATGAACAAGAAGAAGAAGATGAACAAGAAGAAGAAGATGAACAAAAAAGAAGATGAACAAAAGAAGATGAAAAGAAAAATGAGAGAAGAAGATGAAAGAAAAGAAAGAAGAAATGAACAAAAAGAGAGAAGGATGAACAAGGAAGAAGATGAAAAGAAGAAAGATGACAAAAGAAAGAAGATGAACAAAATGAAGAAGATGAACAGAAAAGAAGATAACAAGAAGAAGAAGATGCAAAAAACAAGATAAAGATGAAGAAGTAAAGAAGAAAAGATGAAAAAAAAAGATGAAATAAAAGAAGATAAAAAAGAAGCAGAAGAGAAGAGGAAAAGTAAAAGAAAAATTAAAAGAGTAGAAGAAGAAGGCAAGAAAAAGAACAAAAAAGAACAAGAAGAGAGAACAGATATCCGTTATTGACCATCATCAATCTTTATGTCCTAGTTTTTCTAATTGTATGATTATGTTTCCCATACATTATTCCCCACTCTGATGTTGTTTACCTACATTATTCCACTCTGATGTTGCTTCACATACATTATTCCCACTCTGGTGTTGCTTCACTACATTATTCCCACTCTGGTGTTGTTAAAGTTGCTTCCATACATTATTCCCCACTCTGATGTTGTTTTACTACATTATTCCCACTCTGATGTTGCTTCACATACATTATTCCCCACTCTGGTGTTGCTTAAAGTTGCTTCACATACATTATTCCCCACTCTGATGTTGCTTTCACATACATTATTCCCACTCTGTGTTGTTAAGTTGCTTCACATACATTATTCCACTCTGATGTTGTTTACTACATTATTCCCCACTCTGATGTTGTTTTACATACATTATTCCCCACTCTGATGTTGTTTCAAGTTGCTTCACCTATTTTCCCTACCCTGATGTTGTTTCAAGTTGCTTCATCTACATTATTCCCTACCCTGATGTTGTTTCAAGTTGTTAACCTTGTCGAATATGTACATAATTAATAGAAAGAAATTCCATAATGTTGAGAAAAACAATAAGTGTTGAGTAGCCATGTCTTTTGTTGTTATATTTCTCTGTAGACATGACGTAACGCACGAAATCTTACACTAACACGCCAGACAACACGCCAGACATGCATCCAATTTGTGACCAGAGATTTAGACAGATTGACAGTTAAGGTAATATTTTTCCAATTTGATTTTTTTCAAACCGCAAACAGCTTAAAGGTCGATCTAGTCTCATTTACATACCAAAGAAATTTAGCAGTAAAGGTAATCGGTGTGATGTTGACCACACAACAAAGTGGGTGACGATAGGCAAAAAAAAACACATCCAGTTACATACCGTGTTCCTCAATATAACATATAGTATTAAAACAGTTTCTTGTTTCGTCTTAAACCTTCACACAAACATTTTGAGTAAACAAACGAGATATATATATTGACAGTAAATGCTCACCTGTTTGGATCTATCACATGTGAGTGTTCGTCTTCTTCACTAGAACTCTGGCTACTGTCATCATCGTCTGCAATAACGTTGCCAATAGGGCTGTTATTTTCGTTGTCGTCAGCTTCATCTGGAACTCTATCGTCACTGAGGACATTAGTGTCTGCATGCATACGTTTCATTTGTACCATGTTCCCTGTTTCCTTTTCAGGATTCAAACTACCCATTTCCAATAAACTATCATTCTCTTTCTTGTTTCTTCTGTGCTCCATTATGTAGCTGGCGTCTGTGCACGGACAGTTGACTTAAAATATCGTTTGAGAAGCTTTCTGTGACCATACTTTTTCTCGTGACCTTGTTCCAGATTTTAAATTCACAGCCATTTTAAAAGTAATTAATTGTCCTTAAAACTTCTCACCTCCAGAAAATGTTCACTTCAATAAATAAGATAAAACCATCTTTGTAAAGATAAGTCCTTTTGTCGAGTGGAAATATAACACTTGTTATGGCTTAAGAATCTAATAGACGTGTCCTAATAACCTTGCAGAATAGACACATTGAAACGGACAAGTAGGTATGGTAAACCGCGCAATCATTGTTAACAAAATCATATTTATTAAGCACTAGTATTGTCACATTCTCAGAAATATGGGAACACATCGGCAAATTTCCATAAAATACATGAATGCAAATCGATCTGATGTTTTTAATATCATACCTCATCAACGTTTCGGTGAGTTTCTGTCCCGTAGATAAAATAGAAATTCACCGACAACTATGTGCAGAAGTATATATACATATATAACAGCCTCCTTGAGATTTATTGTCCTGTCTTACAAGATCAAGAACGACCTCTGTGAGAAATGGCATTTCGATTTGTCTGATCATACAGAATCATGTCACCTCGGTCACAATTTATCTACGATAATATATGTGTGAAGCTGAAAGAAAACGAGAGCCGGTCGAGATTCAGGCACCCATGAGGTTCAGGTGCCGAGTCGAGAACGAGACGTGATGAAGGAGACACGATACTGATTTGTTGTTCAGAAGCATGCTGATGTTGAAGAAGTAGTAGTAAATATGTTGAGTTCATGGATTATCAGGATAAAACAGCTAGTATGTTGTCCGTGTCCGTCAGGACAAGTTTGAAAACTGGTAAGTCTGTCGTTACCGGTTCGTTGAAATCGTGACCGAATTCTTTGTGCTAGCGGCGTGTGGGCATTGTAGGACTGAAGGTTTACCGGCTCAGGCCTTATTGCGACGGCGTTTACGATTCATCTCCAATCAATATTGATCGATTATGCGTCAGTCTGTTCGTGATGCTTCTTGAGCTTCTTTCGTCCGTCTTCTCTCTCTCTCTTCTGTATATATATATATATATATTTTTGTGTATATTCATCTTTCTTTATTGCAACTTTTTTTTATGAACATTCATTCAAAACTAATAATTAACAGCTAATTACTTTATTGCAATTTTTTTTTATGAACATTATTCAAAACTAATAATTAACAGCTAATCTACTTATTGCAGCTTTTTATAACATTCATTCAAAACTATTACATTAAGCTAATCTATTTTGATTGCAATTTTTTTGAACATTCATTCAAAACTAATAATTCAACAGCTAATCTACTTTATTGCAACTTTTTTTATGAACATTCATTCAAAACTAATAATTAATAGCAATCTATTTTATTGCAATTTTTTTTATGAACATTCATTCAAAACTAATAATTAACAGCTAATCTATTTGGAAGTTGATTAATATAATTCACTCAGTCAAGTATTCGATAGAGACAAACGCCGTTCAGATATATTTATATTGAGTCATACATAGTTTCAATGAGTCGATTCACTTCAGTACATATTGCACCTTCAATACAGTTGCATATGCCTATCATTAGCTTCTAGTGGTTCATCACTACGTCAATCTTATACACTCGGTAATGAGTATCTTTCATATAGCTATTCAATATTGTTACTTCTGTGCCATGACTGATGTCAGTTATTAACTGTCTGTTGTGACTCACTTGTTAGCAACGAACTCGTCGTAGTGCTCACATCCAACTACTAATGGTCATGATTACTCGTCATTCGTTCCCTAACTGGTCTGTTGATGATCATCCGTCAGCAACGAAGGATCCGTAGGACTCACTCATTCCTTCCCTAACTCGTCTGTAGTGACTCAATCATCTATCCAATCATTAACTTGTGCAGTGACTCACTCATCCATCCAATCATTAACTTGTAGTGACTCACTCATCCATCCAATCATTACCGTAGTGATTCACCATCCATCCAGTCATTAACGTTGTAGTGACTCACTCATCCATCCAATCATTAACTTGTAGTGACTCACTCATCCATCCAATCATTAACTTGTAGTGACTACCATCCATCCAATCATTAACTTGTGTAGTGACTCATCATCCATCCAATCATTAACTTGGGTAGGACTCACCATCCATCCAATCATTAACCTGTGAGTGACTCACCATCATCCAATCATTAACTTTGTATGACTAACTATCATCCAATCATTAACCTGTGTAGTGATTCACTCATCCATCCAATCATTAACTTGTGTAGTGATCTACTGTCATTCAGCCATAACTTTGTAGTGGCTCACTCATCCATCGAGTCATAACTTGTGTAGGACTCACCATCCATCCAGCCATAACTTTGTAGTGACTCACTCATCCATCCAACATTAACTCTCTGTAGTGATTCAATCATCCATCCAATCATTAACTTGTGTAGTGACTCACTCATCCATCCAATCATTAACCTGTGTAGTGACTCACTCATCCATCCAATCATTAACCTGTGTAGGATTACTATTCATCCAGATTAACTTTGTATGATCACCATCCATCAGTCATTAACCTGTGTAGTGATTCACTTATTCATCCAGCCATTAACTTGTGTAGTGACTCACTCATCCATCCAATCATTAACCTGTTAGTGATTCACTATCATCCAATCATTAACTTTGTAGTGACTCACTTATTCATCCATCATTAATTTTGTGTAGTGACTCACCATCATCCGAGTTTACTTTCTAGACTCACTGTTCATTCAGCACTTAAGCTGTTAGTGACTCACTCATCCATCCAATCATTAACTGGATGTGTCTCATGCATACTTACTTTGTAACTCATCATCCATCCCATTAACCTTGTGTAGTGATTCACTCATCCATCAACTCATTAACTTGTAGTGACTCACTTCATCCATTCAATCTAACTTGTGTAGTGACTCACTCATCCATCCAGCCATTAACTCTGTGTAGTGACTCACATCCATCAACCATTAACTGTGTAGTGACTCACCTCCATCCTAATCATTAACTCTTGTAGATATCTGCATGCATTAACTTGTAGTGACTCACTCAATCCATTCAACCATTAACGGTAGTGACTCACTCATTCATCAATTTATTAACCTGTATTGTCACATTCTCAGAAATTGGAACTCACCATCCATCCAATCATTAACTGTGTAGTGATCACTCATCTCATCAATGCATTACTGTGTTAGTGACTCACTCATCCATCACTCATTAACCTTGGTATGACTTCACTATCATCCAACCATTAACTGTGTAGTGACTCACTCATCCATCCAATCATTAACTGTGTAGTGACTCGTCATATTTATCCACTCATTAACTTGTGTAGTGACTCACTCATTCCATACCATAGTTAGTGCCTATCATACAATATAACTTTGTAGTTGTCACTCATCCATCGAGTTTAACTGTGTAGTGACTCACTTATTCATTCAGCCATAACTGTGTAGTGACTCACTCATCCACCCAATCATTAACCTGTGTAGTGACTCACCATCCATCAGCCATTAACTTTGTGTAGTGACTCACTCATCCATCAGCCATTAACGTGTAGTGACTCACTCATCCATCCAACCATTAACGTCAGTTGTGTGACTCACTCATCCACCCAATCATTAACTTTGTAGTGACTCACTCATCCATCCATCATTAATTTGTAGTGATTCACTCATCCATCCAATCATTAACTTGTGTAATGACTCACTCATCCATCCAGCCATTAACTTTTGTAGTGACTCACTCATCCATCGAGTCATTAACTTGTGAGTGACTCACTTATCATCAGCCTTAACTGTGTGTGACTCACTCATTCATCAGCTCATTAACTTTTAAGTGACTCACTCATCCATCAGCCATTAACTTTGTAGTGACTCACTCATCCATCGAGTCATTAACTTTGTGTAGTGACTCACTCATTCATCAGTCATTAACTTGTGTAGTGAACTCATCATCCATCAGCATTAACTGGTGTGACTCACTCATCCATCGATTCCATTAACTTTGTAGTGACTCACTCATCCATCCAATCATTAACTTGTGTAGTGACTCACTCATCCATCCAACTCTACTGTAGTGACTCACTCATCCATCCAATCATTAACTTTTGTAGTGACTCACTCATCCATCCAATCATTAACCTGTGTAGTGACTCACTCATCCATCCAGCCATTAACTTGTGTAGTGACTCACTCATCCATCCACCATTAACTTGTGTAGTGACTCACTCATCCATCCACCATTAACTTTGTAGTGACTCACCATCCATCCAATCATTAACTGTGTAGTGACTCACTCATCCATCCATCATTAACTTGTGTAGTGACTCACTCATCCATCAGTCATTAACTTGTGTATGACTCACTCATCCATCCAGCCATTAACTTTGTAGTGACTCACTCATCCATCATCATTAACTTGTGTAGTGACTCACTCATCCATCCAGTCATTAACTTGTGTAGTGACTCACTCATCCATCGAGTCATTAACTTGTGTAGTGACTCACTCATCCATCCAGTCATTAACTTGTGTAGTGACTCACTCATCCATCAGTCATTAACTTGTGTAGTGACTCACTCATTCATCAGTCATTAACTTGTGTAGTGACTCACTCATCCATCATCATTAACCTGTTAGTGATCACTCATCCATCCATCATTAACTTGTCATGACTCACATATAGTCATCTAGACCTATTAACTTTGTGTAGTGACTATCATCCATCGAGTCTTACTTGTGTGTGACTCACTTATTCCATTCGCAGTTAACTTTGAGTGACTCACTATCCATCGATCATTACTTCTTGAGTGACTCACTCATCCATCCATGCATTAACTTGTGTGAGTGACTCACTCATCCATCCATCATTACTTCTGTGCAGTGACTCAGTCATCCATCGAGCATTAACTTTGCTAGTGACTCACTCATCCATCGAGTATTACGTGTGACTCACTCTATCTCAGTATTAACTTGTGTAGTGACTCACTCATCCATCCAGTCATTAACTGTAGTGACTCACTCATCCATCAAGTATTAACGGTAGTGACTCACTCATCTCATCATTAACTTGAGTATTGACTCATCCATCCATTCATTTATCTAATGAATTCCGACAGCAGTCTGCTTTTAGTTAGACTGTCAAAGTTATTTATGTACTCAACTTGAACATGGGACCTGTGTTTTCTATCCATATCCTAAAGGACTAGGAACTCAACTCACCTACACTGAGATCAGGGATAAAATATTTCAATGGCTCCACGAGGGAATGAACTGAGTACTTTTGGAACGAGAGTCGAGCTAACCCTCTATGCCACACAGAGATCATTACTCATCTAATACTCTTATTCAATATTTACTTTAGTAATACTCTTAATTCAATATTTACTTTAGTAATACTCTTTAATTCAATATTTACTTTAGTAATACTCTTTAATTCAATATTTACTTTAGTAATACTCTTAATTCAATATTTACTTTAGTATTACTCTTAATTCAATATTTACTTTAGTAATACTCTTAATTCAATATTTCTTTAGTATTACTTTAATTCAATATTTACTTTAGTAATACTCTTTATTCAATATTTACTTTAGTAATACTCTTAATTCAATATTTACTTTAGTATTACCTTTAATTCAAATTTACTTTAGTATACTCTTTAATTCAATATTTACTTTAGTAATACTCTTAATTCAATATTTACTTTAGTATTACTCTTAATTCAATATTTACTTTAGTATTACTCTTTAATTCAATATTTCGAACTTTATAGTATACTCTTAATTCAATATTTACCTTTATAATACTTCTTAATTCAATATTTACTTTAGTATATACTTTCAATATCAATTATTTCTCTTATTCAATTTACTAGAATCTTTAATTCAATATTTACTTTAGTAATACTCTTAATTCAATATTTACTTTAGTATATCTAACAATTTTCTTTAGTAATACTCACAATATTTACTTTAGTAATACTCTTTAATTCAATATTTACTTTAGTAATACTTTTAATTCAATATTTCTTTAGTAATACCTTTATTCAATATTTACTTTAGTAATACTCTTAATTCAATATTTACTTTAGTAATACTCTTAATTCAATATTTACTTTAGTAATACTCTTTAATTCAATATTTACTTTAGTAATACTCTTAATTCAATATTTACTTTAGTAATACTCTTAATTCAATATTTACTTTAGTAATACTCTTAATTCAATATTTACTTTAGTAATACTCTTTAATTCAATATTTACTTTAGTAATACTCTTAATTCAATATTTACTTTAGTAATACTCTTAATTCAATATTTACTTTAGTAATACTCTTAATTCAATATTTACTTTAGTAATACTCTTAATTCAATATTTACTTTAGTAATACTCTTAATTCAATATTTACTTTAGTAATACTCTTAATTCAATATTTACTTTAGTAATACTCTTTAATTCAATATTTACTTTAGTATTACTCTTTAATTCAATATTTACTTTAGTAATACTCTTAATTCAATATTTACTTTAGTAATACTCTTAATTCAATATTTACTTTAGTAATACTCTTTAATTCAATATTTACTTTAGTATTACTCTTTAATTCAATATTTACTTTAGTATTACTCTTTAATTCAATATTTACTTTAGTAATACTCTTTATTCAATATTTACTTTAGTAATACTCTTAATTCAATATTTACTTTAGTATTACTCTTTAATTCAATATTTCCTTTAGTAATACTCTTTAATTCAATATTTACTTTAGTATTACTCTTTAATTCAATATTTACTTTAGTAATACTCTTAATTCAATATTTCCTTTAGTAATACTCTTAATTCAATATTTACTTTAGTAATACTCTTAATTCAATATTTACTTTAGTAATACTCTTTAATTCAATATTTACTTTAGTAATACTCTTAATTCAATATTTACTTTAGTAATACTCTTAATTCAATATTTACTTTAGTAATACTCTTTAATTCAATATTTTCTTTAGTATTACTCTTAATTCAATATTTACTTTAGTATTACTCTTTAATTCAATATTTACTTTAGTATTACTCTTAATTCAATATTTACTTTAGTATTACTCTTAATTCAATATTTACTTTAGTATTACTCTTTAATTCAATATTTACTTTAGTATTACTCTTAATTCAATATTTACTTTTAATTACTCTTAATTCAATATTTACTTTAGTAATACTCTTAATTTCAATATTTACTTTAGTAATACTCTTTAATCAAAATATTTTCTTTTGTCTTGCAGTCAACTGTCTTGCTTTCTTTCTTTCTCGAATCCTGTTTGGCTCACAGTGTCAGGTCTTGCTGGATCATCAAATATTAAGAGTTCTTCTGCAATGCTTGATAACCAACTTTACCATGTCATATGTCATGTTAAATATGAAAATAGCTACTCTCCATACATAGACATAGAGGAGTGATACAAGGATGCATACTGTCACCAAGCCTATTTAACATCTACACAGAGAAAATCTTCAAACAACTAGAGGGAATGCCAGGACTCAAGATCAATGGAAAAATAATAAATAACTTAAGATATGCAGATGACACAGTATTGGTAGCAGAAAATGAACACGTCTCAAGAACTAGTGGACCAATTTGACAGAACTAGCAAGGAATATGGATTAGACATTAACATACAGAAAACAAAACTATGGTAATCAACATAGAAATGGAAAACCTAAAATGAATATAAAATACATGCAGAATTACTACATCAGTAAAGTTTCTTATATCTTGGTCGATGATAACAGATGATGGCAGATGTATAACAGAAATTAAAAAGAATAGAATGCAAAGATATTTCAATAGTATAGAAAGTTATGACATCCAAACAAATCACAAACAGGCTAAAATGAGAATGATCAAATGCTATATATATCCTATATTAATGTATGGCTCGGGAACATGGACAATGAACAAGCAGTTAGAAGACAGAATTGAGCATTTGAGATGGATATTAGAAGAATAGGTGAGTTTCATGGACAGAAAACAGACAATAAACAAGTTTTAGAAACTAGGCATGAAGAAACAATTGTTAGAAAATAAATTCAGACAAGTAAAGTATTTTGGGTACATAAAAGACATGACACATAATAAACATTTACTAGAGGGAAAGTTGAGGGAAGGCAAGGAAGACCGAGATAAGTGGAGAAACTTTAAGAAATGACAGGTTACAGTCTGGCAGTGTGCAACACGAAAGACAGAGGATGCTGAGATTCAGAGCCAACCTTCGATGGAGACGGCACTGATGATGATGATGCAGTTAGATCATTAAGTTTGTCTCATGTCATTTAGATCGTTGTCATTATGTCATTTGTCTTGTTAGATCAATTGTGTCCTCATGCCATGTTATTTTAGATCTGTTTTGTCCTGTCATTTTAGATGTTTGTCATTTTAGATCCATTTTGTCCTCATGTCATTTTAGATCAAGTTTGTCTTGTCATTTTATATCCATTTGTCTCATGTCATTTAGATCAAATTTGTTCTCGTCATGTTAGATCAAGTTTGTCATGTCATGTTAGATCAAGTTTGTCATGATGTCATGTTAGATCAGTTTGTCTCATGTCTTTAGATCAAGTTTGTCTCATGTCATTTAGATCAGTTGTCCTCTGTCATTTAGATCAAGTTTGTCTCATGTCATTTTAGATCAGTTTGTCTCTTGTCGTTAGATCAGTTTGTCCTCAGTCATGTTAGATCAAATTTGTCATTATGTCATTTTAGATCTGTTTTGTATCTCTCGATCCCAAGACGAGTACCAGATTTTCCATAAATTCATTCATGTGGAAATCTGATTCATGCAGCCTTATTAGCATGGGTGTATTTCATCACATCTTCAGGGCTATTTGGAGCTCTGGCAATGTGTCCGTTTTCACCAGCGTTTACTGGGTTTGCTCTCCGTCAGCCTTTGCCTGTCCCCAGCCGACCTACAAGGCAGCAGGTTGCTATTTTCTTTTAGGGTAACTAGCCTTAGACAACCTTCCCTCCAAGGTTGTTGAGCATCATCTACCCAGGTTACCAGTCTTTTTGGACTACTTGGTTTGCCTGCCATCCAGTTTTGTGTACGGTTTATTCTGCTAGCCTTTGATTGTCCCCAGTCAAACTACAAGGCAGTAGTAGTTTACTTGTATTTGAACATACCAACTTATCTTTTTCTATATATATTTACCACTTCACTTGAAATGTTTCAAAAACAATACCAGTTATACTCATTCTGCACTAATGTCACAGAAACAATGCACACAAATGTTAACATGAACTGTCTCTGAAGGCAACACTTGAAAGAAAAAAACTGAATACACGACAACATTCAAGCAGAAATAATCTATCACAAATAAACAATAAATAGGAAGAAATCTTGCTAGAATTTTAATACCAAAACTTGACTTATTAGTCAAAACAAATTCTAGAACATTACCACATAATGGTATACAATTACAAGAATGTCTTGTTATATATGGATAATTCTGTACAGTTGATGTTCCCATCCTTGTCTCTAGTTCGTCCAACCTTTTCTTTTGTTTCTGTCGTATTGAAGTCTTTGCTATTCATATACAAGGTCTCCTAAACACTGTTCTCCAAACTATAATAATTAGTAAACAACGCAATCATTATCTGTTTCATTTTTCATCACTGGCTTTGAGCTTCTATTCTAACCAATTCTTCCGAAATTATTTCTTCTAACTATGTTGCTTCTCTCTCTAGACTCTGTATACATGATCACTATTATACCTTTCTTTTTTTTCTTTCATTACAATTTCCACTCCCTGCATACCCAGCTCCATTATGTTTCCATCTTACAATTTTGTGTGACATTAGTTCTATACAAGACCTTAACTTCTTTCACTCTGTAATTGTTTACGCTGATCCATTTATGCTGCAATGTATATTGAGTGGTTAATATAATGGCTATTTATTATCTTATCTGGATCCATTTATGCTGCAATGTAATTGAGTGGTTAATATAATATCCATTATCTTAAAAAAAGTAATATGAGCCTTAAATATTGGCTTAGAAAGGAGAATGGGTTTAATATTCACATTTAACAGAATGAGACACCACCTGTACAATAAATTCAAGATAGGCACCAACGACCTGTGCCCTGTGAGCTTGGCAGGTATGACAACAGAACATATTCTACAGAACTGCCCCAGTATGCAGACCTGAGAAGAAAGAGGTGGCCCACTTACACCAGCATCCAAGACAAACTGTATGGTGTGGCTGATAATCTGAGGCAGACGGTGGCCTTTATTAGAGAATCCGAAATCCCAATCTAGTGAGAATGCAGAAGAAGATATTCACATTTTCTTACTTATCAAAACTGTTATCACTGATGCTAATTTAAAATGTCAAAATCATTTCTGGTTTACATTTTTGTTTGGGTCTTCTTTAACAGTTTCATATGAAACTTTTATAACATTTTCTCTGAAAACTTCTTGAAGTGTTGTTGAATTGTAAATGATTAAACTGATTACTATAATACTTGCCTAGATTAATATAATCTTCTTGTTCACGCTCAGTGTTGAGTAAACACAAAACATCTTGAAGTATGAAAATACTTAAGAAATACTTTAATAAAATCTGAACAGAAATAAACAGATTGAAAAACAAAAAATGATGGTAACACTTTCACACTTGAGTTCAGTGCTACATAAAATTATCCAATTGTTAGATTTGGATCCAAGATCACATTTTGTTAGGCATCTCCTGGTCACTTTACAATTTACGTCCCAATTTCACAACAACCTGGAAGGAAAACAAAATATGAAAGTCATTAGTTGTGTCTTACCCCTTTTTCCTACAGGAAATTGGTGTGTCAGTGAACTTTACTAGAGAAATGTATTTCCTACTGGTGTTTGTGAGCACAGACAGGGAATGATAAATGTCTGGGAAGCTTATTGTTCTTGTAATATGACTAAGGAAATCATACCATCAGTGATTTGCTACTATTGTTGCTGCATAGATACGGAAACATTAGTTGCTAAGAAGATATCAGAAAAACTAAAAAAGGTCTTTAAAGATTCAGTCAAAATTGTCTAATTTTTTCAGAAGCAAATAACTGAAATATTTTTTTAAGAAATTGGGCAAAGATATAAAAAGTGAATACCATCAACTTTTGTTACACTGAATAATATTGTTGGCTATCAAGAAGTAAAGATTGATCTCAATTGTTGGATTGAAAGAAGAGATAAGAATATTCCTCATAGAACAGTCATTTATCTTCAGTGATCATTTGACAGATTCTAGCTTCTAGTTAGTATAATATTTATCAGATATCTGTACTCTTATGTTCAACTTTAATCTTCAAAGAGAACATATAATACTATTTTTATTTGCAACATAGTTTCCTTGATAAGTTTCCTGCTCCTAGAACAAGCAGAAAAGTTTCCCTTTTCTGACACACAGCCAGAAAGTTTCTGGTGGCTTGTGTGTTTGTTATCTTTCTCTAACTCTATAATCTTTGTCTCCTTTGTTTTGGAAATCTTTAAGTTAGCATCTTTAAGTCCAAAAATTTTATTAAATAAATTTCTCCAACCAGATATGTCTTGAGCAAACACATGTTCTTCCAATCGCCGACTTCTTCTTTTATTAGCGATTAGATTTCGCTGTGGCGTAGAGATTACTCTCTGTGGTGTTTGTGTGCGTAGAGGTTAGGTGTTCACCTCTTGTTCTAAAGGTACTTGATTCGCTCCCTTGTGGAACCATCGGGATATTTCTCCAGATATCCGTGATCTAAGTGTAGGTCAGTTTGAGTTCCTAGTCTATCGGAGAGGACGATAAAGCGTAGGTCCACGTTCAAGTTGAGAATGTAAAAGAATGCTTGGCAGTTCAAAATTTAGAAGAGCTGGCTGGAAGCAGCTGCCAAATCATTAAAGAAGAAGTCATTAGAAAGGCTTGAAAGCATTAGAAAGGTCTGGGTCATTAGAAGGCATTAGGTAGGTCATTAGAAAGGCATTAGAAGGTTAAAGGAAATTCCTACAAAATATTTTCCCCATCTTCTAAATGACATCGAGACCCTCACGGTGCTACGGAGCTACTGCACTGCCACTGAGATCTTCCTGTGTAAGAATGAGATCAGAACACACATGGTTACTCACTGAAGTGAAATGATAATGGTCCTATCAATCAATCAATCAATCAACACAATAAACTTTGATTAAAATGTTATTTGTGCTGAACAAATGATGATACTTTCCTAGAATATGTAAATATGGATATATCATGGAAATAGTTTGAAGAATTATATATATGAAGGTTTCTTTCAATTTTTGATAGTCTATGTACAATCAGTTGATAATACTTACATGTTTCACCTCCACGTAGTTCTGTAGTCCATACTCTCCGCTGAAGATATTTAATTTTTGATAGTCTATGTACAATCAGTTGATAATACTTACATGTTTCACCTCCACGTAGTTCGAGTCCATACTCTCACTGAAAAGTATTTAATTGTCTGATAATCATAGTCAATCATATAATCCACATGTTTCACTCACGTAGTTCTGTAGTCATACTCGACAAGATATTTAATTTTTGATAGTCTATGTACAATAGTTGATATATCTGAATGTTTCACCACGAGTTCTGTAGTCATACTTCCGTGAAGATATTTAATTTTTGATAATCTATGTACAATCAGTTGATAATACTTACATGTTTCACCTCCACGTAGTTCTGTAGTCCATACTCTCCGCTGAAGATATTTTAAATACAAAAGAAATGAAACATGGAAGCATATGTATGATGACATACATAAAGAATATGACAAACAGTAAGGAGGTATAAATAAATATGATGTGATCAATATAAACATATAACACACAAATATAACAATGACAGAGAACCATAACAATGGAGACAAGTACAAAAATTTAACTATTATGTAAATATGAGATATTCAAATATTACTGTATGGATCAGAGACATGGAAAACAAGTAACAAAACAAAACAATTACTTAAGAGGCTTTTGAGGAAAGATGTCTTGTAAGAATTCTTTGAATTCATTGGGATCACAGAATAACTAATACTGAGATCACCTGACACATATTTATCAACAATATCAACGTCAAAATAAAAGGTAGGAGATGGAAGTGTTTGGGACACACATTAACTCATTCCATACTAGCTGCTGCAGTGTGCACCAACATTGTCTATTAAAATAACCCAACTACTGCATATTGCACCAAGTATTCTGTCATGTAATATTTGTGATAAATTGACACTAAACCATTGGTCTACTTTAGTCGATCCATGTATCATGTGTCTGAGAATTTTTGGTTGAGCTAAGCTGGCTTTGAGCCCTATAAACTCCATAGTACACCCAGTTGCCCCGCAGAGTTTATCAACTTTGCTATCAACAACCCCACATACAGATGTCATTTATCTTTTTTTTCTTCTTCATGGAACACATATTGGTCTAAACTAGTGTTTATATTCTGCTTTTAAGATGCGTCTTTGTGGCAAAGTGATTATGTAATTTGCCTTGCATTCTGAAGGTTGATGTTCGCATCTGGACCATATATTTTGGGGAATTTTTTTATCAGAAATAGCTTAGGATTCTTGCTGGAGCTACAGAGTTTGTGCTTTGTGCAATACACTCAGCAGGTAGCATGTGAATTCTGCTGAGAGTAGCAAAGCCATATCAGGAAACATCGTGCAATGAAAGCATTCCTTTGCCTTTAAACCCACCCTTTTTTCCAATTTGTACAGCTGTCTGTCAGCTTCATGCACAAACATTTATATTGCTGTCTGTCAACTTCATGCACAAACATTTGTACTGCTGTCTGTCAACTTTATGCACAATAATTTATACTGCCATCTGTCAACTTCATGCACAATAATTTATACTGCTGTCTGTCAACTTTATGCACAATAATTTATACTGCTGATCATGCACAAAGATTGTTCTTATTCTTTCCTCAATCTTCACTTTAAATTCCAAACTTATTCTCTTTTTCTTATGGTTTCTGTGTCAAAATGATGTCTTATTCAATTGGTTATTGGTTATTGGTTACTAAATTGACGTCATTGCACTCCGGGCAGACCCATAGGTGCTCAGTCTCCCCCAACAGATATCAAAGATTATGCATACTGATGGTTCCTGTGGTTCCCTGATTAAACACACCTCTCACTCTGCCTCTCAGGCATCCAGTTCGACTTGAAGAACAGGTAACTCCAAACTGCCTAAATCGCTTGATCAATTCAACATCGATTTTAGTGTCCTCATCCAACAGACAGTCGCAAAGAGACCGAAGAATATCCCCTTATCCATCTTCAACTCCCCAACAATCGATGCTGTTGATGCAAGCCTGTCTGCTCTCTCATTATTCAATTAGTATGTTGTTGTTGTTGTTATCTCTGAGAAATATCTTATCCAATTCTATTTCTAGAATCTTTATCTGTACTTTTTCTATCTGGAGATCGCTCAATATATTGATAAGTTCATATTTACTATATTAGTCTAGGCCAGTCACATCATACTGCATGGCCAGTCAAAGGAGCATAAGCTCATCAATATAGCCTAGGCTCAGTCAGAAAGCTACAGGCTCAGTCAGAGTGATAGCACTTTGGTATACCTGAATGTAAATAGTAATCTAGTGTAAGTAAGTACATATACTGATGATGTAAAGTATAACGATATACTGATGATGTAAAGTATAGAATTACTGATATGAATATACATACATTATGATGATGTAAGTAACGCATATACTGATGATGTAAAGTTAAAGTATTACTGATGATGTAGTATAACGTAATACTGATGATGTTAAGTGTAATATAGATGATTAAGTATAAGTACATATACTGATGATGTAAAAGTATAACGTACATATACTGATGATGTAAAGTATAATGTACATATACTGATGATGTAAAGTATACGTACATATACTGATGATGTAAAGTTATAGTCATACTGATGATGTAAAGTATAACGATACATATACTGATGATGTAAAGTTATACATCATATACTGATGATGTAAGTTAAGCATATACTGATGATAAAGTTATAACGACATATATACTGATGATGTAAAGTATAATGTCATATACTGATGATGTAAAGTAAACATGTACATAATACTGATGATGTAAAAGTTATAAGGTACATATACCCTCATGATGTAACTTTTAACAAGTCATACTGATGATGTAGTTATAATGCATATCTGATGATGTAAAAGTATAACATAATGCATATATCTGATGATTAACTTATAAGACATATCTGATGATGTATGAAAAGCATTGCATTACATATGTAAAGTCTAAGTCACAGACTCTGTTGCCATGTACAGACATCTTGATATACTAATGATGACAGCACTCTTGTTGCCTGTCAATGTACAGCACATCTATGCATGTCAATGTCACAGCATCTTGATGCCTTCAATGTCACAGCACTCTTGTTGATTCAATGTCACAACTCTGATGTTCAATTCACACACTGATGCCATTCAAGTAACACAGCATTACTATGATGTTGTTTCTTCAATGTACTGATGTGTTGCCTTAATGTCAATCTTGATTGTTTCATGTACATTTGCATAAGTTCTCATTTGCTTATGTCACAGTCTTTTGCCTTACATATCAACATTTGTTGCCTATCTGAGATTATGTCATAGCACTCTTGATTGCTTAATGTAGCATTTGTTGTAAGTCCTTACAGACATTTGGCTCAATGTACAACTCTGTTGCCTTCAATGTACAGCACTCTGTGCCTTCAATGTACAGCACTCTTGTTGCCTTCAATGTCACAGCACTCTGTTGCTTCAATGTCACACACTCGTTGCCTTCAATGTCACAGCACCTATTACCTTCAATGTCACAGCACTCGATCCTTCAATGTCAAGACTCTTGTTGCCTTCAATGTCACAGCACTGCTTGCCTTAATGTCACAGCACTCTGTTGCCTTATTACAAGTGCTTCAATAGCACCTCTGTTGCCTTCAATGTCACAGTGAGATGTTGTTATTCTACCTTTCTTTGACAGGCATTCAAGTTCTCTAGAACTTTACAAAATAGAAATTGACAAGAGCACAGCTAAAAATCAGGACATTCTACAATAGCTACAGAGAAAGGGAGATGATAACATCCTCAACACAACATGACGCATTCACAGACTTCAAATTTGCAACACAACATCAGCTTTACTAGCTAAATTCCTCAACACAACATAGCTTACAGCTAAATTCCTCAACACAACATAGCTTACAGCTAAATTCCTCAACACAACATAGCTCACAGCTAAATTCCTCAACACAACATAGTTCACAGCTAAATTCCTCAACACAACATAGCTCACAGCTAAATTCCTCAACACAACATAGCTCACAGCTAAATTCCTCAACACAACATAGCTTACAGCTAAATTCCTCAACACAACATAGCTCACAGCTAAATTCCTCAACACAACATACAGCTTCTACACCTAAATTTCCTCAACACAACATAGCTCACAGCTAAATTCCTCAACACAACATAACATATCTCACCAGACAGTTCCAGCTTGAACACTGTGAGCAAATATCAGAGCCTTGTTAATGTCGTTAGTGAACACTGAAGCACCCAAACCATATGAGGTGTTATTGGCACGTTGGATAACTTCATCCAAATCCTTGAACTTGAGAATTTGTTGCACTGGTCCAAAGATCTGATACAAATATATCATTAAAATTAACTCTCACATCATCTTAGAAACAATGTCAAGCTAAATAAAATAAGCTTCTGTGTAATCTAATCCTATACAATTCATATATACTACAACACAGTATGAACTATGAACTATGACACAGTATAGAAGGGTTTGGGTTGACCAGTTTTCTCAAGATTTTGGATTATTTCTTCTGTGCACAATGTCATAGCTATGAACTGAAGGCTATATTAGCAGTAAAGAACTTAAGGTTACAAGTAAAGCAACTTACATTAGAAGTAAAGTAACATATAAAAGTACATTACATGAAGTAAAGTACATTACATTGAAGTAAAGCACCTTACATTAGTAAAGCACCTATATTAGAGCTGAGAGTATGATATTGATAAAAGTAGTATATTAATATGATGATGATGATGCTAACACTAAGGTCTCTACAAGTACATTTACTGGAATAGTAATCTAAACCAGTTTGAAGACCAAAGATTGACTTTATTAAACTGGGTTTCTCCATATGACTCAACCCATCTGCAGAAATAGCACACACACTGCCAACTCTGTAGCTTCTGCAACAATCATAGGGTCCTCCTGGAAAGGGGAAGGTCACCCTAGTTTGAAGGTTAGAAAGTAGATCTTCCGAACTGAGGTTTTCAGTTCATATTCACTTCTAGAACAGGAAAAATAACTGAAAATGTGCAGCTATCCCTGGCCTTAAGGTAGGTGAGCTCAAGTGTCTAGTCAAATTAGAGATGGATGGAAAACATGGAGGTCCAATGAGCAGAATGCAGGCATTAAAGATCTTGAGTTAAAATATTCAAATAAGAGTCAACTGTATTATGTTAATGAGCACCATTTTGAGAATTAAATGCAATTTCTACCAAATCTGAACAACAAGAAATGCAAACATGAAAAATAAATGTGCATAGCAAAATGGAATGAGCGTGGCTAATGTACGCTGTGTGAGCGTCTGTAGCTCAAGCGGTAGTGAGCTCGATCACAGACCCAAGCGTACCTGGTTCAGACCCAGCGTGGCAAGTTTGGAAGCAAATTCGTTTCCGTGGGATTTTTACAAAAGGTGAAAATAGACCTCACCATTCAGAAAGCAATGGCAAACTACTGAACATATAAGTGGTGCCTAGAAAATCAACGACTCATTTACTGTGGTTGATGGTTACGTCCTTTGGGATATGCCACGATTTTCATTTTCAATGTATGCTGTAGATATTACAGCTGTGATGTAAACATAGCACATGTGTACTTACAACATTTGTCAAATCACACACAATAATTAATAATAATAATAATTTCCCTGGTACTGTAATATGTTAAATATGGTCTGCGAGTAATTTCTTCATATCGCTGTCCTAGGCAACTCACTCAATTCTTTCATGGAATCAAGTCTAATATTTATTGCTTCTCTCAGCACAGTTTGTTTCAGTTTTTCCCTAGGATGCTCTCTCTTTCTTTGCCTCCCACTTCAATGCCTACTTTGGTATTCTTTGATCATTTCTCATCAAGGTATGCTTAACATATCTCCATCTTCTCCTTCATTTTTTATCAAAGCTTGAGCTTTCAGCTTTGCTGTGCCATGGACATCGAACTTCGGTTGTGCCACAACAGAAATCTGGAATCTGTGCTTTCTGCCATCCACAGGAATTGAACCTGCACACACAGAGATACACAGTAGTCCACGCTCACGAACACGCTGGGCAGACGGGCTCTCCTTCTTATAACAGTTGTTACTAGTGGTTGACCAGACATTTCTCTGATTTCATAATTTCTCCTGAATTTATCTAATTTTATGTTTATTTTTGTTCATAAACATCTATTTTCAAATGCATTCAACTTGTTTTTATATCTTTAGTCATTTTCCAACTCTCGCTTGCATATGTTAGGATTGATACAAGATTGAGTTGAAAATTCGTAATTTAGTTTTAATACTATATAACTTGTAGTTCTTCCATATTTTATTTAGACTTTGAAAAGCTGATGTTTTGACAATTGCTAGCATAATTACACAACAATTAGAAAGTGTGATTTATAAAGCGGTTATACAGGAACAAATAAGAAGAGAAAGCACTATGACAGTCAACATCTGGTGTAACCCTGTTCAGCATATAACAATGAACAGAGAAGCACATGAAACTTCCATATCTACCTTCATGGATAACATGACGACAATGTTGGGATCCTAGAACTGGATGCTACCTTTGTCAAAGTTAAAAAAGTGAAAGTCTTAAATAAAATAAAGGAAATATATTGAAACAATTATTCAAATATAAAAAGCATGCATTTCAATTTAATTTTTACAAAGTGACATTACATTTTTCATTAATTTCTAGTTTTGTAATTACCTCTTCTCTGGCAATTCTCATGTCGTCAGTGACATTTGAGAAAACAGTTGGTTTGATGAAGTAGCCCTTATTCCATGTCTCTCACCACCAACCTCCAACTTTGCTCCTTCCAGTTTACCACTTTCAATTAAGCCCAAGATTTTGTTAAATTGTTCCTGGTCAATCTGAGGAAGGGAGATCATTGAAATGTCAATACTGATCATTCAATGTGTGAACAAATATCATTCATTGTGTGAACAAATATTCAAATGTATGAAAAGAACTGATTGATAGGACTATCATCATTACACTTCGGTGAGTAACCATGTGTGCTCCGATCTCTTTCTTACACAGGAAGATCTCAGCTGCAGTGCACAAACTCCGTAGCATCTGTGAGGGTCCCGATGTAATTTTTGATGGTGAAGATAGTTATGTAGGAATATTTTTTAAATTTTTAACCTTGTCTCCTATTCCTATATCCTAACTCACTTCAACTGCAGGAATTGTCTGTAGTAAACTAATGTTTGACATAATGTGTGCTGCATTACTCAAAGCTCTACTAATCTGAATTATTATCTGTCAACTTACTAACCTGTGGTCCATTCACGGTATTGGAATCAAATGGGTCTCCAATTTTTCTTGACTTGGCCAGTTCTCTGCTCTTGGCAACAAACTCATCATAAATGTTCTCATGAACAAATGTTCTTGTTCCTGCTGCACAGCACTGGCCCATGTTTGTCATACAAGCTTCTTGTGCTTGAGCTACAACTTTGTCCACTAGGATTACACAGACAGAAACAATACATCAACATTTGTAAAAGTAATATTTCAACATTTTCATTTGGGAACTACAAAAATTACTGTTATAATAAGACAAAAATGTAACATTCACTTTTTTATTTGCTAGATCTTTGATTTTGTGGTGATGAACGGGCTGATAGATTGACTGGCATGGCTACAATATCAGAGGGAGCTGCCATGGACCAAAATGACATTCTTATCGCATGGAGTCTCTCCGAACAGTTTCAGGGTTGTGAATCCCACTCGCTGACCAGATTGAGAGAGATGGGTGTTGATATTGGTGCAGCCTGACAAGAACGACACACCAAATATGCAGAGATTGATTAATCAACATCAAACTGGCGTGATGGGCCGCTGGACGCTGCTGGATTTGCTGAGATGGAGATTGAAGCACCTATGGTTGTGTCCAGAGTGCTATGATGATAGTCCTCATATAACTGATTTTGTGGTCTTGTTAGATCTTTGATTCTGTAGCCACGATAGACATTCAGGTCTGCTGCCGCGGAAGAACCCATAATTTAGCTGATGGAAACAACTCCATGATTCTAGCATTTATCATCACAAGACCACATTACCGTAGTTCTTGTGTGCATTTAGTTTTTCCCTGTATCTCTCCAATAGCTGAGAAATTATTTTGAACATACTGGGTTACCAATAACCAAAAGATGTCCCACACATGTAAGATTATATATTCTGCTTTTATAATTGCATACCAACAAGTTTCTGAGTCCATTCATACTGGAGGCTTACCATCAACATCATCAAAGATGACAGCTGGACTCTTTCCACCGAGCTCCAGAGTTGTTCTCTTGATGTTTGAGGAACCAGCTGCCTGCAAGATGAGCTGACCAACCTGAAACATGCAAAGCAGTTCTACACTGATGAAGGTAACCAACTCATTATGTACTTAAAATAGAAGTCTGTATAGAAATATCACACTGAGAAATATTTCGAGATCGACAGAAGAAATGTAACACTGAGAAATATTTCGAGATCGACAGAAGAAATGTAACACTGAGAAATATTTCGAGATTGACAGAAGAAATGTAACACTGAGAAATATTTCGAGATCAACAGAAGAAATGTAATATAGAAAGTTTAAGTAAATAAATAATATTGTCAGTGTGTGCCCCAACATATTCACAAAAGTTTGAATGCTTGAACAGATCTGCTTAGACAACATCAATGAACTCTATGGTTATTTCAACACAAAAGTAAAGATATGTTTTTTCTTGCGTTAATTCTTCTTCTTCGTTGGCGACCTCTAGTCATGTGCTTAATTCACTGTGGACCACAAACTGGGCAGGCAGCTGGTTTCCAAAATCTTAAGTTTTCAGATTGACTGGATGTGACCACATATTTTTTCCTGAGCTCATCCAGAAGAGGACAGACTGGATGTGGCCACATGTTTTTCCTGAGCTCATCCAGAAGAGGACAGACTGGATGTGACCACAGTTTTTCCTGAGCTCATCCAGAAGAGGACAGACTGGATGTGACCACACAGTTTTTCCTGAGCTCATCCAGAAGAGGACAAGTTTTTCCTGAGCTCATCCAGAAGAGGACAGACTGGATGTGGCCACATGTTTTTTCCTGAGCTCATCCAGAAGAGGACAGACTTGCAGGACATGCTCCAGTGTATTTGCATTCAATGACTATTTTTATCATTTTTTCAAACTTTTGGCAATGACTAGCCACAAATAGCTTCTGCTTTATGGCACATTTTTATCGAGCATGTAAAAATAGGATTTCATTTAACAAATATGTTGTCATTATACTTATGACATGCGTTACCCTTATGACATGTGACATTATTCAATCTAGTTTCCTCCTCATGTCATGCGACTAGACTACACTTTTTTTAGAATGTATCCCACATTAAACATTTATCTTTCTTTCTTGTTTACCTAATGCCATATTTTCTTGTTTTCAATGTAGAGACATTAGAATAGGTCAAATATTAAGGAATCTAATAATATTGCCTTGCCTCTCTTGTAGCAATGTGTAGCAATGTGAGGCAATGTGTAGCAATGTGTAACAATGTGAGACAATGTGTAGCAATGTGAGGCAATGTGTAGCAATGTGAGGCAATGTGTAGCAATTGCATGTAGCAATGTAGCTGTAGCAATGTGAGGCAATGTGTAGCCCTGATGCATTAATTTTTGTTCCAACAACTTTAAAGTCAGACAACAAATGTGACTAACAAATATATAATTGTTCTATTAAAGTCTCACCTCAGTGGAACCTGTGAAAGCCACCTTGTTAATGTCAGGATGGGATGTAATGGCTGCTCCAGCTGTGGGTCCATATCCAGGAAGAATGTTGACAACACCTGGAGGGAAACCAGCCTGCGATACAATAAAATAAACTCTTTAAGCATGTTAAAGCATTTGTGTTATATTTCATGAAAACAAGCAAACAAAATTGTGACTACAAAATTTCAGAACACAAATGTGTCATCAACTCGCTAAATTATACAATATAATTATAACGCTTGTTTGTTTTAGTAACATCTGTACCATGGTTTTGTTTATCATATAAAGTCAACAAATTTGTACATATGGTTTTGTTGTTAACAAGTCAACATATATAGTCAACTAAATTTTACATGAGTTTTTTTACAGTCCACAATATAAATCACAATATCCTCTTAGGAGAGTGCTTGTTTAAAATTAGTATTAGATAAAGAGTCCAAAATCATTTGTAGCATGGTTTTGTTTACAAAGTCAACAATATAAAGTCAACAACATTTGTAGCATGGTTTTGTTTACAAAGTCAACAATATAAAGTCAACAATATTTGTAGCATGGTTTTGTTTACAAAGTCAACAATATAAAGTCAACAATATAAAGTCAACAATATAAAGTCAACAATATAAAGTCAACAATACAAAGTCAACAATATAAAGTCAACAATATAAAGTCAACAATATAAAGTCAACAATATAAAGTCAACAATATAAAGTCAACAATATAAAGTCAACAATATAAAGTCAACAATATAAAGTCAACAATATAAAGTCAACAATATAAAGTCAACAATATAAAGTCAACAATATAAAGTCAACAATATAAAGTCAACAATATAAAGTCAACAATATTTGTACATGTGGTTTTGTTTGGTTCAACACTGAATTCAGGCGTAGTCATAGTGCCACTAATTTTTACATGAAGGCTTGCTTTCCTTACCTTGCAATTATACAATAAAACAGCAATATATCCTCTATTAGGGAGAGTGCTTGTAAAATAAAAATTAGTATTAGTATAAAGAGGTCCATAAATCAAAAGATTTGCTTTATTATACCGGATTTCATAGAAAATACACTTACATACAGAACAACATGGTCCAGATTCAAAACCTCAAACTTCAAAACACAAGGCAAACGATCCCTTGTGTCTTCTAGTATAGAGAGGGCTAGTAAAAGTAATGTGTCTTCTAGTATAGAGAGGGCTAGTAAAAGTAATGTGTCTTCTAGTATAGAGAGGGCTAGTAAAAGTAATGTGTCTTCTAGTATAGAGAGGGCTAGTAAAAGTAATGTGTCTTCTAGTTATAGAGAGGGCTAGTAAAAGTAATGTGTCTTCTAGTTATAGAGAGGGCTAGTAAAAGTAATGTGTCTTCTAGTATAGAGAGGGCTAGTAAAAGTAATGTGTCTTCTAGTTAAAGATGGCTTAGTTAAGTTCATGAAATATCCTTCATATAGAGCAGGCCTAATAAAAGTAATGTGTCTTCTAGTATAGAGAGGGCTAGTAAAAGTAATGTGTCTTCTAGTATAGAGAGGGCTAGTAAAAGTAATGTGTCTTCTAGTATAGAGAGGGCTAGTAAAAGTAATGTGTCTTCTAGTTATAGAGAGGGCTAGTAAAAGTAATGTGTCTTCTAGTATAGAGAGGGCTAGTAAAAGTAATGTGTCTTCTAGAGTAAAGAGTGCTAGAAAGTTGAATGTATACTCTATTATTGAGAGTGCTATTGTACATCCCAGATGTAAACAGTTACGAATAAGATGACAGAAGATTCAATCAAGATTGGCTTACAAGTTGACAACAAAAAAAGGTTATGAATTTATCTCTAAGGATAATTTCATCAAACAGAAAGTATGAAAAGAAAAATATATTAGCTTCCCATTCCATAAAATGTGTTAAAATATACATAATATGTAAATGAGTTGCCAGACAGCACAACATGAATACTTATGTAAGAATAGTATATCCAATGTTATACTGTTGTTGAACAATTTTAAATAGGCCATATATTAACATTTATATTCCTCTTGTACTGTTATACGTTACATAGGGTCTGCAAGTAATTTCTCCATATCACTCTGTCCTGGGTAACTTGCTCAATCTCTTCCATGGAATTGAGTGTGATATTTCTCGCTTCTCTCAGCAAAGTTCGTTTCCCTAGAGCATCCTTTCTTTCTTGAACCCTTTGCCTCCCACTTCAATGCCTGCATTGGTAATCTTTGCCTCCCACTTCAATGCCTGCTTTGGTATTCTTTGCCTCCCACTTCAATGCCTGCTTTGATATTCTTTGCCTCCCACTTCAATGCCTGCTTTGATATTCTTTGCCTCCCACTTCAATGCCTGCTTTGATATTCTTTGCCTCCCACTTCAATGCCTGCTTTGATATTCTTTGCCTCCCACTTCAATGCCTGCTTTGATATTCTTTGCCTCCCACTTCAACGCCTGTTTGATAATCTTTATCATTCAATGCCTCTTTGTAATCTTTGCCTCCACTTCAATGCCTGCTTAGTAATCTTTCCTCCCCTCATGCCTGCTGATATTCTTGCCTCCATTCAATGCCTGTTGATATTCTTTGCCTCCAACTTCAATGCCTCTTTGATATTCTTTGCCTCCCACTTCAATGCCTGCATTGTATCTTGCTCCACTAATGCCTGCTTGTATTTTGCCTCCCACTTCAATGCCTGCTTTGATATTCTTTGCCTCCCACTTCAATGCCTGCTTTGATATTCTTTGCCTCCCACTTCAATGCCTGATTTGATATTCTTTGCCTCCCACTTCAATGCCTGATTTGATATTCTTTGCCTCCCACTTCAATGCCTGCTTTGATATTCTTTGCCTCCCACTTCAATGCCTGCTTTGATATTCTTGCCTCCCACTTCAATGCCTGTTTGATATTCTTTGCCTCCAAACTTTCCCCAATGCCTGCTTTGATATTCTTGCCTCCACTTATCCTGCTTGGTATTCTTGATCATTTATATCTTTTTGAGACAAGTAATGTACAAGTCAGGTTGCTGACTGCAAAACAGCTTTCATCAGCAACTGTCATTGATGCACCATACAGCACTTGGCTGGTATATACACTAACATACTCCTATTTATTTTAATTTGACATTACGTGATTCTATGTTTCACAACATATTAAGATTACCTCTTTTATGAGACTAGCAAGATACAGAGCAGTCAGAGGGGTCTGTTCTGCTGGTTTGAGAACTACAACATTTCCTGCAGCAAGAGCTGGAGCAATCTTCCATGCAGCCATGACAAGAGGGTAGTTCCACTAATGAAGAAAGAAAATATTTCAAATATTAAATTATGTTCTAGAAATAAACCAGCTTATTTAATTATTCATTGACAGACATAATGAAGAAACATCAGACATGAATCTAACAACACTGTTTACTATTTAACTCAATGTTAAGACATGAATCTAACAACACTGTTTACTATTTAACTCAATGTTATAAGCTGATAAATCTGGTCATATATTTTACAATAGGAAAACATTCTATGTGTTTTACAATGAACTGTTTACTAACTACAACAGACATTCATCTTACAACTCTTATTATGTAGAAAGTACAGGCAGCAGGTATGATGTTGACCACAACACCCATCGTACAGGCAGCAGGCATGATGTTGACAACAACACCCATCGTGTTCCGACGGTCAATGAAAAATATGGTCCTAAAACTATTATTACCCAATATACCTAGAGGTACAAGATAGTTCCTTTCTTAGCCAGTTTAAAAGGTGAGTGAGTGAGTGAGTGAGTGAGTGAGTGAGAGAGAGAGAGAGAGAGAGAGAGAGAGAGAGGAGAGAGAGAGAGGAGAGAGAGGAGAGAGAGAGAGAGAGAGAGAGGAGGGAGAGAGAGAGAGAGAGAGAGAGAGAGAGAGAGAGAGAGAGGAGAGAGAGAGGGAGAGAGAGGAGAGAGAGAGGAGAGAGAGAGGGAGAGAGAGAGGAGAGAGAGAGAGAGAGAGAGAGAGAGAGAGAGAGAGAGAGAGAGAGAGAGAGAGGAGAGAGAGAGAGAGAGAGAGAGAGAGAGAGAGAGAGAGGAGAGAGAGAGAGAGAGGAGAGAGAGAGGAGAGAGAGGAGAGAGAGAGAGAGAGAGGAGAGAGAGAGAGAGAGGAGAGAGAGGAGAGAGAGGAGAGAGAGAGGGAGAGAGAGAGGAGAGAGAGAGAGGAGAGAGAGAGAGAGAGAGAGAGGAGAGAGAGAGAGAGAGAGAGAGAGAGAGAGGAGAGAGAGAGAGAGAGAGAGAGAGAGAGGAGAGAGAGAGGAGAGAGAGAGAGAGAGAGAGGAGAGAGAGAGAGAGAGAGAGAGAGGAGAGAGAGAGAGGAGAGAGAGGGAGAGAGAGAGAGAGGAGGGAGGGAGAGAGAGAGGGAGAGAGGAGGAGGAGAGGAGGAGAGGAGAGGAGGAGAGAGAGAGAGAGAGAGAGAGAAAGTTTAAGTCAAGAAGAATATATCAAGATCTGAAGTTAACTAGATTATTGGATGTATCATCATACCAGCAGACATCATGCTAGTGGACATTATACCAGCAGACATCATACCAGCAGACATCATATAGCAGACATCATGCTAGTGGACATTACTAGGGATGTCATGCCGAGCGGATGTCATCCTAGGCAGGACGTCATGCTAGCAGACGTTATACTAGCGGATGTCATACCAGCAAAATAATATACCAGCAGATGTTATACTAGCAAGATGTCATACTAGCAGATGTCACACCAGTAGACATCATACTAGTAGACATCATACTAGCAGACGTCATACTAGTAGATGTCATAATAGTTGTCTGAATTGTACAATTAAATAATCTTCTATTTATATCCTTACCGGTGTGATCTGGCCACAGATTCCAACAGGCTCATGTCGTGTGTAACTGAAATGGGTGCCATCTGGTGAAAGATATCAGATATGTCAACATTAAGTTGTATATAACTTGAGCAACTGTCATCTAATGATGACATATAACATGCATGACAACATTCACATTAAGTTGTATATAACTCGAGTAACTATCATCTAATGATGACATATAACATGCATGACAACATTCAGACAAAATAACCCATAAAATAAGTGTAAATGTCAGATTGCTGGCAAAAGTAAAGTATTTCTGGCATCCCTTCAACACAACAGCAATATCAGATGACTTACACAAGTTGTGCCTGGGTATGTGTAACACTAAAGACATCTCTTTCTCTAAAGTTAATTAACTCTTTCCACGCCCATTTATTTCCTCAATTTTTAAGCAGTTAATTCAAGGAAGTAAAAAAAAAAAAAAAAAATTACGATCCCAACTACTTATCAATAAATAAACATATATATATTATTATATACTAAATTGAAGTAAACTTGACAACCTAACAGAATAACAAGGTTAAAAAGTACTATAAGTAAAACAGAAGAAGTAAAACTAGAAAGACTTCTTATAAGGAAGCAACTCTATGGCGCAGTGTGCGGCTTAAAGCGTGCAACGGACTTTCGCCATGGCGCAGTGTGCGGCTTAAAGCGTGGAAAGAGTTAAGAAGAAAAATAATATTTATCATTTTCAATGTCTCAATTGCTGTTTTTGTTCAATCCATGGATATTTTTTTGTTGGGGGCATAAAGAAAAATCCTAGCATGAACAGTTTCGCAGCGACTGCACTAGCCATGCGGCCATTAAATTCCTTACGCTCATGGTCCCCCCCTGTCCTCCACCATCCTAAAAGGAGGTATTACACAGGCAGCAACTAGTTTTTTTTTTTCCTTTTATTTATAATTTAGGACACTTAATCATTGGAATTATATATATGTCTCCATGACAACAATGGCTGACACACTTCATTTCAGTAACCTGACAACAATGTGTGGATGTGATCATGTTGAGTAGTCTGTGTTCATGCATAGATAAGTTCAGATATTTATTATTGTTTGATGTGATGATTTTTTGGAATTTCCAGTAGTCCAAAGTGAGGCTGAAACTAGTAGTTCAAAACACTTGTTTTTATTCTTTGCATTGTTTTGAACTCTTTCCATGCGCAGTTATTTCCTTAGTTTTTAACAAAAGTTAATTCAGGGTAGGCAAAAACCAATTTAAGATGCAAAAAAATAAGTCAGAGTTTTATAATTTTTACATTGCCCGGACTACGGAAGCTACCTGCTTGCCAAATTTCAAGTTTACAGCATGTCGGGAAGTAAGCAAAATAATTTGAACAGATAGACACACACAAGCATAACTTATATTTAGAATATTTCTGAGATCTCTACCAAAAGCAACCCTTGGCGATGGACAATGATTTACTGGCTATTTGGTCAGGAAATTACAGAAAATAAGATTTAAAGAATACCCTACCCATGGGAATAGTCCTTCCACAAATCTTGTCTGCCCAACCAGCATAGTACCTAAACACTTGTGCTGAAAAGAAGGTATCTCCAATAGATCCATGAAGGGCAAAGGCTTTCCCATTGTCCAGTGTTTCAATACTCTGAGAAAAAAGCAATTGATATCATTTAGTAATTACCTTGGTGGAGGTAAACATTGGATAAACAGAAATAAGCACATCATAGATTACCTTCTACTTGTTTGGGAAGTAAAGGTAGCCCGCATGTTGATCACATCACACATCATGTGTCATAAGTCAAAGCAAAATAAAAGCTTCACACTGTAGTCACCAATATATATTTCATAGTAGAAAAATTGGTTCCTTTTCTTCTTTTTTAACTGTATATTCCATTACATTTTTCAGAAAAACATTCTAGAAATTAATTTTGGCATCAAAGAAAAAAAAGTTAACAAATGTTATGAGTTTATAATTTTTTTATTTATTTATTGTATTTTTTTAAATTGATATTTACTATTCACAAATGGTACAACTAGATTTTACCCCATTCAACGCTGTACTTGTTCAATGACCTAAGATAATGGCAGACTGAACATTCTATGAAATGTCTACATTTTTGTCACCAACTTAACTAATACAGCATAACTCAGTTTATAAAAAAGCATGTATAAAGTTGAAAATGTCAGTGTTGACTTATAAATTTCTACAAAAAAGCTAACATACATACAGACAGTTGTTATAATTAAGATACAAAACTAAAGTGTCAACCCTGTATATGTTCAAAGACATATTTGTTAAAGATATCAAAATAAGATAGCCTTCTTGATTTGAATATTGATATAACTGTGCTGTTCACGAATGTCACCCTTCAACCTTGATACTTACAGCGATGGTGTTGATGTCCCTCTCAATGAGGTCAGCAACCTTGTTAAGCAGGACACCCCTAGTACTGGCATTCAAAGTTCTGTATGGAGAGCCAAGAGCAAAGGCTGCTTTAGCTGCCTTGACCGCAAGGTCTACATCAACCTGATGGATTAAATATGATTATAATGATGATTAATAATGTTTTGTCTGGTGAAATATAGGTGATTATATGATCATGAAAAGGTGATTGGTGAAATATAGACGACTATATGATAATGAAAAGGTGTGAGGTGATTGTTTGGTAAATATAGTTGGTCTCCTCATCATCATGTGCTATGTCTAAAAGAAAACCGAGAGATCATATGTCCATCAGCTCTATCCGATAATGTGTTCATATTATCTAGTTGACACTGTAAGCAGTTCTTGGTCAAAGATAATTTTTCTGTGTGATCTATCACTGACAAGTTATATGGATTTTTGACATCCAGGATTCCATCGTTGTGAAAGTAGCTTCCTTTAACCTCCTGTACTCTTTGATCCTGAACATTCGTTCTCAGCAAATGCATTTTTTGGGTAGAGTTTCAAGCATTTTCTCATCAACCACTAATGGCTTAGCCATAATTCAGCCTGCCACCAAACACCATCTAGAGGTTTAGAAGTATTTATGTCAGCTATGGTATACAGACTTGTGTTGTATCCTTCACAATGTTTTTTTAAGCCCAGAGTTTGATTCAATACACAATAACTAACATTTCTATTGATTACACCAAATGGGAAAGACTAGTTGATAACCGAGTTGTGTGGAAAACAACATTACGCAACGGTGCAGAATCTTTTGAAAATAAACTTAGGGATGAGCTAAAAGGCAAGAGAGACAAGCTCAAACTCAGAAATTGTCAAAGTAAAACATTTGTCAATTGACCATCTGTAAAGACAAAAAAGGCCCTATGTATATTTATATAAATACTTGCATTTGTTGAATGGAGGGAGAGAGAGGGGAGGAGAATAAGAACACTAACCTTGTCTGCTTCTTGAACATCAACAATTTTCTCCCCTGTTGCTGGGTTGATTGTTGGAAATGTCTTCCCGCTGACAGAGTTGACAAACTCATTGTTGATAAACAACTGCAAGGAAAAGAACAAATATATATATATATATATATATTATATACAATACTAGAAGTGTGTGGGTGTATAATAATGAAAGAGCTAGACTGTGGCTAGACAAATAATGAAAGAGCTAGACTGTAGCTGGACAAATAATGAGTTAGACTGTAGCTAGACAAATAATGAAAGAGCTAGACTGTAGCTGGACAAATAATGAGTTAGACTGTAGCTAGACAAATAATGAAAGAGCTAGACTGTAGCTGGACAAATAATGAAAGAACTAGACTGTAGCTGGATAAATAATGAAAGAGCTAGACTGTAGCTGGACAAATAATGAAAGAACTAGACTATAGCTGGATAAATAATGAAAGAGCTAGACTGTAGCTGGACAAATTGTGATATATAAACAACCTCTGCCAAGAACGTTTCTTTTACGTCACAATCTTCAGTATCATTTGGAGCTCTAGTGCTTGTCCTTCGCGACGTGTCCGATTTCAACCAGCGTTTACTGGGTTCGCTCTCCGTCAGCTTTTGACTGTACCCAGCCAACATGCAAGGCAGTGGGTTGCTATTTTCTTTTAGGGTAGCGACCCTTAGACTAGCTACCCTCCCGGGCTGTTGAGCGTCATCTCACCAGGTTGTCCGTCTTTTTGTGGACTTCCTTGGTTTTCCTTCCGTCCAGCTTTGTGTACGGTTTGCTCTACTAGACTTTGATTGTCCCCAATCTAACTACAAGGCAGTAGTAGTTCCCTGCGAGCAGAAACGCGCACTGGAATCATGCCTCTGCTGGGCTTTCCAGTTTTCTGAACATTTGGTTGGTCCGCTCACCCCTACGACTGCCACGCCCTCTCATCGCTACACCATCGGCGCCGTGCAGTCTTCCCCCCTGTAGGGACCACCGGTGTATTGTCCGCCTGCGTGCTCGCTCTGCCTTGGTGCCTGCCCACCATTTCCATCAGTTCTCACCGTGCTCACATTTACCATGTCTCTAGGCTGTCCGGACACAGGGCTCAACTCAGGCCCCCACCTCAGGGCTCCGAGTTTCGCCCTATGTGGGCCCACGTGCAACTCATCTCTGGCCCAAGTTTTGCTCCTTGCAACCCACATCTCTTCTCTGGATGCACACCTCATCCCTTGTTTATCCGTTCAGCTTTTCCCATCGGCCAGGAGAGACGTGCATTAGTAGTCACTCTGGGATTCTGCTCGTCTGTGTTGCGAGCAGATCTCATCCAACATGACGACGCCTGCATCTCTACTCATACCAGAGTAGCTCTCCTCGATCCTGCCCGCTTAGCCAGACAGGAACCAATGTCTGCTACCAGGGTCACCACATGGAGGTGGGGCAGGATCTTGATTAGTGCCAGCTCACCAATCCTGGTGCGGAGTTGTCCCTATGCGCCTTTGACCCCGAATTGTATCTCATAACTTTTGCCTCTCTCAGTAAAGTAAGTTTCAGGGTTCCTTAGATCGTCATTACAATCTTGACCCCTTTGTCTCCTACTTCAATAGCAGCTCTGTGATTCTGTGATCATTTCTTCTCAGAGTATCCTCAACAAATCTTGTCTCCCATTCAATAGTTGCTTTGTGATTCTGTGACCATTTCTTCTCAGAGTATCCTCAACAAATCTCAATCTCTTTCGTATTAACAGTTGTTACTAGTGGTCATTACAGCCACAAGAAACATTGTGATTCAGCGCAGAACATACTACATGACGCAAGACCTATTATCTCCTGAGACAAAGAGGCCAACGATGAGTAGTGGTCCACTCAAGTATTTTATTACAAAAATTCTAGTAAGAAAATGTGCGCCCAGTGACGCGGTTTTTGCTGTTGTGCGCATGCGGACATGTCCGACATACACACATGGTGGAGTGGAGGGGGTAGGGTGGAGAGCTACGCTACAGAAACAGGGACAGAATAAACCAAACTACTCATCAATTCCAGAGCGGTAGAAAACAAAACAACTTGAAATGACAAGGTGAAAACTACGCTTGATATAGAAAGAAAGACAAGAATGAGCTGAGTGGAAATGTGTTTGTCTTTGTCGTATGTGCGTGCTATTACGTTCGAGGTGAACATGATGAATACCTTCTTTAACAAAATAACAAATTGTGTTGTCAATTTGTCGACAACTTTGACTTAGCAATAGAAAGAGACCGTATCCTGGATCAGGAAGTGTCTCCAAGTGCTAATACCTAGTACTATGAAGCACTGATGACTTCGCCCTTATGAAGCACTGGGATACAATGGGATTGCATTTACTTCTAAATAGAAGTACTTCAAAAAAGCATGTTTTCCAAAAACTATTGGCACTGTGTATTGTTGTTGAACCACCAGGAAGTACGAGTTTTCACCATTTTTCCTATAGCGTGTGGGGGAGTCTCCAACAACTCTAGGCGTGCTATGCTTAATAGCGTGTGGGGGAGAGTTTCCAACAACTCTAGGCGTGCTATGCTTAATAGCGTGTGGGGGAGAGTCTCCAACAACTTTAGGCGTGCTATGCTTAATAGCGTGTGGGGAAGAGTCTCCAACAACTCTAGGCGTGCTATGCTTAATAGCGTGTGGGGAAGAGTCTCCAACAACTCTAGGCGTGCTATGCTTAATAGCGTGTGGGGAGGGGAGGGAGAGTTTCCAACAACTCTAGGCGTGCTATACTTAATAGCGTGTGGGAGAGTCTCCAACAACTCTAGGCGTGCTATGCTTAATAGCGTGTGGGTGAGAGTCTCCAACAACTCTAGGCGTGCTATGCTTAATAGCGTGTGGGGGAGAGTCTCCAACAACTCTAGGCGTGCTATGCTTAATAGCGTGTGGGTGAGAGTCTCCAACAACTCTAGGCGTGCTATGCTTAATAGCGTGTGGGGGAGAGTCTCCAACAACTCTAGGCGTGCTATGCTTAATAGCGTGTGGGGAGTATCCACAACTCTAGGCGTGTAGTGCTATGCTTAGTGCTGCGGAGACTCCTACTCAGGTAGGGTCTCGGCACTGTTTATAAAATCAGCTACACACTTCTAAATATTTGTCAGCATATTTATGGACCATATTCGTGTTGCTCGGGTCAGCTCCGTTTCCATTACGGACCGAGGTACACAATAAATGCTTGTCATTATGATAAGAAGTATCAGATAAATGGTTTGTAGTTTACCTTGTGCAGAGTTGTATGGGGTTGTATGCTTTTTAATCCGAGACACAACACTTTCAACCTAAGAAACTGTCTTTTTTTTTTTATAAGTATGCAATGCTTTCAACCTAAAAAATTGTCTTTCTTGTTGTTTCAGAGTTTCAGAGTTTCAGAGTGTGTAGTCCAACAAACATTAAAAATAAGAATAAACTTCCTATCAGAGAATCCAGGATTAGCATTGCCTCACGTCACAGAACACCCCACCCTATGGTCTTATGTAGATCTATCAGGCTATATTCCAATGATTTATGATCACAAAGCAGGAGGTGAGATTGAATATCTAGTCCCAAGGTGGGAATTGACGGAAATGGTGAGGTAGGCACCAGGGCAGAGCGTGCACGCATGCGGGCGATGCACGGGTGGGCCTACAGCACGACTTAAAGGCAAGAGTTTGAAAGTACTGGTCCAGTCTTGTCTTCGCGACAGTGCTGCTAGAGCTACTATGAAAAGATTTAACCGAGAAAGAAACTGAGAGTCTGAAAGAGACTTTCAGTTAGCTGAAAGGAACCAAGCACTATCAGAACCCTCTTCTCTCTCTCTACCTGTTATGCCTTGTTAACCACGATTGGGATATATGCCCACACCCAACTCATGCCAAAGTTTTACCTATCTCCTGCAGATCCTCCCATTTGTTGTTGTTGTTGTTGTATATTGTTAATGTCTGCTTCCAAATCTCTTCATTTATTTCTAGGCTTCTCGCTCCTTCGCTTTCCCTCTGCGTTCCAGGAAAGGGTCCTTCCTATTATATTCCACTCGGATTTTCTTAACATGTGTCATATCTAACGTCTTTTCTTAACATGTGTCCTATCTAACGTCTTTTCTTAACATGTGTCCTATCTAATGTCTTTTCTTAACATGTGTCCTATCTAATGTCTTTTCTTAACATGTGTCCTATCTAATGTCTTTTCTTAACATGTGTCCTATCTAATGTCTTTTCTTAACATGTGTCCTATCTAACGTCTTTTCTTAACATGTGTCCTATCTAACGTCTTTTCTTAACATGTGTCCTATCTAATGTCTTTTCTTAACATGTGTCCTATCTAATGTCTTTTCTTAACATGTGTCCTATCTAATGTCTTTTCTTAACATGTGTCCTATCTAACGTCTTTTCTTAACATGTGTCCTATCTAATGTCTTTTCTTAACATGTGTCCTATCTAACGTCTTTTCTTAACATGTGTCCTATCTAATGTCTTTTCTTAACATGTGTCCTATCTAACGTCTTTTCTTAACATGTGTCCTATCTAATGTCTTTTCTTAACATATGTCCTATCTAACGTCTTTTCTTAACATGTGTCCTATCTAATGTCTTTTCTTAACATGTGTCCTATCTAACGTCTTTTCTTAACATGTGTCCTATCTAACGTCTTTTCTTAACATGTGTCCTATCTAATGTCTTTTCTTAACATGTGTCCTATCTAATGTCTTTTCTTAACATGTGTCCTATCTAATGTCTTTTCTTAACATGTGTCCTATCTAATGTCTTTTCTTAACATGTGTCCTATCTAATGTCTTTTCTTAACATGTGTCCTATCTAACGTCTTTTCTTAACATGTGTCCTATCTAATGTCTTTTCTTAACATGTGTCCTATCTAACGTCTTTTCTTAACATGTGTCCTATCTAACGTCTTTTCTTAACATGTGTCCTATCTAACGTCTTTTCTTAACATGTGTCCTATCTAATGTCTTTTCTTAACATGTGTCCTATCTAACGTCTTTTCTTAACATGTGTCCTATCTAACGTCTTTTCTTAACATGTGTCCTATCTAATGTCTTTTCTTAACATGTGTCCTATCTAACGTCTTTTCTTAACATGTGTCCTATCTAATGTCTTTTCTTAACATGTGTCCTATCTAACGTCTTTTCTTAACATGTGTCCTATCTAATGTCTTTTCTTAACATGTGTCCTATCTAACGTCTTTTCTTAACATGTGTCCTATCTAACGTCTTTTCTTAACATGTGTCCTATCTAACGTCTTTTCTTAACATGTGTCCTATCCAATGTCTTTTCTTAACATGTGTCCTATCTAACGTCTTTTCTTAACATGTGTCCTATCTAACGTCTTTTCTTAACATGTGTCCTATCTAATGTCTTTTCTTAACATGTGTCCTATCTAATGTCTTTTCTTAACATGTGTCCTATCTAACGTCTTTTCTTAACATGTGTCCTATCTAACGTCTTTTCTTAACATGTGTCCTATCTAACGTCTTTTCTTAACATGTGTCCTATCTAACGTCTTTTCTTAACATGTGTCCTATCTAACGTCTTTTCTTAACATGTGTCCTATCTAACGTCTTTTCTTAACATGTGTCCTATCCAACGTCTTTTCTTCATCTCTTGGTTCACTGGGATATGTCTTGTTCTCTCCATAAGTGTCTCTTGGTTCACTGGGATATGTCTTATTCTCTCCATAAGTTTCTCTTGGTTCACTGGGATATGTCTCGTTCTCTCCATGTTTCTTTTGGTTCACTGGGATATGTCTCGTTCTCTCCATAAGTGTCTCTTGGTTCACTGGGATATGTCTTATTCTCTCCATAAGTGTCTCTTGGTTCACTGGGATATGTCTTATTCTCTCCATAAGTGTCTCTTGGTTCACTGAGATATGTCTTATTCTCTCCATAAGTGTCTCTTGGTTCACTGAGATATGTCTTATTCTCTCCATAAGTTTCTCTTGGTTCACTGGGATGTATCTCATTCTCTCCATAAGTTTCTCTTGGTTCACTGAGATATGTCTTATTCTCTCCATAAGTTTCTCTTGGTTCACTGGGATATGTCTCATTCTCTCCATAAGTTTCTCTTGGTTCACTGGGATATGTCTTATTCTCTCCATAAGTTTCTCATTTTTGATCCTATAAAATCATCACAGTCCTTGTATTCTGCTCAGAAACCATTTGATGAATGTTTCCTGTTGATGTGTTATTGTTTTAGTCGCTCCACATCCAAGTTTTGTTTTTTAAATAACACATAGGAGATAAGACACAAGTGGGGGTGTAAGTCGAGTCCTTGATAACAGGATTTGTGTAACGAGTTCCTATTTGCCTCCGTGCACAAATGCTGTGTCATTCTAGAACAAACAACCAGGGTCATGGAATAGATTTATCACAAACAACATGTGTCACAAC
This sequence comes from Arion vulgaris, assembly GCA_020796225.1. NCBI lineage: Eukaryota > Metazoa > Mollusca > Gastropoda > Stylommatophora > Arionidae > Arion > Arion vulgaris. The sequence continues at coordinate 87,410,733 of CM036756.1, forward strand.
TTTGAGGAGATAACAATCAGGTCACAGAGTTGTGCATATGTCAGCGAGTTCTGTGGGAAGATTATGTTTATTTTTTTACCGTTATCTTCATTTGGTTGGACGGCGTTTAGAATCACAGCTTTTGGAATCTATTGTCTATCCCCAGGTAGATTGAATTGGTTGTCCACTCGTGCTGTTAAGCGTAGGGGTGGGAGCTTTAGTTTGTGTTCTAGTGCCATCGCCCTAGATGGATCGCCCTTGTGTTATATCCGTGTTTATTTAGTGTGGTCTTGATATTGTCTATGCATCTTTTTCTTGGTCCTCTCTTGGCTGTAGTACCCGATCTCTTTTTATTGTATGCTGTTATTGGTGGTTGCTTCTGGAATCGAAGGTTGTACAAAAAAGAGAGAGAAAAAGGTGAGAGGATATTTGTTTCTACTCAAGTATCCTACGTTCCACAAGTCGCGAACGAAACTGATCAGTCTATCTTAGCGTAACAGACGTTCTACTTGTGAGGAAAGGAACTAGCCTGTATATCTTAGCACAGCCAGTGGTCCATAAGTGGCCCCAGTTTACCTTCCGCATACGTGTTCTGCACAGTCAGGCAGTGAGAACTAGTTTTCTTCAAATATTTGATATCAGCGTCTCATTGGCTATTAGTACCAAAACCTGGACGCCGATATCAAACGATAGAAGAAAACCACAAACTAGTCACGATAGAGATGAAGTGTCTGCTCAGAATGCTGGGAGTAGCAAGTAGAGACCGGCTTAGAAATGAAGACATCAGGGCTCTTGTTATCATGTCTCTGTGTGGCACAACATTATTAGAGAAAAGAAGAAGATATAGACCAGCCTCGACTGACAAACAAATTACATAACTAAGCAGTCAGTTGTCATGTCAGTCGACATAACTAAGCAGTCAGTTGTCATGACAGTCCACATAATTAAGCAGTCAGTTGTGATAACAGCCTACAAACCTGCCCTAAACCACTTGATGGTGATAAAACATATTGTGTAACTCTACAACAAAAGTCTTGGGCTACATGGATGTCCATGAATAGTGTCAACCTACCACTAAGCCTTGGCCCACATTACAGACGGATAGTACTATCAAGATTAATCAGTGTGACCTGATATGAGATATTAGGTTTAACAAGAACATAATACGGTCATCACTAATATCCAACGTTACCGGTGCGAACTCTCGTCAAGTCCATGATGCCTATTGGTTATTGGTTACTAAACTGACATCATTGCACTCCAGGCAGACCCATAGGTGCTCAGTCTCCCCAACAGATATCGAAGAGTATGCATACTGATGGTTCCTGTGGCTCGCTGATTAAACACACCTCTCACTCTGCCTCTCGGGCATCCAGTTCGACTTGAACAACGGTTAACTCCAAACTGCCTAAATCGCTTGATCGATTCAACATCGATTTTAGTGTCCTCATCCAACAGACAGTCGCGAAGAGACCGAAGAATATCCCCTTATCCATCTTCAACTCCCCAACAATCGATGCTGTTGATGCAAGCCTGTCCGCTCTCTCATTACCGTAAACACCCGCATGCCCAGGACAGTATATCCACGTAAGCCGCTGGAGGTTAGAAACTTCTATAGAAGACATCCACTCATTCCGAAACCTGCCCTTCTGGATCTTGTGAAGCATCGACTGAGAGTCAGATACAACAACTGCCAAAGTAAATGAAGTCCCAGAGATCCAATGGAGGGCAGCAGTAACGGCCTCAACCTCCATCCTCATACTAGAAGTAGTTCGATGCATACAGAAAAGGATGTAGCGATTCCTCTTGGCACTGGTATCCATTCTTCACCGGGATCAATGTCTTCAAGTGTACACACCTGTTCAATACAGTCCTCGGCCTGACCCATCCAAGATTTTCCTCTTTTAACCTATTTTCTTTTTGTCTCTTTATTTCCAAGTGCAGAGGATGTTGTGTGTCAGCATTGACTCGAAGGTATGCTCGTGAACTTGATAAAGAATGCAGGCAACACAACCCACTTGTTGTGGAGGCAGAGGTTCAGGCATTAATTTCTGAGAACGCATCTGAGCATGATGTAATCATTTATACGGATGGTTCGGTGATTCGACATGTGCGGAGCTCGTGGGCTTTCACTGCTCAGGTCGGAGGTGATGTTGTGAAGGAAGACAGTGGTGGTTTTGCCGTGACTACAAGCAGTCTCACTATGGAAATCATGGCGGTTACCAAAGCGATGATTTGGCTAGAATCACAGACTTTTATCCATGCATGTTTTCTCAGTGACTCAATGAGTATGCTCAGGAAGATTGAAACAGGATGGGCTAGGAGACATTGGATAGAATCGCTGGGGAGGTCTAAGCTGACAAAGATCAGTTTTATTTTTGTGCCAGGGCATGCAGGTGTAAGGGAATGAACGTGCGGATAGGCTTGCAGGTATGGCTGCTGTCCAAAGCGGACAAGCAATGGACCAGGCTGATATTATAAATTCCTTAAGGAGAGAGGGCGTGTACATGATTCACGTAATAGCGGTGAATCCACAACACTAACCAGACTGCAAGAACTCAAAGTTAAGTGTGGTGTAGCTCGACAAGAACGCTATGCTGGCAGACAAAAAAGAATTGTAAACCAACAAAGAACCGGTGTCGTTAGTCGCCACACTCTGATGGACATACTGAGGGAGAGATCGGAGCACTTATGGACTAATTTGTTCGACGTGCAGTGATGGTGATCCGACGACTAAACTAAACTAAACTAGAAGTAGTTGTCCTGTATGCCCCACTTCGCTCTTCAACAACCCTACCATGCGCATTAGCCAAGAAACCCCAGCCGGACTTCTCACCCCGTTGAACCGACCCATCAGTATATACAACAACATCATCATCCCTTGCATTATCTTCTATCAGCTTAACTGCGAGATCAGCCTTCATGTTGCCCCAATCTCTACATTCTCTTCCAAGAGTAATGATAACGTTGAGATAATTGGTCATACTACCATCTGTTGGGATCCATTCTTCCCCTTTTGGTAGGGTCGCAACCGTAGTCACCTGGCCAATTGTTCTCTCAGCCTGGGCCATCCACGACATGCCACGCTTGATTCTCGTGCCCTTAACATCATTAGTGTTCTTGTGTAGTGGATGTCTCTTATCCGAAGTAACCCGCATATATGCCTTGGTTTGGGCGATTGCATGACGGGAGCGTAGTGATAGAAGGTCAAGCATATATCTCATCTTCACAATGGGGTATCTCTAGTGCAGCCCACAACTATACGCATACCTTCATTCTGAATCCGTTCGAGTCGTTCACATTGTGATCTTGATATCGTAAGAATTCCGAGTTCGTAATCTACCACTGACATAACCAGTCGATCGAACAAAAGAGCAAGTAGTCTCTGCTCAAGGTGTGCGGCCACCATAACTTAAGAGCCGTAAGACCACGCGTGCACCGTTGTATCGTCTGTTCAATATGGTGTTTGAAAGATAGAATACGATCAAATGTTATCCCAAGATAGCGCAGCCTGTCTCTGCGCTCGATGGTATATGTTCATCAAATATTATACGGGGTAGGTCAGCTCGTTGAATAATCACATAGTCAAGGCTGACCATGATGCATATGTCACATTGTATGAATCAGCAGAAAACATCAGACTACACCCTATAGCTGAAAGCTGATGTTTGAAGCGTAGAATGTTGTGAATGTTATCTGTTCATTTATTTAATGTTAGCTCTGATATTAAGTTCTCATAAAAGATTGTCTGAAATTATGGCCGCATAAAATTTGATATTGAAGATGGGATCGACGTGACCTTACCGATATTTGAACACTTGTGATACAGGTGGTGATGTTTATGTACATATTACTGATCTCATCTGACCTAGATTTTGTAAATTGGCGACAGTCATGATCAAAGTATTTTTGCAACAAATGTAACTATCTACCATCTACCACTGGTCTCATGATATGGTTGCACATGACGTGTTATGCTGTTGATGAACATCTGCAGGGGCGGCTGGTAAGAATCTGTTGAATGTGGGTGATGATTTATGTCTTCAGTTTATCAACTGTGTATTGAAACCTTGCAGTGTGCCCTACAGATGATAGTCCGGTGGAATTGGGTCTGAAGAACGAGAAGATCGAGTTCCACGCCAGATTATTCGATTTGCACAAAGATATTCTTAAAGAAATAAAGTGATGTAGCTGTTGTGTGTGCAGATGTATCATAGTGATGGAAGGTCTACCAGATGTATCATACTACCAGATGTATCATACTAATGGAAGGTCTACTAGATGTATCATACTGATGGAAGGTCTACCGGATGTACTATACTGATGGAAGGTCTACCGGATGTACTATACTGATGGAAGGTCTACCAGATGTACCATACTGATGGAAGGTCTACCAGATGTACCATACTGATGGAAGGTCTACCAGATGTATCATACTGATGGAAGGTCTACCAGATGTACCATACTGATGGAAGGTCTACCAGATGTATCATTCTGGTGGAAGGTCTACCAGATGTACTGATGGAAGGTCTACCAGATGTAATGATGGAAGGTCTACCAGATGTAATGATGGAAGGTCTACCAGATGTAATGATGGAAGGTCTACCAGATGTACCATACTGATGGAAGGTCTTCCAGAAGTACCATACTGGTGGAAGGTCTACCAGATGTACTGATGGAAGGTCTACCAGATGTACTGATGGAAGGTCTACCAGATGTAATGATGGAAGGTCTACCAGATGTAATGATGGAAGGTCTACCAGATGTACCATACTGGTGGAAGGTCTACCAGATGTACTGGTGGAAGATCTACCAGATGTAATGATGGAAGGTCTACCAGATGTAATGATGGAAGGTCTACCAGATGTACCATACTGGTGGAAGGTCTACCAGATGTACCATACTGATGGAAGGTCTACCAGATGTAATGATGGAAGGTCTACCAGATGTACTGATGGAAGGTCTACCAGATGTAATGATGGAAGGTCTACCAGATGTACTGATGAAAGGTCTACCAGATGTAATGATGGAAGGTCTACCAGATGTACTGATGAGAGGTCTACCAGATGTAATGATGGAAGGTCTACCAGATCCAGATGTACTGATGGAAGGTCTACCAGATGTAATGATGGAAGGTCTACCAGATGTAATGATGAAAGGTCTACCAGATGTAATGATGGAAGGTCTACCAGATGTACTGATGGAAGGTCTACCAGATGTAATGATGGAAGGTCTACCAGATGTACCATACTGATGGAAGGTCTTCCAGAAGTACCATACTGGTGGAAGGTCTACCAGATGTACTGATGGAAGGTCTACCAGATGTACTGATGGAAGGTCTACCAGATGTAATGATGGAAGGTCTACCAGATGTAATGATGGAAGGTCTACCAGATGTACCATACTGGTGGAAGGTCTACCAGATGTACTGGTGGAAGGTCTACCAGATGTAATGATGGAAGGTCTACCAGATGTAATGATGGAAGGTCTACCAGATGTACCATACTGGTGGAAGGTCTACCAGATGTACCATACTGATGGAAGGTCTACCAGATGTAATGATGGAAGGTCTACCAGATGTACTGATGGAAGGTCTACCAGATGTAATGATGGAAGGTCTACCAGATGTACTGATGAAAGGTCTACCAGATGTAATGATGGAAGGTCTACCAGATGTACTGATGAGAGGTCTACCAGATGTAATGATGGAAGGTCTACCAGATCCAGATGTACTGATGGAAGGTCTACCAGATGTAATGATGGAAGGTCTACCAGATGTAATGATGAAAGGTCTACCAGATGTAATGATGGAAGGTCTACCAGATGTACTGATGGAAGGTCTACCAGATGTAATGATGGAAGGTCTACCAGATGTACCATACTGATGGAAGGTCTACCAGATGTACCATACTGATGGAAGGTCTACCAGATGTAATGATGGAAGGTCTACCAGATGTACTGATGGAAGGTCTACCAGATGTACTGATGGAAGGTCTACCAGATGTAATGTCTACCAGATGTACCATACTGATGGAAGGTCTACCAGATGTACCATACTGATGGAAGGTCTACCAGATGTATCATACTGATGGAAGGTCTTCCAGATGTACTATACTGATGGAAGGTCTACCAGATGTAATGATGGAAGGTCTACCAGATGTACCATACTGATGGAAGGTCTTCCAGATGTACCATACTGATGGAAGGTCTACCAGATGTAATGATGGAAGGTCTACCAGATGTACTGATGGAAGGTCTACCAGATGTAATGTCTACCAGATGTACCATACTGATGGAAGGTCTACCAGATGTACCATACTGATGGAAGGTCTTCCAGATGTATCATACTGATGGAAGGTCTACCAGATGTAATGATGGAAGGTCTACCAGATGTACTGATGGAAGGTCTACCAGATGTAATGATGGAAGGTCTACCAGATGTACCATACTGATGGAAGGTCTACCAGATGTACCATACTGATGGAGGGTCTACCAGATGTAATGATGGAAGGTCTACCAGATGAAATGTCTACCAGATGTACCATACTGATGGAAGGTCTACCAGATGTACCATACTGATGGAAGGTCTTCCAGATGTACCATACTGATGGAAGGTCTACCAGATGTACCATACTGATGAAAGGTCTACCAGATGTACCATACTATGGAAGGTCTTCCAGATCAACTAAATTTATAGCGGGCGAACAAGGCTTGTGTTATATAATTTAGTAGCAAATCTTGTACATTGTAATCTGAGAGTATATTGTCTTTCCCCAGGTAGGTGATGGAGTTGGCTGTCCACTCTTGCCGTTAAACGTAGGGGTGGGAGCTTTTATTTTGCGTTCAGAGGGCCAGATGAGTCTCACTTGTTGTGTTATATCCGTGTTTATTTAGTGTGGTCTTGATATTGTCTATCCATCTTTTTCTTGGTCTTTCCTTGGCTCTACTACCTGATTTCTTTTCATTGTATGCTGTTATTGGTGGTTAGCTGTATTCCATTCTCAATGACTGTCCAAACCACTACATTTGTTGTCTTTCAATGTATTCTGTGCATGAAGTTATGCCCACTCTGCTTCTGGTGTCCTCGTTTACTAGTAATTGGAGTGTACATGTCAAAAACCTATTTCATATAACGTATTACAGTATGCTCACGGCAGCACTAGAGTAAATACTACACCAGATTTTAAGAGCACGCGATTTTAAGTTAGCCAAGATTAACAACTCAATTGTTCTGGCTATTTGCAGGACATTACACATTTACTCATGTACGAAATTGGACAGACATGTACATACAGTATTACATAAGCGAGAACAAATAAATAATTCAGGTACTTGTCTACAATTTCACCGCAGGAAAAGGGAAACCTCACTGACCTAAGTTAAGTGACGTCACTGCGCCTTCTGTGTTTGCGGACGTGAAGGAGAACCGGGTTCAAAGGTCACGGATGTGTGTTTATTGTGTATTTTGTATGTAAATAAGCAGTGTTTTAATTGAATTGGGATCCCTGAAAAGGACTGTATGTGGGAATGTGAGGTGGAATGAGGCAGGATGGGACTAGGAGTGTTACTGTGGGGCCAGAAACTTATGGTATCAGCAATAATAGCTACGAAGGGTCTAAATTTCTGGATTTAGTCCGGCGACGCTACATAAACTCACTCATTCAGGGAATGACCGGATTTTACGTCAATAGCATAAATAATGGGGAACCTCTGCGCTATATTTAGAACAATGCTCGCAAATATTCTATATTTAGAATGACCCAGTTTTTGCGGTGAAATTGTAGACAAGTACCATAATTCAATAACGTCCAAATACGCACATTTAATCAGTATTACCGTAGTCTCTCCACGGTTCTCTCCAGATCTGATCTGGTCTAACCACCACAGATTTGTATGTTTCCCTACATCGACATATATAATCATGTTATGATAAGATCTTCTATGACCTTCGAGACCAAAGTTTAAGGTCATAATTCGTCAATGAGTGAGTATACAGATACGATGGTTCCTGTACAAGTGATCCTGTCGCTTGTATTGTTTCTATACCGTTCCCCCTCCCAAACACATAAAGGGTGTGCTGGTGTTAGCGCAGTGGGCGGGGTTTATCCAGATGTTCTTCCCTACATAGTGTGCTTATTCTGTGTCGAACTGATATTTCATCTTCACATCTGTTGCTTGCTGCTGTATTCACTACAGTTCGCTTGCTGCTGTATCCACTGCAGTTCGCTTACTGCTCTATTCACTGCAGTTCGCTTGCTGCTGTATTCACTGCAGTTCGTTTACTGCTGTATTCACTGCAGTTGTTGTGTAATTGTTATAACGTTTATATTTTCTATGTCTCTCTCTCTCTCTCTCTCTGTCTGGCGTTAGCGTATCTCCATAACGAAGGTTACCAGTTACTTTGTTATTATTGGTTCTATTCTAGAATGAGTGAACTCTGACGACTTCCCTGTGACCAATCAGATCTGTCTGGTGTCATGCTACAGTAGAACGTTGTAGAGCTATAACGGCGGGAGGGGGTGTGTCACAATGTAGAGTCACGCTCTCAACACAAACGACACATATCACAAAGAGTGGTTAACTTGGTTGATAAAAACGAATACAAATAATAAACATTTATTCTATTTGATCACAAACATAGACCTGACTTATGTACAGTGAAGATAACATCATTACCTACAAAGTGAAAACCACACAAACTTCAATATGAAGCATGTGTGTGTGGGAGGAGTGGAGTGTGTGTGTCGGGGGGGAGGGGTGGAGAAACTTCGCCATTGGCAGACTCAGAGTGATGCTGAAGAAAGATGGGCAATTCTGACTGAACTTTCTTGCTTTTAAGAAATTGGTATGTCTAACAACTGCTAGTTAGATTTGTCTGGGTGCAAGTAGTTGTGCCTACGTGCAAGTAGTCAGCCTGCCTGCGTGCAAGTAGTTACGCCTGCGTGCAGGCAGTAATTAAACAACTCATTCCTCAAACAAAGATACAATAAACTGATGACTTTTGTTGCCTTTCAAATCTGACTACCAGAAATAACTAGAGAAAACATCTTGAAAATAGCAAACATATCACGTGACACGTTATCTGCATGCTCTACATACATCAAGGTCACAAGGAGACTAAGTAAGTTATGTTTAACTAACTGCAACCAATGGTCTTCCCTACTGCAAATTGGATCTGATAGTTTATCGTATGGTTTGTGAAACAGCTGCTAATAAGGTGCCAGGATGGTCTACCTATTGTCTTTTCTCAGGTGGATGATAGAATTGGCTGTCCACTCTTGCCGTTAAGCATAGGGGTGAGACCTTTAATTTGCGTTCCAGAGCCAGATGAATCGCCCTTGTTGTGTAGTGTAGTCTATCCATCTTTTTCTTGGTCCTCCCTCGACTTTAGTACCTGATCTCTTTTTTATTGTATGCTGTTATTAGTGGTTGGTTGTATTCCATTCTCATTAAATGTTCAAATCACTGCATTTGTTGTCTTTCAATGTATTCAAGTTATGCCCACTCTGCTTCTGATATCCTCATTTCGTAGTCTATCTTTCCTGGTGACTCCCCCTGCCTTCCTCAAGCATTTCATTTCACATGTGGTGAGCTTTCTGTGTTGCCTTGCTGTCAGAGGTTAAGTTTGGCAGGATGGTAATAATGGAAATCTTTTGTGAAAGCCTTATAGGCTTGTTTGTCAAACATGGAATGAAGATTCCAATGAAATCCATGAACTGACAATTTAAAAACACTGAACTGACAACTTAAAAACACAGAACAGACAACTTAAAAACATTGAATGGATAACTTAAAAACACTGAACAGACAACTTAAAAACAATGAACGGACAACTTAAAAACACTGAATGGACAACTTAAAAACACTAAATGGACAACTTAAAAACACTGAACAGACAGCTTAAAAACACAGAACAGACAACTTAAAAACACTGAACAGAAAACTTAAAAACACAGAACAGACAACTTAAAAACATTGAATGGATAACTTAAAAACACTGAACAGACAACTTAAAAACACTAAATGGACAACTTAAAAACACTGAACAGACAACTTAAAAACACTGAATGGACAACTTAAAAACACTGAATGGACAACTTTTTAAAAAAAGATGAATGATATGTTACAGTCATATGCAGATAAAAACACAACCATGACACTGTGCAACAACTTAGTAACAGTGAGATGACAAAAGAAGAAGTCACATGCAAAGTTGTGAACTGAAAGAGATAAGAGAAGTAACCAGAGAAGAAATAAGTCAGATGTGTGAGTATCTCCCAACTAGCTATCTAACTAGAAGACATAAGTCAGATGTGTGTCTCCCAACTAACTAGAAGAGTGTACTTAAAACTTGGCAGTAGAACACAAAGGAAATGATTAGAAAACTTGGTACACAATTAACATCAGATAACTGATGGAAGGCAGGATGGTTGTACTTGATCAACAATAGCTTTGATAGAGTTATGAGAAGATCATGTGATAACTGATATTATTGATATGATATATTGATATTATTGATATATGATATTATGGCTATCTGTGTGGAGTAAGAGGACCATGTGATAACTGATAATATTATTGATAATGTTGATATGATTCGAATTCTAGGTATGGATTTCATGCTTATGTTTTCATGTTTGTTTGGCCTACACACTCTGATATAACTATTTTTTTTTAAAACAGACTAGCTCTTATGTTGAAAGTGATATGTCTCAGTTTAAAGAGTCTTGAATCGCCTATATAATAAACAAGGATAATCGAATGAACATCTTACCTGAGTGTATTTGATCTCTAGGTCAGGGATCGGCTTGAAGTGAGCCATTATAACTGGATGTCAGTGTTGTTGGATAGAAGTCGAAATAGGTCACTGTAATGATCACAATTTGACAATTCTTGAATATACTCATCTACATATAATTATTAAAACATCATATTATGACAAATTATCTTTCTCCTGGTACTAACTAAGCTGTTAGTTTATGTTAAATAAAAATGTGAACTTAATAGACAGGCAGAACTGACATTAAGGAATAATTATAATACAATGTACATATCCTTCGTTTTGTTTGCTGGAATTATTATCCATATATTCTTCAATCTTGTCTCTTGTATAAACTTATTAGGTCACACAAGAAGTCCGTGCAGTTCTATTTCCAGTGTTGTTTCACTCAACTAGCGAATTTACCTAAGTATATCATATACGGAACCGTTCTGAAGTATGTGCTCTGCAATCTGAAGTGTCGGTAAACAACGTGTTGTGTGTACACAAGGTTGAACTGTCCATCTTGAACTTTGCTAACATTACACGGCTGTGGGGTCGATTCTGATGCACAGAATAGCGGCTTGTTAATGTCTGCTCATATTTTTATAGTTGTCCTGCGTTAGTATTGTAACAATCTGATTAATGTCTGCTCATATTTCTATAGTTGTCCTGCGTTAGTATTGTAACAATCTGATTGAATTTACAAATAAATTACAAAATAGCAATCTGAATAAGAGATTATTTTTGTTGACGATCGTACGAGTTTGCACAGAAGATGTGGATGTCTGAAACTGCTGCGTACAAACATCTGGCTACACAAACACTTTCTACTCAACTTGATAAACACGACTGCGGCATGAAATGAGGTGGTAGATTTGCAAGACATGATAGCAACAGCATGTTACTGGTCTATATTGTTGTGTACATGTGAATGATTAAAATACTTAAATTATTAAAATGAGTAAAATCGTTTTATAAAGCACATAAACTAATCTTTCGACCAAACTGCCTTTATCTTATCAACAAAGAATTCAAGCCACTAAGGTCTGGAAACAAGTTTTAGTATAGTCATGTGAGTGTGTGGCACATAGAACTGAACTAGGACACGGACAGTGGTTAGAAACTTAATTGTTGATTTATTTTAACAATTTATATAGTAAAAAATACCTTACTGTAGCAACGAAAGGATATGAATATAAAATAGCACTGACTTACCTGCTTTGCTGGACTGGGAATGACACGTTGATTGAAGCAGCTTAAATATCCTCAAACTGACGTTCTCGGGCTATATTTAACACAAAAATATTGAGCCGGTCAGCGGTTCGTAATATGTGGTCCGTATGCCCCTTTGTGTCCGCGATGTTCTTTCCTAAAAGTTCCCGATAAATCATTTATTGTGCAGCATTTGATAGATTTGTACCATAGTTTGCAAGAAAATGTGCCTGCTCCTGAAGTAAGCAAAAACTGAAATAGATTTTCATTTTCATGTGTATGGTCTAAGAGATAGACTTATACAGGGTGTTCAACTTAAAACAGCCTAGGAATGGAGCTAATCTGGCATATATGTATGGAAATGGGAGGTTCAGTTAAGACGTAGTATAGGTCAAGGTTGTGTGATGGTGTGTAATTGTAGTGCGGGGAGGGGCGATCAACAAATGTGACGTAGGACGAGCTAGTCAGAACCGGTTTAAATAGTAAATAAAGACAACGCGATAGGTTATCTGGTAACTTTCGATTTGTCAATGGGGCTGCAATTATCTTGAACACCCTGTAGCAGCAGAGTAAGACAAGCTCGTAGACATATCCATGGACGGTGTTCGGAGATTACAGCTCAATAAAAAGACAATTGGCAATTCCTGGTCTCATTTATAAGTAGATGGCACTATGGAAAAGAAATCTGAAAGCATTGATGATTGATGAAAGCAAATCTCTTCTTATCCTGACACTGTGAGGCAAATATCTTCTTATCCTGACGCTGTGATGCAAATCTCTTCTTATCCTGACGCTGTGAGGCAAATCTCTTCTTATCCTGACGCTGTGCGACAAAACATGATTCGAGAAAACGAAACGAATCTTTACTTGTTTATAAAAACACATTTCCAGCACAATTGTTCAATTGTAAACATTATTTTTGTATTGTAAAAACACATAGATCACTCGTTCATGAATATTTTTAAATATAAACTATCTTCTTCTTCTTCACGTTCGTTCTTTACGACCAATTTTAATTACTCTTTGTGATATGTTTGATCTTTGCCAAGAACGTGTATACGTTGCACATTGGTTTGGTAGGCCCTAAACGCATAGACTTCTACACATTTAGGACACATGCATCCTATTTCATCCAAACCTCCTTAGTCGCCTCTTACGATATGCGTGGCAGGTAACAGTAGTTCTATTCTTTAAACCCCAAATTTGGGCCCCGGTAACCACTCAGGCCCCGGTAACCACTCGGGCGATATAAACTATTTGGTAGTTCTGCGACAGCAAAAGATATTGGATGGGGGTCATCGTTAACGAAAATGTTAAGAATCCCTGTAGAAGAACTTTGCGCTGTGCTGGCTTTTTTTTTTTTTTTATTTTGCTTAACCTTCAGATAAATGACTAGGCATATTTTACTTCTAGAACGAGATACGGTAGAGATTGAATGTAGACATCGTCTCTATATTCAGCAAATAGTAACACCAGATGAAGCAAACACAGTCAATGAATAGAGTTAATAACTTGATAGTAAGCACGTTTTTTAGGACCTCCGGAACAATGCAATTTAAAAAAAAACATTTTAAAGAAATGATCTTCATGTTGTGAGGTGTGACTGTCAAGTAAAGTAACGAACCCTGGTTAATACCATATGGTATACTCGAGAATAGTGTGTTAGGTCTGCATTTTTGTCTGACCAACAGTACTCGATGGGTAATGTGGTTGATTGATTGACTGATTGACTGCTTGATTGATTTACTGATTGATTGATTGATAAGACCATCGTCATTGCACTTCAATTAGTAATCATGGGTATTCTGAACGTTTTCTTACACTGAAGATGTCAACGATAATGCGCGAACTCCGTAGCACCGGCGAGGCTTCACTATGAAATGTTGAAGATGGGTTTTAAAAAATTGTGTCGTAATTTTATTTTAATCTTTTAATTAATGAATTTACCGGGAAGCGTCTTTGCAGCCTACTTATATCGATTTTCATCTGTCAATTGTTCTTTAACGTCTAATTACTAGTTATCTTTTGTTTAAAAATGGGATTTTAAGCCGAAGCATTGACTTAATTGCACCGGGTTTTACACCATATGGCTCGGTCTCTCTCCGCAGAAATGGCACGCCACTTGCCGAGAGTATTTCACAAAGCACGAACTCCGTAGCTCCGGCAACAATCTTAGGGTCTCCGAGAGGAAATGCACTCGAGAACAGAACGACCCGGTCCGGATTCGCAACCCACGGCCATCGACTCGCAAGGCAAGGGCTTAACCATTTAGCCACAGAGAACCTTTTTATCATTCGGTTTGTCACCCACTTGCACTTGCTACATGACTAACCATTTTGTTAAATATAACATATTTTATGATGGTAATATATGGTTATCACAATGTCTAATATTAGATAATAAACTTTAGAAATTGCTTAGTCATTTCTACTACATCATGTTTGAGAATTTGATGTTTTCACATACCGCTGTGGCGACGCTTCCTGCGCTTCTGTTAGTAGATAATATAAAAGAAGATCGTGGTTAAGGTAGTCAGCCCATGACTAAGCAGGTCAAATCCGGTCTGCTAAAAGTTTGTTTGTCCCCCGAGCGGGCAGGTACTCAGAGGTCAGCAAATTCAAACCCTGTACATATGGTATTGTTATTTTCTAATATATTTCAATGGAACTCTCTGGGATATCAAATTTAGTTTAGAACCAACGTCACGGAAGAGTTCTTTAGAGATTACATCAGATCTGACAAATGTATTCAGGGAAAGCTACACGGAAGAGTTCTTTAGAGATTACATCAGATCTGACAAATGTATTCAGGAAAGCTACATACAAACCAAACACTGCCAACGCTTGCTTTGTTAAATCCAGTGGATTTTTCTTTGTCATTTATTTCTTCTATTCCTGTTGTATCTTTCAACAGAATACGTATGTATAGTGCGAATCATGGACAATGAACAAACAATCAATAAGATCATTGGAAGCCACAGAGATGTGGTTTTACAGAAGAATGCTGAAAATTCCATGGACGGCTAAAAAAACGAATGCTGAGGTTTTAAATCAGACCTGAACACAAAGAAACCTTATGAAGAATAAGAATTAGACAATCAAGGTTCTTCGACCATATAATACGAATAGAAGGTTTAGAACATTTGGTTACAATACGTAAAATTCAGGGAAGGAGAGATCGTGGAAGACAGAGGGAGAAAATGTTGGATGGTCTGCCATCATGGTTCGACAAAAGATCGACGCCAGAACAGATTACCTCCACCAATGAGAGAGAGAGAGTTGTAGAGAGATATAATCGTCAACGCCGACAGGTATGGCACTTGATTGATCTTTCAACGTTTAGGGTATGTGAAGAGTTCTGGCAAGTGTCTTCCTATATTCCTCGTTTAGGGTGTTTCCTGAAGGGTGTTTCCTACTGCGTCTAATCCCTCTTCGTGAATGACCTTTGATCTATAGACCATTGTACATGAATAGTAGTGTTCGTTGTGGTGTACTGTTGGGAAGGGGGAGACGGGGAGAGGGGGTGATAGTGTTACTTAGTCGGAACCATTTGTTTTTTGTTTGTTTAATATGCTCTAGCACTGGTGTTATTCCTACCAAGTCTTTTATTTTATATCTTATCTGTCCTTGTTATGGCCGTTACTTCTGCATCCAACGCCACGAGATTCCTATCTCTGCAACCTTTGTTGAATTTAATGATGGTCGAAAAGGTGTTCCCATATTGATATTGCTACGCATGGCTGAGGACATCAAGTTAGTTTTAAAGAATTTAGCGAAGAAGTTTGGTGCCTTTAGAAATGCTCTCGTCGAGAGCATAAATCCACACAAAAATTGGGCTATATTTGAAGATGTGGGGTGTCATGTTTAGTATTTAATTTATTGTCAATCCTGCACACGATCACCTGCTTAATTCATCCTCCGACTTTCGCTCCAAAAAACCCATGACAACACAAGTTTTAGATAAAACAGAACTGCATATCAGCATGCCTAATCTGTGGTAGTTTTTATTTGCTTTATCACTGTTCTTTTATGATATGCTGACAAGTTGTATTCATTGCGATACATGTTACGTGGTGGGTTTTTGTGTATTTTTTAATATGATACAATACGACTGTTTTTTATTTTGAAGTCGGAGGTTGAAACGGTCTTAGAAACCCGTGATGCGAATTATTTGTGAGGTTACTGCACGGTTTGAAGTTTACTTTGTTTGTGAGGTTACTACAGGAATTAGTTTACTTTGTTTGTGAGGTTACTACAGGAATTAGTTTACTTTGTTTGTGAGGTTACTGCAAAAATTAGTTTACTTTGTGATGTTACCGCAGAGTTTGCTTCTCGGCCTTTTGGCCAAGATCAAAGTGTAGCGGCCACAAGGTGAGAGCCTTCACAAAACGCCAAATGGAACAATAAACATTCTTAAACAAACCCCGAGCAGCTCTCATTCAAAAGAATGACAACGTTCGGAGTTTACACGTTCAGCCGTACTGGGGCCACACTTTGTGGCACTTTCGGGTAGGGCCCATAAAATGTCGATTTTTAAACGCTGGTAGTGCAACCCTCATTTCAAATTTTCATGATGATTGGTTGACTAGTGAGTTATACCAATACAATATCTCGAGTTATTTGGTTGACTAGCGAGTTATTTGGTTGACTAGTGAGTTATACCAACACAATATCTCGAGTTATTTGGTTGACTAGTGAGTTATACCAACACAATATCTCGAGTTATTTGGTTGACTAGTGAGTTATACAAATGCAATATCTCGAGTTATTTGGTTGACTAGTGAGTTATACAAACGCAATATCTCAAGTTATTTGGTTGACTAGCGAGTTATACAAACGCAATATCTCAAGTTATTTGGTTGACTAGCGAGTTATACAAGCGCAATATCTCAAGAGGTTATGGTTGTCTCCAAGAAACAAGAAACACCAACATGCAATATCAAAATAAATAACACAACACTGAAACAAGTCCATCGATTCAAGTATCTAGGAACATTCTTAACACCAGATGGAAGATGTACAACAGAGATTAGGAGTAGAATAGCTCAAACGAAAGCAGCTTTTATGAAAATGAAGAACACACTATGCGTGAACTCACTACCAATGACACTGCGAAAACGAGTACTCCAATGCTATATTGAAACAATTCTTATGTATGGCAGCGAATCATGGACACTGAACAAACAATCAATACGATCATTGAAGCCACAGAGATGTGGTTTTACAGAAGAATGTTGAGAATTCCATGGACAGCAAAGAAAACAAACGTGGAGGTTTTAAATCAGGTCTGCACACAAATAAACCTTATCAAAAGAATAATAATCCGACAATCAAGGTTCTTCGGGCATATAATGCGAAGAGAAGGTTTAGAACATTTGGTGACTACAGGTAAAATTCAGGAAGGAGAGATCGTGGAAGACAGAGGAGAAGATGTTGGATGGCCTGACATCATGGTTCGACAAAATATCGACGTCAGAACTGATTACATGCACCAAGCAAAGAGAGTTGTGGAGAGACATGATCGCCTACGCCGGCAGGCATGGCACTTGATTGAATATCTCAAGTTATTTGGTTGACTAGCGAGTTATACAAACGCAATATCTCAAGTTATTTGGTTGACTAGTGAGTTATACAAATGCAATATCTCGAGTTATTTGGTTGACTAGCGAGTTATACAAATGCAATATCTCAAGTTATTTGGTTGACTAGCGAGTTATACAAACGCAATATCTCAAGTTATTTGGTTGACTAGTGAGTTATACAAATGCAATATCTCGAGTTATTTGGTTGACTAGCGAGTTATACAAACGCAATATCTCAAGTTATTTGGTTGACTAGTGAGTTATACAAATGCAATATCTCGAGTTATTTGGTTGACTAGCGAGTTATACAAATGCAATATCTCAAGTTATTTGGTTGACTAGTGAGTTATACAAATGCAATATCTCGAGTTATTTGGTTGACTAGCGAGTTATACAAACGCAATATCTCAAGTTATTTGGTTGACTAGCGAGTTATACAAATGCAATATCTCGAGTTATTTGGTTGACTAGCGAGTTATACAAACGCAATATCTCAAGTTATTTGGTTGACTAGCGAGTTATACAAATGCAATATCTCGAGTTATTTGGTTGACTAGCGAGTTATACAAATGCAATATCTCAAGTTATTTGGTTGACTAGCGAGTTATACAAACGCAATATCTCAAGTTATTTGGTTGACTAGCGAGTTATTTGGTTGACTAGCGAGTTATACAAATGCAATATCTCAAGTTATTTGGTTGACTAGCGAGTTATACAAATGCAATATCTCGAGTTATTTGGTTGACTAGCGAGTTATACAAATGCAATATCTCAAGTTATTTGGTTGACTAGCGAGTTATACAAACGCAATATCTCGAGTTATTTGGTTGACTAGTGAGTTATACAAACGCAATATCTCGAGTTATTTGGTTGACTAGTGAGTTATTTGGTTGACTAGTGAGTTATACAAATGCAATATCTCAAGTTAGTACACGATATCTTCTTCAATGTATCGTTGTTGACACATTAAACAGTTTCAAGTGTTTCTCATTTCTGTTTGCTTATTGCTTCATTCCATCCACGCAATCACATGACAGTTTACATTCTTTCATTTTCCTTTCTCCTGTTTATCTTCAGATTTCCATTTATCTGTCCCAACTCCTTCTTCCATTTGCTGTTATTTGAGCAGTTGTTAGTGTCCTGTGACATTCTAAGTAAACGGCCAAGTCATCTCTATCTTCCTTTTCTGATCACGATTGGCAGTGATGTACAGTTAGTTTTCAGCCTCAACTTCTCATTCGTGATTTTGTTGTGTCTAAATTAATTTGCTGAATTTTTCTAAGACATTTATTACGAAAAGTCTCTAATTTATGTTTTCTGTCAATTTTCAGCATTCGCTAGCATATATAACAAATATTACTAGAACGTTTTCTGTTATGTTTCAGCATTCGCTAGCATATATAACAAATATTACTAGAACGTTTTCTGTTATGTTTCAGCATTCGCTAGCATATATAACAAATATTACCAGATTTTATTTCATCATTAAACAACTTATTCTGAAGCAGAAATTGGCCACCCTAACAGTCCCATGAAATTTCTTGCTCATAAGTCAGATGTCCCGTCTCCGCTGCAGCTATGCTCAAATTATCTATCAAATTTTGTTCAAGGTTCTGTAAGTGACTACGTGTGAATCTAAATCGAGGTCTAGGCTATTAGATAACCGAGTCGTCAACAGCCAGGCATTGTGGGTAGATTGTGTGGTTATCTGTGTGTATGTCTCCGATATCAGCCCAAGATGTGTTAAGTAAGGCAATGTTAACTACAACAAGTACATGAAACAAACAGCCAGTTCATTTATACAGCAGGTCTTTTCAGAATATAAAAGTGCTGATAGTCACTGTGACTCGTATATCATACACGCTACATACAGTCTATGTTATCTACGTTGTTAAGCATAACTTAATGAAGAAAGCTATGATAACGAGTAAGTAGAAGTTTCAGTTTGGAATGTCTTCATTGCACTCCGATCATGTCCATAGATGCTCTGATTATTCTGTGTTCTATAGTCGACGCTGTTTACAAAAGACATGACTTGGTGAAGCTCTTTTTTTTAGAGCAAGTTGGTTGTGTTATTAAAAACACTCGTCTACAAAGTTAGCCAATGGGTGCCGTACGTAATGAGGGCTTGTGGTTTGAGTTTTATGTTTATTAATTTGTTTTTTTTTCCAGAAGCTTCTAATACTTGTTCACTGTCCTAATGTTGTTCATTTATAGATCATATTCATTGTCTCAGTTGCTTCCTCCTGGGTTCCTTATTCATTGTCTCTGTTGCTTCCTCCTGGGTTCCTTATTCATTGTCTCTGTTGCTTCCTCCTGGGTTCCTTATTCATTGTCTCCGGGGCTTCCTCCTGGGTTCCTTATTCATTGTCTCTGGGGCTTGCTCCTGGGTTTCTTATTCATTGTCTCTGTTGCTTCCTCCTGGGTTCCTTATTCATTGTCTCAATTGCTTCCTCCTGGGTTCCTTATTCATTGTCTCCGGGGCTTCCTCCTGGGTTCCTTATTCATTGTCTCTGTTGCTTCCTCCTGGGTTCCTTATTCATTGTCTCTGTTGCTTCCTCCTGGGTTCCTTATTCATTGTCTCTGGGGCTTCCTCCTGGGTTCCTTATTCATTGTCTCTGTTGCTTCCTCCTGGGTTCCTTATTCATTGTCTCTGTTGCTTCCTCCTGGGTTCCTTATTCATTGTATCTGTTGCTTCCTCCTGGGTTCCTTATTCATTGTCTCTGTTGCTTCCTCCTGGGTTCCTTATTCATTGTCTCCAGGGCTTCTCCTGGGTTCCTTATTCATTGTCTCTGGGGCTTGCTCCTGGGTTTCTTATTCATTGTCTCTGTTGCTTCCTCCTGGGTTCCTTATTCATTGTCTCTGTTGCTTCCTCCTGGGTTCCTTATTCATTGTCTCCGGGGCTTCCTCCTGGGTTCCTTATTCATTGTCTCTGGGGCTTGCTCCTGGGTTTCTTATTCATTGTCTCTGTTGCTTCCTCCTGGGTTCCTTATTCATTGTCTCTGGGGCTTCCTCCTGGGTTTCTTATTCATTGTCTCTGGGGCTTCCTCCTGGGTTCCTTATTCATTTTCTCTGGGGCTTCCTCCTGGGTTTCTTATTCATTGTCTCTGGGGCTTCCTCCTGGGTTTCTTATTCATTGTCTCTGTTGCTTTCTCCTGGGTTCCTTATTCATTGTCTCAGTTGCTTCCCCTGGGTTCCTTATTCATTGTCTCTGTTGCTTCCTCCTGGGTTCCTTATTCATTGTCTCTGTTGCTTCCCCCTGGGTTCCTTATTCATTGTCTCTGTTGCTTCCTCCTGGGTTTCTTATTCATTGTCTCAATTGCTTCCCCTGGGTTTCTTATTCATTGTCTCTGGGGCGTCCTCCTGGGTTCCTTATTCATTGTCTCTGTTGCTTCCTCCTGGGTTTCTTATTCATTGTCTCCGGGGCTTCCTCCTGGGTTCCTTATTCATTGTCTCTGTTGCTTCCCCTGGGTTCCTTATTCATTGTATCTGTTGCTTCCCCTGGGTTCCTTATTCATTGTCTCAATTGCTTTCTCCTGGGTTCCTTATTCATTGTCTCTGTTGCTTCCCCTGGGTTCCTTATTCATTGTCTCTGGGGCGTCCTCCTGGGTTCCTTATTCATTGTCTCTGGGGCGTCCTCCTGGGTTCCTTATTCATTGTCTCTGTTGCTTCCTCCTGGGTTCCTTATTCATTGTCTCTGTTGCTTCCTCCTGGGTTCCTTATTCATTGTCTCTGTTGCTTCCTCCTGGGTTCCTTATTCATTGTCTCTGTTGCTTACCCTGGGTTCCTTATTCATTGTCTCTGTTGCTTCCCCTGGGTTCCTTATTCATTGTCTCTGTTGCTTACCCTGGGTTCCTTATTCATTGTCTCTGTTGCTTCCCCTGGGTTCCTTATTCATTGTCTCTGTTGCTTACCCTGGGTTCCTTATTCATTGTCTCTGTTGCTTCCCCTGGGTTCCTTATTCATTGACTCAATTGCTTTCTCCTGGGTTTCTTATTCATTGTCACAATTGCTTCCTCCTGGGTTCCTTATTCATTGTCTCTGGGGCGTCCTCCTGGGTTCCTTATTCATTGTCTCAATTGCTTCCCCTGGGTTCCTTATTCATTGTCTCTGTTGCTTCCCCTGGGTTCCTTATTCATTGTATCTGTTGCTTCCCCTGGGTTCCTTATTCATTGTCTCAATTGCTTTCTCCTGGGTTCCTTATTCATTGTCTCTGTTGCTTCCCCTGGGTTCCTTATTCATTGTCTCTGGGGCGTCCTCCTGGGTTCCTTATTCATTGTCTCTGGGGCGTCCTCCTGGGTTCCTTATTCATTGTCTCTGTTGCTTCCTCCTGGGTTCCTTATTCATTGTCTCTGTTGCTTCCTCCTGGGTTCCTTATTCATTGTCTCTGTTGCTTCCTCCTGGGTTCCTTATTCATTGTCTCTGTTGCTTACCCTGGGTTCCTTATTCATTGTCTCTGTTGCTTCCCCTGGGTTCCTTATTCATTGTCTCTGTTGCTTACCCTGGGTTCCTTATTCATTGTCTCTGTTGCTTCCCCTGGGTTCCTTATTCATTGACTCAATTGCTTTCTCCTGGGTTTCTTATTCATTGTCACAATTGCTTCCTCCTGGGTTCCTTATTCATTGTCTCTGGGGCGTCCTCCTGGGTTCCTTATTCATTGTCTCAATTGCTTCCCCTGGGTTCCTTATTCATTGTCTCTGTTGCTTACCCTGGGTTCCTTATTCATTGTCTCTGTTGCTTCCCCTGGGTTCTTTATTCATTGTCTCTGTTGCTTCCCCTGGGTTCCTTATTCATTGTCTCAATTGCTTGCTCCTGGGTTCCTTATTCATTGTCTCTGGGGCGTCCTCCTGGGTTTCTTATTCTCTAGGTGATCCTGTCTCTTTCGCAATATCTCCAACAGCGTCCTACAACTAACCGTACCAGTTCCATGTTGATTGATGAACCTACTTATACATCTGTTGTGCTGCTCTTATCTAGCTACTCCAATCTTCGAGTACAAACTCTTGTAACATAGCAGTTGACATGGACAAGTTGAGATAACAATCATGTTTGCGGCCACATTCTATGAGCGCGTTCAGAATGTTAGTATGGGGTCAAAGGCGCAAGGAAGCGGCGTGCCATGATTAGGGAGGTGGCTCTAATCCCTTGCTCTCACCTCCAAGTGATGACCCTGGTAACAGACGGTAGTTCCGGTCTTGCTAAGAGGGCAGGTGCCGTGGGAGAGCTACTCTGGGGCAAGTAGAGATGCAAGGTAGTGTAACAGTTTCACTGTTATGTCTAGGGGTATATTCGGGGGCAACCAAACCACCCCCTTTATTGCACTGGGTGTCCTTGAGTCTGTAGGTAAACACCTTGTTTACAAATATTTAGTTGCTGACCAGCAGTTTACTAACTCAGGACATTAGTTTATCCCATGGTATTCGGGGACTCCTTTAATCTCGGAAATCTCGAGACCAAGGTAGGGCAGCTAGGGTTTTGTTACATATATTCAGTTGAGACATAGATTTAGAGGGTAGGAAGTCAGAAATCACCGAGAGAGAACAGTTAAGCTAAAAAGAGTTGAACCAGAGGTACTGATGAGGATAGTTGAGAGTTAAGCCAGAGGTAGTGAAGCCAGAAGTAGTGAGGACAGAACCCAATGAAGAGAGCAGAAGCCAGAACGCAACAGTAGAGGTAAACACAGATAGAAAAGAGAAGTGGCAGTGATCGCATTTTTAATTGACTGACCAAGGATTTGAAGGGAAAGAGATCACCAGTGACTGACGAGCGAGGTCAGGATGTGTCCTGAGAGGAAATTGTATAGGTAAATTATATATATATATTATTCTCCGATATGAATCGAGAGGAACATTTTTCCTATATTTAGAGTGTTTCGAGAGGAACATTTTTCCTATATTTAGAGTGTTTCGAGAGGAACATTTTCACTATATATTTAGAGTGATCGAGAGGAACATTTTTCCTATATTTAGAGTGATCGAGAGGAACATTCTCACTATATTTAGAGTGATCGAGAGGAACATTCTCACTATATTTAGAGTGATCGAGAGGAACATTTTTCCTATACTTAGAGTGATCGAGAGGAACATTCTCACTATATTTAGAGTGATCGAGAGGAACATTTTCAATATATATTTAGAGTGATCGAGAGGAACATTTTCACTATATATGTCAGAGTGATCGAGAGGAACATTTTCACTATATTTAGAGTGATCGAGAGGAACATTCTCACTATATTTAGAGTGATCGAGAGGAACATTCTCACTATATTTAGAGTGATCGAGAGGAACATTTTCAATATATATTTAGAGAGATCGAGAGGAACATTTTCACTATATATGTCAGAGTGATCGAGAGGAACATTTTCACTATATTTAGAGTGATCGAGAGGAACATTTTC
Source organism: Arion vulgaris (assembly GCA_020796225.1). Taxonomy (NCBI): domain Eukaryota; kingdom Metazoa; phylum Mollusca; class Gastropoda; order Stylommatophora; family Arionidae; genus Arion; species Arion vulgaris. The sequence continues at coordinate 87,434,664 of CM036756.1, forward strand.
ACTATATATTTAGAGTGATCGAGAGGAACATTTTCACTATATATTTCAGAGTGATCGAGAGGAACATTTTCCCTATATTTAGAACTTTTATATAGAAATTGCCAGCCGGTAACTTTCCAAATTACAGTGGAAGAATTGAGCCAGTATGAAGACAAATTCTAGGACAAGCTTAATATTACGGGTTGGTTATTGGTTATTGGTTATTGGTTACTAAACTGACGTCATTGCACTCCGGGCAAACCATAGGTGCTCAGTCTCCCCAACAGATATCGAAGAGTATGCATACTGATGGTTCCTGTGGCTCGCTGATTAAACACACCTCTCACTCTGCCTCTCAGGCATCCAGTTCGACTTGAACAAAGGGTAATTCCAAACTGCTTAAATCGCTTGATCGATTCAACATCGATTTTAGTGTCCTCATCCAACAGAGAGTCTCGAAGAGACCGAAGAATATCCCCTTATCCATCTTCAACTCCCCAACAATCGATGCTGTTGATGCAAGCCTGTCCGCCTCTCATTACCGTAAACACCCGCATGCCCAGGACAGTATATCCACGTAAGCCGCTGGAGGTTAGAAACTTCTATAGACGACATCCACTCATACCGAAACCTGCCCTTCTGGATCTTGTGAAGCATCGACTGAGAGTCAGATACAACAACAGCCCCAGTAAATGAAGTCCCAGAAATCCAATGGAGGGCAGCAGTAACGGCCTCAACCTCCATCCTCATACTAGAAGTAGTTGTCCTGTATGCCCCACTTCGCTCTGCAACAACCCTACCATGCGCATTAGCCAAGAAACCCCAGCCGGATTTCTCACCACGTTGAACCGACCCATCGGTATATACAACAACAACATCATCATTACGGGTTAATGAACTAGAGTGTTAAATTAGGTCAATTGTGTTAGGATAGCGTGTTAATGTGTAATTGAAACCTTTCTTGTGTATATTTAGGTGTAATAATTTACCAGTTGTGCATATAATGTATTATGACGATAAATTGTCTTGTTATAATGCGAGTCCCTGAGGACTCCTGAGGGTTGACTTAATACATTGCTAATTTAGCAGAAACTTTTGTTATCTAGTTAGTGTTATTTTCTATAGTCATTTATGTTTTATGTAAAGAGAGTGTCTGTGGTTCGGGTGACCTTTCTGTAGCCATTTCACGGGTTGTATTTTTTTCTATTCTATTTCCTTTCTCCTTGTCTTATTGTTTTCTTTTTCTTTCCTTTCTGGGGCCTTGTACCAGCTGGTCTGTTACAGTAGTCATGCTTGATGGGATCCGCTCTCAACACAGACGAGCGAACTCCCAGAGTGACTATTAATGCTCGCCTCTCCCGGCCGATGGGAAAAGCTAGAAGGATACATGTGGAACCTTGCGAGGCGGAACTCGGAGCCCGCGCATTCTCTCTCTTTATGCACTACTCTTGAGCCGATGAGGATGCAGGGTGATGAGTTGGGCCGCACGTTGGTCCACATGGGTCAAAAGTCAAAACCATCGAAGGGACGTTGACCTGAGTGTGGCGAAATTCGGAGTCCACGCATCCTCTCTCTTGATCCGCCTCTCTAGAGCCGATGGGCATGCTGGGTGCTGAGTTAAGTTGCATGTGGGCATCATGGGGCGAAACTCGGATTTTACCCCTTCGAAGTCGGACAGATCAGTGGAAATTGACGGAAATGGTGAAGTGGGCACCAGGGCAGAGCGAGCACGCATACAGACGTTGCAAGGGTGGCACCACATGGGGCAAAACCCCTGACCCCATCTCATGGGTGGGGGACCGGGTTGAGTCACAGATGGTGACAGCCCAGGCAAATGTGGGCACGACATGGAAGGCACGAAAAATGTGAGCACGAAAAAAGTCGATGGGGACAGGGCATCAGAGCAGAGCTAGCACGCACGCTGGCAAAATCATAGTGGGCCCCATCGAGGGCAGGCCGGCACGGCAAGAGGTGTGCATCCACACACATGAGTAGAACTGGAAAACCCAGCAGAGGCTAAACCAGTGCAAGCGTGGCAGCGGCAAGTGCGGCTGCGACAAGCAGAGTGTGCGTCCCACCCAAATGTACAGAACAATTGGAAAGCCCAGCAGAGGTAAAGCCAGTGCGCGTTTTCGTTCGTAGGGAACTACTGCTGCCTTGTAGTTTTGATTGGTGACAATCAAAGTCTAGCGGAGCAAACCGCAAACAAACCTGAACGGGCGGCAAACCAAGGTGTTCATTAAAACGACCGGTTTTGCTGGGCAGATGGCGTTCATAGGCCCGGGAGGACAGGCCGTCTAAGGGTCGCTGCCCTGAAAGAAAATAGCAACCCACTGCCTTGTGGGTTACGACTGGGGACAGTCAAAGGCTAGCGGAGAGCGAACCACACACAATAATTGGCTGAAATCGAACACCCCACCCAAGGATAAGCAACTGTGCTCCAATAGGTGCTGAAGGCTGGTGCACGTACATTATGTTCTGATGTTTGGCTGTTTATATATCGCAATAGAATGTTAAAAACTAGCCTAGAACGATCGAGGAAGAAGAATAAAGAATGTTAGTACCATCCATTGACTGATCCATCGATATAGGGTCTGAGGCAGCCAGCATGTCGGTGCTTTAATTGCCCGAACTCCCATGTGACATGGAACCAAGACGAATGTAATTCTGGGAAGAGTGAGAGAAGGATGAAGAGAAAGTATCAGGGTGAGGTTGGACCTCGACAAATTATGATGGTCCATCAGTTACTATAGTAGTTGCTTGTTGCTTATAACACAATGTTTTTTTTCTCTCTCTCTCGATTCTTCTTCTTCATCTCCAAGCATAAGACATCACCAATTTCCTCCACTCAAATCTCACTTGAGCAAGCCAGCTTAGCTCATTCCAGTACTTTCCCTCCGCTTCTATTTCTCGTCTACAGTTTGTCTCCATGTCTCTCTAGATCGTCCCTACCTCTCTGTCTACAGTTTGTCTCCATGTCTCTCTAGATCGTCCCTACCTCTCTGTCTACAGTTTGTCTCCATGTCTCTCTAGATCGTCCCTACCTCTCTGCCTCCCGGATTCACATTTGAGTGCCTTATATTCTGGGTTCTTAATGTATGTCTCAACCACTTTCTAATTCCCCAAGCTATTCCCGAAGCTATTCCCTGAAGCTATTCCCGAAGCTATTCCCCAAGCTATTCCCGAAGCTATTCCCAAGCTATTCCCCAAGCTATTCCCCAAGCTATTCCCCAAGCTATTCCCCAAGCTATTCCCCAAGCTATTCCCAAAAGCTATCTGCAGGTTGGGTTCGAGATAATAACCCAAATCTTGACAAATTATTTGGTTACATACACTGCAAAGAAAAACGAATATAATGTTAGGAATAATTTCAGCAATATATTCCATTCGGGTGGCTTAGTCAAAGAAAATACCCAACAATATCAATGTTACTGTTAAGCCTCTGATAAGCATTCATTTGTATGCGGGCGCCATGTTGGTTTAGCTGTACCAGAAGTTAATTCTGAGTGCAATTAATGAACATAAATAAGTGATATGCTGGTCTTATTAAATGTGGTAGAGTAGCTTTCAATGCAATAAAATGTCACAATAAGTAATATTATATAAAAGAAGTAACAACAGATGGTGTTTAATTAAATGATAATACAAGTTATGAGACAAACATTTCAAACTGTTTTAATAGCAAGCAACATACAGCTTACCTTCATATATATATCTCTATATTTACATCTTTACAAGTTGGTATATTTACATCTTTACAAGTTGGTATATTTACATCTTTACAAGTTGGTATATTTACATCAACGAATCATTTACTGTGGTTGATGGTTACGTCCTTTAGGATATGCCACAATTTTCATTTTCATATTTACATCTATACAAGTCGGTATTATGTACACATTCACAAGTTGTTTTATAAACATTCGACAACTGTGCGTACATGTAAAAAACACAATATTTTCAAGGACACCTAACTCACGTATGTATAACCGTGGCCCCCAGTAACATTAGTCCGACGAGCTCAGGTAAACATTTTCAGAAACCAGACCTGCACATTTCACATGAACCTCGCATTTTAGTATTGTTGCATAAGATGGGATTTATTTTAAAAACAACACAACATGCAAAAACTCGGTTATATTATGTTACAAATTAAATTTAGCAATAAGGAATATCAGTATTGTCAAGACTTTTCATCAATAAATAACTATGAACTCAACAAAGTGAGTAAAATTGCAATAAATGTACAGTGTTCTATCCAAAATATATAAAAATCAGCCCCCATCAAACAGGAATTTCAGATTTTTCAGCTAAGCTATTCGGCCTTCTGTTACCGGGAGCTGCAGTATAACATACTAGTGCGTGTCACTTGGATTTTTTAAAATATGTTATGTTTTTAAAGCAAGCTTTGTAACAGGTATGTTATATTGTGGAGAAGAAACACGGTTGGAGGGACATTTCACAGGTAAATGCTATACAATGTACCTGATCGAAAAAAAAACCAGACAATAGTGACAGATCCTTTACAGGACTTGACCATCAACCACAGTAAACGAGTCGTTGATTTTCTAGGCACCAGTTATACGTTCAGTAGTTTACCGTTGCTTTCTTAACGGTGAGGTTTATTTTTACTGATCGCAAAAATCCACGGAAACGAATTGGCTTCCAAATTTCCCACCGCGGAGTTTGAACCAAGTACGCTTGGGTTGTGATGGAGCTCACTACCGCTTTGCAGTGTCCATTAATAGCATCTGGCACTATATTAATACGAGTAATGCACTTAACTACTTATGACACCATTTGCTAACTGAGTTAGTCTGACCTCTGAGAATATCATACATGAAGTATATACACATTGACTTATCTGATATTTGACACAGTTGGTCCGATGTGCATATAAGTATGTCTGTGTGTGTAGTGTGTTTAGTTTATATGATGATATGTGAACATTCTAATATGGAGGGCAGATGGGCACCATTTTGTCTGAACTAGATACGGTTAGATTTATGTTCCAGAAGAATTGTTGTTTCAAATTTGATATAATCCAAAAATACCTAATACTGAGATCACAGAGGCATTGACTGTGATAGCTCTGCTATGGGCGGCTTGGATAGTTCTGCGGTGGACTGTGGATGGCAGAAGAATGTTTGGACGTCCAAGGAGAAGAACGGTAGAAAGAAAGTTGAAATAGTGTGACCTGTTGTTGGAAAAATGAATAGAAGGGCAGCAGTACAGCAACAATGGAAACCTTTTGTGGAAGTCGTATGTGTCAAACGGAAACAGAAAGAGGTTATTGATAGACAGAGCTCACGTGATGCGCAGACATCAACAATATCAGCGAGGACATAGAAAAAGTAGAGATGGAGATGGTTCGAATAGATGTTAAGAACACAGAAGACCAGACACACACACATACATACATATGGCTCTGATGTTAAGAACACAGAAGACCAGACACACACACATACACACATATGGCTCTGATGTTAAGAACGCAGAAGACCAGACACACACACATACACACATATGGCTCTGATGTTAAGAACGCAGAAGACCAGACATACACACATATGGCTCTGATGTTAAGAACGCAGAAGACCAGACACACACACATACACACATATGGCTCTGATGTTAAGAACGCAGAAGACCAGACACACACACATACACACATATGGCTCTGATGTTAAGAACGCAGAAGACCAGACACACACACATACACACATATGGCTCTGATGTTAAGAACACAGAAGACCAGACACACGCACACATACGCACATATGGCTCTGATGTTAAGAACACAGAAGACCAGACACACGCACACATACGCACATATGGCTCTGATGTTAAGAACACAGAAGACCAGACACACGCACACATACGCACATATGGCTCTGAAATGGAATCCGGGAGATAAGAAGGGGTAGAGGTGGGGGAGATAATGTAGAGAAATATGATGGTGAACTGTAGACAAAGAGAACTAGAAGACACAAGACTCGAACATAAGAGAGTTGTGAGTTCAATCCCACGCTCGACGTTCCACGCGTGGAAAGGAATTGGTCTTCCTACCGACTGCTTACTAGGGCTTAGAAATGTGAAGTCGCATTCACTTCAGATCCTAAGCTCTGTAAAGGCTTCGGGAACATGTGTTCTATTAATAACTTTTTAACGTGCTCAAATTGTACATATGACTCACGTTTTATCGTCCATCTCCGACCGGATTGTAATAATCGTCCATCTCCGATCGGATTGTAATAACCGTCCATCTCCGATCGGATTGTAATAACCGTCCATCTCAGATCGGATTGTAATAACCGTCCATCTCCGATCGGATTGTAATAACCGTCCATCTCCGATCGGATTGTAATAATCGTCCATCTCCGATCGGATTGTAATAACCGTCCATCTCCGATCGGATTGTAATAACCGTCCATCTCCGATCGGATTGTAATAACCGTCCATCTCCGATCGGATTATAATAACCGTCCATCTCCGATCGGATTGTAATAACCCTCCATCTCCGATCGGATTGTAATAATCGTCCATCTCCGATCGGATTGTAATAACCGTCCATCTCCGATCGGATTGTAATAACCGTCCATCTCCGATCGGATTGTAATAACCGTCCATCTCAGATCGGATTGTAATAACCGTCCATCTCCGATCGGATTGTAATAACCGTCCATCTCCGATCGGATTGTAATAACCGTCCATCTCCGATCGGATTGTAATAACCGTCCATCTCCGATCGGATTGTAATAACCGTCCATCTCCGATCGGATTGTAATAACCGTCCATCTCAAGCGATGAGGACAACAGCCTCCGGCGTGTGTTGGTTTTCTCTGGTGTGTGTGTAAATGAATGTAGAGTCCAATCCTGAAACATGATCTCCTACAACAGACATACATAATCAAGGTTGCAATCCTGAAATACGATCTCCTACAACAGACATACATAATCAAGGTTGCAATCCTGAAATACGATCTCCTACAACAGACATACACAATCAAGGTTGCAATCCTGAAACATGATCTCCTACAACAGACATACATAATCAAGGTTGCAATCCTGAAATACGATCTCCTACAACAGACATACACAATCAAGGTTGCAATCCTGAAATACGATCTCCTACTGTATCAGTATAGCTTGCCTAGCTACTGCTTCTTGGCTCTGATATCCTCGGTCACTGCACCATTTAAAATGTATCAGGGTAACCTCCTGATAATGATCCTGTCTTGACTTATTCTTCTATCCTTTGTGTAACCGTATAGGGTTTCATGCCTGTCTGATATACATAATTATTCTATTTTCCTGCTGACTATCAACTTTCACGTTTGTCTGACCACACAACAATATACTAACACGTGGTTCTTGAATAGTTATCTATGGGAGAATCAAACAAAGGTGGTTCTCCGTTTTTATTAAAACGACAATTCTACAAAATATTGACACAAATTCATACTTAAAACATTTTACTGTAATGTTAAATCAAATGACCCTGAAATACAATGATACAAAATAAAAGACACTCCTAACTAAATCTGTTCATTAATGAAGCGCCTCTGTCCAACGCCTGGCTGACGAGAACCTGGAATATTTTATACTGATGTCTTGAGCTTCCATCAACTGATATGCACGTGGTAAATGAGAATATACAGGAATATTCTTCAAACTGGCTGTTTTGGCTTTCATCAACTATCATCTACTGATTCACACGTGGCAAAAATGAGAATACACTAGAAATTATTCCACAAACTGGCTGTCATAGCTTCCATCAACTGATATGCACGTGGTAAATGAGAATATACAGGAATATTCTTTCAAACTGGCTGTCATAGCTTCCATCAACTGATATGCACGTGGTAAATGAGAATATACAGGAATATTCTACAAACTGGCTGTTTTGGCTTTCATCAACTATCATCTACTGATTCACACGTGGCAAATGAGAATACACTCGAAATTATTATTCACTCGACTACCTGTATCGAATTCCTCACTGGACGAACTACCTTGTTCCACCCCTATCTGACGACAGACCGTCCCTCCTTGCTAACTTCTCGGGGTCTCCTCTGTCTCTATCCGAATCGCCTATCTAAAGTCTTCTGGCAACTGTCCCTCTGTCAAGTCTCTGTGAAGATGTTCTGCCTTGAATCTACAATGTGTATTCTATTTATCCCTGGCAATTTTCTTTGTTTCTAAATCAGTCATTGTCCTAGAATATTTCTCACGGTCAAATCTATTTTGTTGGCCTGGGAGAAACCCAGCTAATTTGACAATCGTGACCGGACAATCACCCAGACGTTCAAAAAAATAATACAATTAACCTCTCTGGCTCCAGGAAAGAAAAAACAGGGCATAAATTCTTCTCCTAGTTAAGACAACGTCTCTTTGCTAACCTATCTGGTCTGTAATTATTTGTTCCACGCCAAGGTATATTGTTACCCCTTTTAATTGAAAATACGTGCCTATTTGTAGCTTGGGACTAGGGAAAAACCTGGTGTCATATTCCCTGCTACACTACAACAGACATACATAATCAAGGTTGCAATCCTGAAACACGATCTCCTACAACAGACATACATAATCAAGGTTGCAATCCTGAAACATGATCTCCTACAACAGACATACATAATCAAGGTTGCAATCCTGAAACACGATCTCCTACAACAGACATACACAATCAAGGTTGCAATCCTGAAACATGATCTCCTACAACAGACATACATAATCAAGGTTGCAATCCTGAAACATGATCTCCTACAACAGACATACATAATCACGGTTGCAATCCTGAAACATGATCTCCTACAACAGACATACATAATCAAGGTTGCAATCCTGAAACATGATCTCCTACAACAGACATACATAATCAAGGTTGCAATCCTGAAACATGATCTCCTACAACAGACATACATAATCACGGTTGCAATCCTGAAACATGATCTCCTACAACAGACATACATAATCAAGGTTCCAATCCTGAAACATGATCTCCTACAACAGACATACATAATCAAGGTTGCAATCCTGAAACATGATCTCCTACAACAGACATACATAATCAAGGTTGCAATCCTGAAACATGATCTCCTACAACAGACATACACAATCAAGGTTGCAATCCTGAAACATGATCTCCTACAACAGACATACACAATCAAGGTTGCAATCCTGAAACACGATCTCCTACAACAGACATACATAATCAAGGTTGCAATCCTGAAACATGATCTCCTACAACAGACATACATAATCAAGGTTCCAATCCTGAAATACGATCTCCTACAACAGACATACATATTGCAATCCTGAAACACGATCTCCTACAACAGACATACACAATCAAGGTTGCAATCCTGAAACATGATCTCCTACAACAGACATACACAATCAAGGTTGCAATCCTGAAACATGATCTCCTACAACAGACATACACAATCAAGGTTGCAATCCTGAAACATGATCTCCTACAACAGACATACATAATCAAGGTTGCAATCCTGAAACATGATCTCCTACAACAGACATACATAATCAAGGTTCCAATCCTGAAATACGATCTCCTACAACAGACATACATATTGCAATCCTGAAACACGATCTCCTACAACAGACATACACAATCAAGGTTGCAATCCTGAAACATGATCTCCTACAACAGACATACACAATCAAGGTTGCAATCCTGAAACATGATCTCCTACAACAGACATACACAATCAAGGTTGCAATCCTGAAACACGATCTCCTACAACAGACATACATAATCAAGGTTGCAATCCTGAAACATGATCTCCTACAACAGACATACATAATCAAGGTTGCAATCCTGAAACATGATCTCCTACAACAGACATACACAATCAAGGTTGCAATCCTGAAATACGATCTCCTACAACAGACATACACAATCAAGGTTGCAATCCTGAAACATGATCTCCTACAACAGACATACATAATCAAGGTTCCAATCCTGAAACATGATCTTCTACAACAGACATACACAATCAAGGTTGCAATCCTGAAACACGATCTCCTACAACAGACATACATAATCAAGGTTGCAATCCTGAAATATGATCTCCTACAACAGACATACATAATCAAGGTTGCAATCCTGAAATATGATCTCCTACAACAGACATACATAATCAAGGTTGGACGTGTGGGCACTGTGTGTTCTGTCTTTTCGTCCAGTTCGTTTCCGAGACAAAAAACCGAGTTGTCGTCAGGACTAGATACTCGATCTAACCTCATTTGAAATCAGAGATCACTGGAAAATATCCCGCTTGATTTACATGAGACTCGAACCTAGTCTTTTTGTGGCTTAGCGCATACAATACGACAAGCCACATGGCAAACCTTTCTGGTAGCACCAATTGTACACAAACTACTACATCGCAAAACAAAACAATAAACACTGGCCTACTTTACTTTCTATTTATAGTATTTCTATGGCATCAAATTGGAGCTTAGGTGATGTGAGAAATTTGGTTTCATTGTGTAATTAAACTCCAGATCTCTAGTCTACGAAGCAAGTGTACTAATCACTATTCTTTCGATGCTCTACTGTACGTATGCAAAATGAAAATCGTGCCATATCCTTTACAGGACGTAGCCATCAACCACAGTAAACGAGTCGTTGATTTTCTAGGCACTACTTATACGTTCAGTAGTTTGCCATTGCTTTCTGAACGGTGTGCGTTTACTAGAGTTAAAACGATTAGAATTCATTTTTTTTCCGATCCAGAAGCACTTGAGCTTTCTACTCTTCGGCTCGGTGACATGGACATCGTAAATCTGGAAAACATGTGGCTTTTCTGCCTGCCCGCGGAATTAAACCGCACTCACGGGAAGCTTGTCACCCGTCATCCAACGCGATACGAACACGCTGGGCAGGCGAGTTATTAAAATTCATTAACTTTCTGATCTTATATTTGACACAGCTAGACCGAAGCTGGTGCCGTCTGGGGCTTAGGGGATAGGAACTCGGTCTATTAACCCCGACGTTCTGAGTTCGAATCACGTTGCGGACAATTTGGTTGCAAATTGTTTCACGTGGATTTTTATAAAAGGACGATGGCACCACCGTTCAGAAAGCAATGGCAAACTACTGAACGTAATAATGCCTAGAAAAATCACAAACAGCGTTAAAAAGCTGGGGTTGATTCGCAAAGTCGTGTAAAGGATATGCAATTAACTTTAGACCGAGGCTGCAGTACACATAGACACACACATCCTCGTGCACCACGCTGTCCGGTTATTCCTGGTCTTGCAATGGTCGGCAAAGTGCCAGTTTATGTTTGTGTTGGAATACAAAGTCAGTGCACATTATATCATCATTTTATTAATGTTATTTCTTGAACAATTCTGCTAATATAATCTATTCAAATGTCGCTGTCACTAAACAGCTGTTTCTTTTGTAATAATAGCCGTCCATCGCAAGCGATGATGACAACAATCTCAGACGTGTACTGTTGCACCTCTCTGGTGTGTGCGGAGGTGACTGTAGAGCCCAATCCTAGAACAGAATCCCGACCACAGGTGGGGCATACATGATCAAGGTTAGACATGTGCGTGTTGTGTGCTCTGTCTTTTCGCGCTGCTCGTTTCTCTGTGACTCAACAATACGATGATTCTCAGCTATTCGGGTTCCTCTTTTGTTGGTACAGCGCCACATTTGGCGATCTTGCGCAAGGGATTCCCAGCACGTATTGTCTATATCGAAGCATTTCAGAGACACTTTAAGTGTGTCTTTAAAGCGTTTTTTCTGTCCACCTGCTAAACGTCTGCCCCTTCAAGCTCGCCATACATCAACTGTTTTGGGATGCGTTTAGTTGTCTGAAACTGTAGCTTGCGCTGTATTTGGATTATAGTGAGGAAAAGTTGCGCTATTCGTCAACCTCACTCTCTCGTCCAGGACTATCTGTATCCAGGGGCAAGACAAGTCAAGACGACTGGAGATAGTGCCAGATGCAGTGGATGACCAGGGCTTTCTAAAGTGCCTCGCCGTGCTCTATGCGGTCCACAACGCTCTGCTGTGATCCGCCTTTCTAACCGTTGAGCCAACTAGTGGCCTCATCCGCGAAGTCAGCCGGATCCAGTCTTTGCATGCACAGGCAGACAGTGCCTAGATTACCGATGCTGCTAGACCCATCGGTTTCTCTCACCTGGTTTGACCACCGAATAGGCGATGTAACCGTTGTAGTCGCTGTGCATGTTACAGCTAAACTACAGGCAAGAGTTGTGTGTTGTAGTCACGTTACAACTATTGTTCCGGCTGCCCTGCTGTGTGTAAGTTTACATTTCCAGAAGCGGCGCGATGGCGGTAGGATAGACCTGTCCTGGCATGTGTCTGTCCGAAAAATTACTGGACAATTCTCTTGTCCCAAGGTGTGCTGGTATTTTCATCAGCACATAACAGGAACCTTTGCAGACAACACACTGACGCTTTTAACAGGTTCCGTACGTGACCTTGACCTTCCTTGACCTTCCTGGTGATGCGTGAAGTGTTTCTTTTGTTGGGTGGAATCGCGTGGTAGTTTTCAGCGCTTGGCGTTAATTGAAAATTGTTATCGATAACTGGTGTCGACTAGAAACACGATCTTATTTTCTATTTACACTGTAGTAGAATATAATTGATGATGATTGTAACACAATTACACCTTGAGTTCTTTCACTGCTTATACACAACCGAATAATGATATAAATATATATGTACTCCGTTTAGAATTTACACAGATTAATTAATTTTTTTAAAAGTTCAAGAGCAAACATGTTTCTTTTGTAGCACACAGTCAAACGATGCATATCTGTCTAAATGTTTCTCAATGAGATTCGAAACAATATACTTCAAGAATAATATTCGTTCTATAAACAATATTTTAGTCCCGCATGGCTGGACCCACAAATTGACAGCTATTGCTAGTTTATGTCTGTGTTTGTTGTGATACTATTACAACTTTCTTGGACTGAGACACGCCACTGCGCTATTGTAACCTAAGATAGTGGACAGTCTATTTTAGTTACATTGGGACAATGTGTCTTTCTTTGACTTCTTCTTTCTTCTTTCGATCGTTCTAAAGCCATTTTTATCATTCTATTGTGATATATAAACAGCCAAACATCAGAACGTAATGTACGTGCACCAACCTTCAGCACCTATTGGAGCACAGTTGCTTATCCTTGGGTGGGGTGTTCGATTTCAGCCAGCGTTTATGTGCGGTACGCTTTCCGCTAGCCCTTGGCTGTCCCCAGCCGATAACTCACAAGGCAGCGGGTTCTCATTTTCTTTCAGGGCAGCGACCCTTAGACGGCCTGCTCTCCCGGGCTTATGAGCGCCATCTGTCCAGCAAAACCGGTCATTTTAAGGAACACCTTGGTTTGCCGCCCGTTCAGGTTTGTGTACGGTTTGCTCCGTTAGGCTTTGATTGTCCCCAATCAAACTACAAGGCAGCAGTAGTTCCTGCGAGCGGAAACGCGCACTGGCTTTACCTCTGCTGGGCTTTCCAGTTGTTCTGCACATTTGGATGGGACGCACACCCTCTTGCCTGCAATGCTTACCGCTGCCGCGCTTGCCGTTCTTGCACTGGTTTTGCCTCTGCTGGGCTTTCTAGTTGTTCTGCTCATGTGGGTGGGACGCGCACCCTCTTGCCTGCCATGCTCGCCGCTGCAGTGCTTGCCTCGCTTTCCGCGCTTGACGTGCCGACATTTTTCGTGCCATCGGTGTCGTGCTCACATTTGCCTGGGCTGTCACCGTCTGTGACTCAACCCGGTCCCCCACCCATGAGATGGGGTCACGGGTTTCGCCCCATGTGGTGCCACCCTTGCAACGTTCGTATGCGAGATCGCTCTGCCCTTGTACCTACCTCACCATTTCCGTCAATTCCCACTAGGTTTGTCTGACTTCGAGGGGGCAACAACCGAGTTTCGCCCCATGATGCCCACGTGCAACTCAACTCGATTCCCTGCATAGTCATCAGCTCTAGAGTAGTGGCTAAGGAGAGCATGCTTGGGCTCGAATTTCGCCACACGCGGGTCAACGTCTCTTCGATGGCTTTGGGTCGTGCCCCCATCTCTGTGATGGGAGCCAGTGCGTTGACCTATGTGGCCCAGCTTGCGGTTCAACTCGGCACCCAGCATACTCATCGGCTCTAGAGGGGGCTCAAGAGAGAGAATGCGCGGGCTCGAGTTCCGCCCGCGAGGCTCCACATATATCCTTCTAGCTTTTCCCGTCGACCAGAAGAGGCGAGCATTAATAGTCACCCTGGGAGTTCGCTTGTCTATGTTGCGAGCGGATCCCATCAAGCATGACTACCTTTGCATCTCTACTTGCCCCAGAGTAGCTCTCCCACGGCACCTGCCCTGTTAGCCAGACCGGAACTACCGTCTGTTACCAGGGTCAGCACTTGAGAGCAGGGGATTAGAGCCATCTCCCTAATCCTGGCACGCCGCTTCCTTGCGCCTTTGACCCCTTTCTTGGACTGAGACACGCCACTGCACTATTGTAACCTAAGACAGTAGATCGTCTATCTTAGTTAGATTGGGACATGGTGTCTGTCTTGAACTGAGACACACCACTGCGCTATTGTAACCTAAGACAGTAGACCATCTATCTTAGTTAGATTGGGACATGGTGTCTGTCCTGAACTGAGACACGCCACTGCGCTATTGTAACCTAAGACAGTAGACCGTCTATCTTAGTTAGATTGGGACATGGTGTCTGTCTTGAACTGAGACACACCACTGCGCTATTGTAACCTAAGACAGTAGACCGTCTATCTTAGTTAGATTGGGACATGGTGTCTGTCTTGAACTGAGACACACCACTGCGCTATTGTAACATAAGACAGTAGACCATCTATCTTAGTTACATTGGGACATGGTGTCTGTCTTGAACTGAGACACACCACTGCGCTATTGTAACCTAAGACAGTAGACCATCTATCTTAGTTAGATTGGGACATGGTGTCTGTCTTGGAACTAATATGATCTTTAACTAGTCCTAAAAATGATTGTCTATCTTGTTGGATTATATTGTTGGATTATATTGTTGGACTATATTGTTGGACTATATTGTTGGACTATATTGTTGGACTATATTGTTGGACTATATTGTTGGACTATATTGTTGGACTATATTGTTGGACTACATTGTTGGACTATATTGTTGGACTATATTGTTGGACTATATTGTTGGACTATATTGTTGGACTATATTGTTGGACTATATTGTTGGACTATATTGTAGTATGGTTCTTGTATTGTCTGGGAATGTGGTCTGGTACAGAAAGGGACATGCCATTGTGTTAAAATTAAAGACGACATAACTCTTAACTTGTTCCATATCATGAATAGTAACGAGTTCTGGCCCCTATAATTTCATCCCAAAAAAGTTTTATGTTTACGTTGTTTGAGCTAAGTATCACATTAATATGTAGCACCCATTTCACTATATATTTGGTATCACATTAATATGTAGCACCCATTACACTATATATTTGGTATCACATTAATATGTAGCACCCATTACACTATATATTTGGTATCACATTAATATGTAGCACACATTACACTATATATTTGGTATCACATTAATATGTAGCACCCATTACACTATATATTTGGTATCACATTAATATGTAGCATCAATTACACTATATATTTGGTATCACATTAATATGTAGCACACATTACACTATATATTTATATTTATAGCTACGATACAAACGGGGAAGGTTTAGTACAGATAGAAAGTTTTATGTGACAAGCTTCAATAACTGCCGGTGATGAAATTGGCACACATGCTGTCAAACTGTCAATGCGCCACTATAGCGGTCCATGGTAAGAATTGAGTTAAAAGCACACAGTAATGTATCGCTAATACATCACCGTTGTTAATGATCTCATCTTGTTAGGTCATGCATCGACACGCTGAGAAGTAGCTAGTACATCACCGTTGTTAATGATCTCATCTTGTTAGGTGATGCATCGACACGCTGAGAAGTCGCTAGTACATCACTGTTGTTAATGATCTCATCTTGTTAGGTGATGCATCGACACACTGAGAAGTCGCTAGTACATCACTGTTGTTAATGATCTCATCTTGTTAGGTGATGCATCGATACGCTGAGAGGTAGCTAGTACATCACCGTTGTTAATGATCTCATCTTGTTAGGTGATGCATCGACACGCTGAGAAGTAGCATGGACCTAAGAATGACCTTTAAGTCTAGACAATTACACTTAGCTAACAGCAGTTTCTAAATTGTAATATATAAAGTTGAAATATATAAAGTTGTAATATATAAAATTGTAATATATAAAATTGTAATATATAAAATTGTAATATATAAAATTGTAATATATAAAATTGTAATATATAAAATTGTAATATATAAAGTTGTAATATATAAAATTGTAATATATAAAATTGTAATATATAAAATTGTAATATATAAAGTTGTAATATATAAAATTGTAATATATAAAATTGTAATATATAAAATTGTAATATATAAAGTTGTAATATATAAAATTGTAATATATAAAATTGTAATATATAAAATTGTAATATATAAAATTGTAATATATAAAATTGTAATATATAAAATTGTAATATATAAAATTGTAATATATAAAATTGTAATATATAAAGTTGTAATATATAAAATTGTAATATATAAAATTGTAATATATAAAATTGTAATATATAAAATTGTAATATATAAAATTGTAATATATAAAGTTGTAATATATAAAATTGTAATATATAAAATTGTAATATATAAAATTGTAATATATAAAGTTGTAATATATAAAATTGTAATATATAAAGTTGTAATATATAAAGTTGTAATATATAAAATTGTAATATATAAAATTGTAATATATAAAATTGTAATATATAAAATTGTAATATATAAAATTGTAATATATAAAGTTGTAATATATAAAGTTGTAATATATAAAATTGTAATATATAAAATTGTAATATATAAAATTGTAATATATAAAATTGTAATATATAAAATTGTAATATATAAAATTGTAATATATAAAATTGTAATATATAAAGTTGTAATATATAAAATTGTAATATATAAAATTGTAATATATAAAATTGTAATATATAAAGTTGTAATATATAAAATTGTAATATATAAAATTGTAATATATAAAATTGTAATATATAAAATTGTAATATATAAAATTGTAATATATAAAGTTGTAATATATAAAATTGTAATATATAAAATTGTAATATATAAAATTGTAATATATAAAATTGTAATATATAAGTTAAATATAATTTATATAAAATTGTAATATATAAATTGTAATATATAAAATTGTAATATAATGAATATATAAATTGATTTCAACCTCTGAAGTCGGAGAAGGCATGCCTGTATGGCGGGGGACACTGATAACAAGGACAGCAGGTACCACGAAAAATTAGCCAGACGCGCCATACCAGGCGCCCTAACTAGGCTGGAATTCATAGCTGGTAAACGTGAAGAAGAAAAGCTTAGTTTTGTCCAGTCAACTCTATCCTACATGTTCTTCTTCTAATATATCCTACATGTTCTTCTTCTAATCTATCCTACATGTTCTTCTTCTAATATATCCTACATGTTCTTCTTCTAATATATCCTACATGTTCTTCTTCTAATATATAAATGTCATATTAAATTGTTTACAGTATGAAATGCTGTTTTGTTTACTTGTTGTCATGTGAACAACGTGTATCACATTCCTCTTCTATGTCAGCACTGGTTCAAGTTGACCTGTCAATCAAGAACTAGTAAACGATCAACTGTCAATCAAGAGCTGCTTGTTTTCATAAAGTATTGACTCTAGCACATTCTTTACATTTCTCTACCAGTAACACAACATGGTTGGTGTACACGTAGCAATGCAAATGTCTGTCTCTATCTGTCTGTCTCTCTTTCTCTCTCTCTTCTGTCTATTTGTCTCTCTCGGTACCTCTATTTCGATGTCTGTCTTTATCTCTGTCTCTCTCTGTCTTTCTGTCTCTCTCTCTTTGTCTCTCTTTATCTGTCTCTCTTGGTACCGCTCACTATCTCTCTGTCCTCGTGTCTCTCTCTGTCTTTCTATCTCTCTCTCTTTGTCTCTCTTTATCTGTCTCTCTTGGTACGCTACTGTCTCTCTGTCCTCATGTCTCTCTCTGTCTTTCTATCTCTCTCTCTTTGTCTCTCTTTATCTGTCTCTCTTGGTACCGCTCACTGTCTCTCTGTCCTCATGTCTCTCTCTCTGTGTTTATGACTCTTACTCTGTCTCTGTTTCTATCTCCCTTATCTTTCTCCTGTTTATCTCTCACTTTACCGCTCTACCTGCTTCCTCTATCCATGTCTTCTCACTGTCATCCGGTCTTTAACTGCTGTTGTATATATATACATGTATTATGTAGCAGAGCAGCCTGACCTTGCAGTCAACTGCGAAGTAGAACGTCACATAGAGATTGAGATTGTCTCCTAAGTTAAATACTAAAATTGGCACAACTAACACACTAACTCAAACTCTGATCTGGTGATAAGTTCAAAATGAATGATTAATTCATAAATTTAATATCAGCCTGCAACACTAATGTCGTGTCTCTATACTGCACCTGGCAATAATCGTAAAATACATATCAAATTCACATGAATAACATGCAATAAAATAAGCAAATACATATATTTATATCTTAATCAAGGAAAATACATAAATACAACACAACAGTCAAGCTGACATCACATGTGGTCACAAGTCTCCCTCTAGTACTGCACGAATTCGCATCTTCTTCTGTACTGTATATTCTTCTTCTCTGTTTCGTCACGTCTACGCCGCTACTGGCAAGAGGTAAGTCATTATTTCAACCTTGTCACATCGCCCTCAATTATTCCTCCTAAGTCACTATCTTTGATCCTTGACGGGTATGTCCTCACATCATTTTCCAACAGGTTTCGTGAATACAATATTTCTACAAGCTATGATTTCTCTCCTGGACACTGTAGTTCTTAGGGCGGGTCGAATGGGGAGTGGTCGGATAAACACCAGTTACATATATATATATATATATATATATATATATATATATATATATATATATATATATATATATATATATATGTGTGAGTATGTGTCTATATATATATATATATATATGTGAGTGTGTGTATGTATATAAATAGGTATGTGTGTGTCTATATATATATATATATATATATATACTAGCAGTTTTACCCGTTTTCTTCGGAAATTTTGTATATATCTATTTGTAAAGAAAGAGACCCTGAAACGAACTTTGCTGAGAGAGGCAGGAAATATCGGTCTCAGTTCCATGGAGGAGATTGAGCGAGTTCCCATGATAGAGCGGTATGGAGAAATTAGTTGCAGGCCCTATGTAACGTATAACAGTACAAGAGGAATTATTTATTTATTTTATTTGTAAGCCCGTCTGCTCAGCGTGTTCGTAGCGCGTTGGACTACGGGCGACTATCCTCTGTGTGTGCGGGTTCAATTCCGCGGGATGGCAGAAAAAGCCACAGATTCCCAGATTTACGGTGTTCGTGGCACCGAACCGAAGGATTACGATGTCCATGGCACCGAGCCGAAGAGCTGAAAAGCTCAAGTGCTTCTGGATCGGAAAAAACAAAATTAAAATTGTATTTGTAAATCGGAATGAAAATACGGTCAGATACGATTTGAATTAAATATCAGGTTTTACTAGCAATCGGAATGAGAAATGCCCCTTGCCTCAAAATCGACTGCTTCCCCATTTAAAAAGAATACGTTCTGTCTCCATGAAAGTTTGAAAATTTGTCGGTTGGTCACATCAAATTAAAATGATTAAAATAAACTCATTCCGACTGCCAATAAAACTTGATACAATTGAATTCCCGTGAAAGTTGAAAAATAACAATTGGCATATTAAATTTATTCAGAATATTCACTTATCGATGTGTTTAAAAAAAATTGTTTAAATAAAATATTGACCGAGCGTGAGACTAAACATGTAGACTTCAAGATAACAGTCGAGCATCTTATGTATTCGTCTACAGAACTGACATGTTGAAATACCAATAAATATGTTAGTATTCGTATGAAACGAAAATCCAGTCCTTCGAAACTAAATGCTAAAGAAAGATCCTACAAATACCATGGACAGAAAAAATAAAGAACACCGATATCCTGAAAGAACTAAATGTTAAAGATAATTGGCTGATAAACAACATACTATACAGAAAATTACATACTTTGGTCACATTAGGCTTCACGAAGGCCTGGAAAGAATATTATTAGAGGGCAGGAGGATCCCAGGACGCAGAGGCAGACCAATAAGAGGATGGCTACAAAATATTAAAGAAACCATGAATATGACCATCGACGAAGTGGGTGAACTGGTTAGAGACGGAGTGAATTTCAGATGTGCTGCAAAGAGAGCAACGTCCTATAAAGAATACGCACCTTGATGATGATGATGATTGGTGTGATGTACGAAAGACGTCACCGGACTATAGCAACATGATCACGTTGCGCATCACGTGACCGATAACGTCGTGAAAACATGGAAAGACACTTTCGGCGATTTCTACGCAGAATGACCATGTACGTTAAATTGTCATATCTTTATAGAAACGTACAAAAAGTCTAGTTTGATAATATTTCCCTCTTCCTATCTATGAAAACTACCTTCTTGCCAAATTTCAATTTCGTATGATGTCCAGATATCTTCAAACAATTGGGGCAGACATACAATTCCATTTATCTTTGTCTTATACATATAAGATATATATGCAGCTGAAACGGGAGTGAGCTCGATCCAAACCCAGCGTACCTCGTTCAAACTCTGCGGCGGTCCATTTGGAAGCAAATTCGTCCCCGTTGGATTTTTAGGTAAAAATAGACCTCAACGTTCAGAAAGCAATTGTAAACTACTGAACGTATAAGTGGTGCCTAGAACAATCATCGACTCGTTTACTGTGGTTGATGGATACGTCCTGTAAAAGATATGCAACGATAGGGTGGAGGGGCACGGGGCGATAGTAGGTTCAGAAGCATTTGGGGAGTTTTTCGTGATTTTGTGATTGAATAATCATTAAAAATTTGAATACTGCTTTTTAATTCATCTTATGCCTATCTTACACGATCCATTTTTTCATCAATTTTCTATTTAATGTATATAATCATTTGAAAATTGACCATGTATGACAGAAATATATATCTTCTTCTTTCTTCGATCGTTCTAGGCCTGTTTTAATCATTCTCATTGTGATAAACAGCCAAACGTCCGAACGTAATGTACGTGCACCAGCCAAATATATATCAATTTTCTATGTCAAAGTGAAAATAGAGCATTTATTTATATATGTTGAGATGGAGAAGCCGTTGACAAACTGTTATAATGGAGAGTGGGGCGTTACAAAGTTTATGTCGTGCAAAGCGGGCGGTGGGGCGTTACAAAGTTTATGTCGTGCAAAGCGGGCGGTCGGGGGCGTTACAAAGTTTATGTCGTGCAAAGCGGGCGGTGGGGAGGGCGTTACAAAGTTTATGTCGTGCAAAGCGGGCGGTGGGCCGAAACAGTTTGGGAATCTATGATCTAGATGTTACTGATGACATCGCATTTCTATCTCACACACATACAAATATGTAAGTAATATGTCCTCCAACCACTAAAGTATCATATAAGATGTTTTCTACACATATCTACACATTCAACCAAGCCGAGGTCAACTAGTCTTTCTTGGAATGACATCAAGTGAAAATTAATAGTGTGCTTATAACCCACAGAACATACATGCCAACCCCACCTCCCAGTTGTGTAGAACATGAAACTTTGACCGTGAGTTCAAAGGTTAACGGTGCAAATGCTAGCCTTTGAGATGGGCTTCCTAAGTCAGTTTTATTATTATTATTATTATTATTTATTTATTTATTTATTGTGTGTGTTACCAAGGAATGCGAACTCGAATAACAAAGCATACAGAAACAGTATGTGCTGGCCTACATGTCTGAACACACTCAACTGGCACAAAGAACACATGTACTAAGACACAAATCACATACCAACTACAAAGAACACATGCACTAAGACACAAATCACATACCAACTACAAAGAACACATGCACTAAGACACAAATCACATACCAACTACAAAGAACATATGTACTAAGACACAAATCACATACCAACTACAAAGAACATGTGCACTAAGACACAAATCACATACCAACTACAAAGAACACATGCACTAAGACACAAATCACATACCAACTACAAAGAACACATGCACTAAGACACAAATCACATACCAACTACAAAGAACACATGCACTAAGACACAAACCACATACCAACTACAAAGAACACATGTACTAAGACACAAATCACATACCAACTATAAAGAACATATGAACTAAGACACAAATCACATACCAACTACAAAGAACACATGTACTAAGACACAAATCACATACCAACTACAAAGAACATATGTACTAAGACACAAATCACATACCAACTACAAAGAACATATGAACTAAGACACAAATCACATACCAACTACAAAGAACACATGCACTAAGACACAAACCACATACCAACTACAAAGAACACATGTACTAAGACACAAATCACATACCAACTACAAAGAACATATGCACTAAGACACAAATCACATACCAACTACAAAGAACATATGTACTAAGACACAAATCACATACCAACTACAAAGAACACATGTACTAAGACACAAATCACATACCAACTACAAAGAACATATGCACTAAGACACAAATCACATACCAACCCCAAAGGGTGATTTTCTAAGCGACTGGTGTCGAGCGAACGAAGATGAATGTATAGAAGAAAAAGAAGGAGCACCAGTACAGTTAGATGATTGAAGTGAAAAACTAGTCAGAAGTAAACACATAAATAACAACACTCAACATGGCAACACTAGCAGCAGAAGTACAGTTAGATAATTGAAGTGAAAAACTAGTCAGAAGTAAACACAAAATAACAACACTCAACATGGCCACACTAGCATCAGTCAAGCTAGAAGATAAAATACTTACAAATACAACTGCTTTCACATATCTTGAAAGTGTTGTCATCCACAAAGAAGGAACTGAGGCTGGTATTAAAAGCAGACTCTGTAAGACACACATGGCATTCAGGATTCTTCAGATGGTCTGTAAAACAATCTAATACAGCATCATAACTAATATATACTGCAGCTGTGATAACTGTCTATTATCTTTCCCCGAGTTGATGATGGAATTGGTTGTCCACTCTTGCCGTTAAGTGTTTAGTTTAGTTTAGTTTAGTCGTCGGATCACCATCACTGCACGTCGAACAAATTAGTCCATAAGTGCTCCGATCTCTCCTCAGTATGTCCATCAGCGTGTGGCGACTAACGACACCGGTTCTTTGTTGGTTTACAATTCTTCTTTATCTGCCAGCATAGCGTTCTTGTCGAGCTACACCACACTTAACTTTGAGTTCTCGCAGTCTGGTTAGTGTTGTGGATTCACCGCTATTACGTGAATCATGTACACGCCCTCTCTCCTTAAGGAATTTATAATATCAGCCTGGTCCATTGCTCGTCCGCTTTGGACAGCAGCTATACCTGCAAGCCTATCCGCACGTTCATTCCCCTTACACCTGCATGCCCTGGCACAAAAATAAAACTGATCTTTGTCAGCTTAGACCTCCCCAGCGATTCTATCCAATGTCTCCTAGCCCATCCTGTTTCAATCTTCCTGAGCATACTCATTGAGTCACTGAGAAAACATGCATGGATAAAAGTCTGTATTCTAGCCAAATCATCGCTTTGGTAACCGCCATGATTTCCATAGTGAGACTGCTCGTAGTCACGGCAAAACCACCACTGTCTTCCTTCACAACATCACCTCCGACCTGAGCAGTGAAAGCCCACGAGCTCCGCACATGTCGAATCACCGTACCATCCGTATAAATGATTACATCATGCTCAGATGCGTTCTCAGAAATTAATGCCTGAACCTCTGCCTCCACAACAAGTGGGTTGTGTTGCCTGCATTCTTTATCAAGTTCGATGCATACAGAAAAGGATGTAGCGATTCCTGTTGGCACTGGTATCCATTCTTCACCGGGATCAATGTCTTCAAGTGTACACACCTGTTCAATACAGTCCTCGGCCTGACCCATCCAAGATTTTCCTCTTTTTAACCTATTTCCTTTTGTCTCTTTATTTCCAAGTGCAGAGGATGTTGTGTGTCAGCATTGACTCGAAGATATGCTCGTGCACGGCTCATCAGTGTTCTATATTCCATAGTAGGATAGTCAAGTAGATAGCGCATCGCCCTGCACGACGTGTCTTTAGTGCAACCAAGTATAATGCGCATAGCCTCGTTCTGTATTCTTTCCAGTCGTTCTATCTGACTATGACTGAGAGTCAGGATCGCCAGCGCATACTCAAGCACAGAAAGGACCAGACCCTGGTATAAAAGACAAAGATGGCGCTGTTCACAATCCGCCGCAGCCATTACCCTCATCGCCAGCAAACCATTGCCGTTAAGTGTAAGGGTGGGAACTTTGATTTGCATTCCAGGGCTAGATGAATCGCCCTTGTTGTGTTATTTCCGTGTTTATTTAGTGTGTAGTATTGATATTGTCTATCCATCTTCTCTTTGGTCTTCCCTTGACTCTAGTACCTGATGTGTGCTAATAACTTTACCATATGGATTATAATGCTGGAGAATAACAGAACAAGATGTGTCCAAACTTTCCAATTTCCATAAATTTGTCTTCGAAATATGTTGCGCGTGTTCTGATCAATGTATATCTCTAACCAAGAACTGCTTACGCGATGTCAACAAGAGAATATGAACACCAGCATCTATAAGAGACACTGGAGATGAATTGAGCATATGTTAAAATTGTCTCCAACTCTATAATAACAGAAATGAGCTGATTATAAAAATAAGAAAGAACTTCTTGCCTATAAAATAAAGATATATATTTATGTTTTTAGTTGCCATTTATGCTGTATTTTTATCACATTTTTATGTTCGTTCGATACGATTTCACGAGTAGTTATGGACCTCTCTTCTTCTTTGCGTTCGTTCTTTACGACCAATTTTAATCCCTCTTGTGATATGTTTGATCTTTGCCAAGAACGTGTATACGTTGCATATTGGTTTGGTAGGCCCTAAACGCATAGACTTCTACACATTTAGGACACATGCATCCGATTTCATCCAAACCTCCTTAGTCGCCTCTTACGACATGCATGGCAGGTAACCGTGGTTCTATTCTATACACCCCAAATTTGGGCCCCGGTAACCACTCGGGCGGTTATGGCCCCTAATATGACGCCTCTGACTAATTTTGCATGAAACCTTGCTTTCCTTATCACTTATTGTCCCCCGATATGCAGGCTAACCTTACTTCGATTTTACATCTGCAAGATGATTCATGTTCATAGGCGTATCTTGTTTTTTATTGGCGATGATAGATATTCTTACTATTTGTTGTGGGTGTGGTCTGTCTGTTACACACACACACACACACTATATATATATATATATGTTATAATAATTCCTCTTGTACTGTTATACGTTACATAGGGCCTGCAAGCAATTTCTCCATACCGCTTTGTCCTGGACAACTTCTCTTCAATCTCTTCCATGAAACTGAGACCAATATTTCTTGCCTCTCTCAGCATAGTTCATTTCAGGATCTCCTTAGGTCGTCCTCGCTTTCTTGACCCCTTTGCATCCAACTTCAATGCCTGCTTTGATATTTTTTGATCATTTCTTCTCAAGGTGTGCTCTATCTTCTTCCTCTTATAACATTTGTTACAAGGTGTTGACTAGACATTTCTCTAACTATATATATATCTTATAACATTTGTTACAAGGTGTTGACTAGACATTTCTCTGATTATATATATATATCTTATATCTTATATCTTATAACATTTGTTACTAGGTGTTGACTAGACATTTCTCTGATTATATATATATCTTATAACATTTGTTACTAGGTGTTGACTAGACATTTCTCTAACTATATATATATCTTATATCTTATATCTTATAACATTTGTTACTAGGTGTTGACTAGACATTTCTCTGATTATATATATATCTTATAACATTTGTTACTAGGTGTTGACTAGACATTTCTCTAACTATATATATATCTTATAACATTTGTTACTAGGTGTTGACTAGACATTTCTCTGATTATATATATATCTTATATCTTATATCTTATAACATTTGTTACAAGGTGTTGACTAGACATTTCTCTAACTATATATATATCTTATAACATTTGTTACTAGGTGTTGACTAGACATTTCTCTGATTATATATATATCTTATATCTTATATCTTATAACATTTGTTACTAGGTGTTGACTAGACATTTCTCTGATTATATATATATCTTATAACATTTGTTACAAGGTGTTGACTAGACATTTCTCTAACTATATATATATATATATATATATATCTTATATCGCTCATTCGTGTCTGATCTGCTGAGGACAGTCAACGTGCACGAACCTGTAGCACGCTGGAGCTCATTACAAATAATACAAATTAGACAGCAATGTAAACCTGAAAACAAAGAGCATGTAACGGGTTCAGAATGAAGGTATGCGTATCGTCATGGCTGCACTAGAGATACCTCCATTGTGAAGATGAGATATATGCTTGGTCTTCTGTCACTACGCTCCGTCATGCAATCGCCCAAACCAATGTATATAAGCCGATTACTTCGGATAAGAGACATCCACTACACAAGAACACTAATGATGTTACGGTCACGAGAATCAAGCGTGGCATGTCGTGGATGGCCCAGGCTGAGAGAACAATTGGCCAGGTGACTACGGTTGCGACCCTACCAAAGGGGAAGAATGGATCCCAACAGATGGTAGCATGACCAACTATCTCAACGTTATCATTACTCTTGGAAGAGAATGTAGAGATTAGGGCAACATGAAGGCTGATCTCGTAGTTAAGCAGCTGATAGAAGATAATGCAAGGGATGATGATGTTGTTGTATATACCGATGGGTCGGTTCATCGTGGTGAGAAATCCGGCTGGGGTTTCTTGGCTAATGCGCATGGTAGGGTTGTTGCAGAGCAAAGTGGGGCATACAGGACAACTACTTCTAGTATGAGGATGGAGGTTGAGACCGTTACTGCTGCCCTCCATTGGATCTCTGGAACTTTTTTTACTGGGGCAGTTGTTGTATCTGACTCTCAGTCGATGCTTCACAAGATCCAGAAGGGCAGGTTTCGGTATGAGTGGATGTCGTCTATAGAAGTTTCTAACCTCCAGCGGCTTACGTGATATACTGTCCTGGGCATGCGGGTGTTTACGGTAATGAGAGAGCGGTCAGGCTTGCATCAACAGCATCAATTGTTGGGAAGTTGAAGATGGATAAGGGGATATTCTTCGGTCTCTTCGAGACTGTCTGTTGGATGAGGACACTAAAATCGATGTTGAATCGATCCAGCGATTTAGGCAGTTTGGAGTTACCCGTTGTTCAAGTCGAACTGGATGCCTGAAAGGCAGAGTGAGAGGTGTGTTTAGTCAGCGAGCCACAGGAACCATCAGTATCCATACTCTTCGATATCTGTTGGGGAGACTGAGCACCTAGGGTCTGCCCGGAGTGCAATGACGTCAGTTTAGTAACCAATAACCAATAACCAATATCGCTCATATTATAAATATATATATATTTCTGCTAACATATACAATGACCATAATGTTTTCTGTGCATTAAAAAATATATCTGGCTGAACAGAGACAGAATAAGAGACTCTGGAAGAGAAGTTTACAGACACATGGCCAAACCTAACCTTAATGACAACATCAACCACTTTACTAGGAGAGATCAGAGCACCATTTTTAGACTCCGCACTCAACACATAAAACTTGATAATCAAATGAACAGAATGCATACACAACACAGTCCAGAGTGTCAGCTGTGTGTGCACATCATCATGAAACCGTTCGCCACCATCTCTTCGTGTGCCAAGCTCTAGATGTCTGTGGAAGATCCTACTTCTTCCAAGGTCAGATCAGAACAACGTCCTAGTGGTTACTGGGCCCAAATTTGGGATGTAAAGAATAGAACCACTGTTACCTGCCACGCATGTCGTAAGAGGCGACTAAGGAGGTGGGACTGAGATCGGATGCACGTGTCCGCTAGGGAATGCTGACCCGAAACAAATGCTTGCAGAAAACGGATGCACCAGGCCGTAAGGCGCAAAACATTGTGCAACGATCCCTCACAATGAGAAATGGGATAACGGATTCTACGTTCGGCGATTTAGCCACGCAGTAAGAATGTCAGACCTACCATCACGAGGGTGGTCAAAACTTACTGCGGGAAGAGGTCTGCACAAACGGGGAAGCAGAAATCATAGAAATTATATCCTACAGAACTATCCCCAGTATGCAGACTTGAGAAAAAGAGGTGGCCCACTTACACCAGCGTCCAAGACAAACTGTATGGTGTGGCTGATAATCTGAGGCAGACGGCTGCCTTTATTAGAGAATCCGAAATCACAGTCTAGTGAGAACGCAGAGGAAGAAGATGATCAGAAAAAACAAACAACTTAAAACACATGCAGATACCGTTATAACATTGGGCCGAAGGGCAAGAACACAACTGCCTCTGGATCATTGAATAAGAAGAGGAAGAAGAGAAAGAAGAAGAAGAAAAAGAAGAAGAAAAGTTAGATACTGTGATTTTGTTTCTATATAAAACACATAAATCGTCAGAATGTTACATAACTCTCTGGTTTCTTCAACAATTGTAAATGCGCAGTTATATCCCCTGCACCATATAATCCTCATTTACTAATCAATGACGGCCAATTCCAATCTGTGATTGGGTGTCAATGAACTTGCAAGGTCTATTTTTGGACGATGTTTAGTTCCCTGTACAGTCGACTCTCCAATTCATCCCATCGTTCCATTAAATTGAATTTGTTTTTAAATAAAAATATATAAAACTGTATTTACTGTATTTACTAATATCGCTTTTTATATCAGTGTAAGACAACGGGACATGAGCCTGGGGTGAATGTAATGGTAGCATGGTTACCGCAGTCACTGAGAAACTGTTCAGGTTCTGATTTTGTTCTTTATGCCCTTGACAGAAAAAAAATTCCTTGACCATACCGGGAATCGAACCCGGGGTATGATTATGGAAAAGACTCCCTCAAAGATCTAAGCAGAACAGAGCAGAACAGAGCAGAACAGAGCAGAACAGAGCAGAACACAGCAGAACACAGCAGAACAGATCAGAACAGAGCAGAACAGAGCATAACAGAGCAGAACAGAGCAGAACAGAGCAGAACAGAGCAGAACAAAGCAGAACAGAGCAGAACACAGCAGAACAGATCAGAACAGAGCAGAACAGAGCAGGTCATTATATTTCTACTACGCACCGGGCAATGCAGACTCAACAAACACTTATATAGACTAGAAATAAGTCAAACAGCTCTCTGTCAGTGTCAGCAGGCGGAACAGACACCAGAGCTTATCCTGCAAGACTGTCTTCTTCTGGGTGAGCTGAGGAGCAACATGTGGCCACATCCAGTCGACCTGAAAATTAAGCTTTGGGGAAACCTGACAGACCTGAAGCTGATTACCCAGTTTGTGGTACACGGTAAATTAAGCGCATGACCAGAGATCGCTGAAGAGTAGAAGAAGAACCCGGGTCTCCCGTATCGGAGTCCGCGCTCTACTTCATTCAACCAGATACTCCACATTAAATTGTTAACTTCAGTGAAACTAAGTAGATACAAGTTGACTGTATTGTCCCATTAGTTTCAACAAAACACATGTTCTCAGATCGACTTTTACAATGTCCTAGATTTGAACGTAGATTCAGCGTAATGACAAACGAAATCTTTAGTTGACTATATTGTCCCATTAGTTTGAACAAAGCACATGTTATCAGATCGAATGACAAACGAAATCTTGATGTTTGTTGACCCTGATATAGTCAAAACAAGACTCGTTCTTAGGTTTAAGATAGGGCACCGCTTCTTAATGAGACTTAATCAATAACAAATGTTGACGATGCTCCCCTAGTCGCACACAGTCAGTCTAACCTGCATACGTACTGTAATCAATTATTTGGCCAGGGCATGCGACCTACTTTCTATGACTATAAGTATCACCAAAACAGTGGTTTTGTGTCAGGGAAATAACACATCAGCAAATATCACTTTAAATGGTAACCATCTAACCCCAGTTAAAAAATGTTGCTATCTTGGTTCCATAGTCACTGCCAGATTTTCTCTTGATGAAGAAATCAACGCTCGAATAGGTAGTGCGGTGGCTACTACATTTGGCAAACTATCAAAGACAGCGTGGGACAACACAAAACTAACATTGCAGATGAAGATTCAAATATATCGAGCCTATGTAATTAGAACTCTGCCAATGCCGGTTCCAAGCCCGGATGAAAAGGAGGAGGACTTGTGCGTGAGGCCAGCTACCTCATCACAAGAAATTGAAAGAGCTACATAAACTTGCAATAAAGGACGCCATACCGGTGAAACCGACCAGCCAGATGGTGCGGTGACCTAGTGCATCAATGACGGTTGCTGATGAAAGCCGCTTTGCGGAAGTCAGCAGACCGACTCGTACATTACTTGGCTCAAAAACACAAACTAAAATTGGATTTTGGAATGTGAGAACGATGGCCACGGCTATAAAATCAGCCCAAATTGCAGAAGAAATGAAGAGATACGAGCTGGACATACTGGGTTTAAGTGAGTGAGATGGCCTGGAACAGATAGAAGAGTAGTTAGTGGATTAACTTTCATATATTCAGGAAGAGAAGATGATAAGCATTTTGAAGGAGTTGGTATAATGATGACACCTAGAGTAGCAAAGAGCATGTTAGTATGGGAACCCATCTCGAGTCGGATAATTAGAGCCCGCTTCAGTACCAGGCATGTCAATATGACAATACTGCAGTGTTATGCACCAACAAACGAGGCTAACGATGATAAGAAAGACACATTTTATGAGCAACTACAAGATCAAATTAACAAGACCCAAAAACATGATCTGTTAGTAGTAATGGGGGACTTTCATGCCAAGGTTGGAAGTGATAATGTAGGGGTAGAGAGAGCTATAGGAAAACAAGGAATAAACACAATGAATGAGAATGGAGAAAGACTGGCGGAGTTATGTATGCTGTCACTTAGTAATTGGAGGTACCATCTTTTCACATAAGGGCACTCACCAGATGGAATGACCAGGAATCAGATTAACCATATGTGCATAAATACACAATTTAGAACATCATTGCTGGATGTCCGTGCATACAGAGGGGCAGATGTGGGAAGTGATCATAATTTATGCATAGGTAAATTGAAACTGAAATTGAAAATTCACCATACTAAAAAGAACAACTGCGAATAGACAGTCAAAGGTTACAAAATAATGAGGTAAAGAGGAATATCAGCTCGAACTTAAGAATAGGTTCGAGTTACTCAATGGTGAAAATGAACAGAACATTGAAGACAAATGGACTAAGATAAAGGACCCCTGTTGGGGGCAGCAAATAGTAGCGCAGGATTAAAGACAAAAGACAGAAAACCCTGGATAAGCGATGACACCTTGAAATGTATTCAAGAAAGAAGAAAGATGAAACTAGCAATATTTAATACTAAGGATGCAACAGATGAAATCCAAGCTAAAGAGGAATATAGACTAAAAGACAAGGAAGTGAAAAGAGCGGCTAGAAGAGATAAAAGAGCATATGTCAATCGACTGGCCGAAGAAAGGGAAAAGGCAGCTAAGACTGGAAACAGTAAAATGCTATACAACACACTAAAACAACTTACTGGAACATTTGTTTCAAAGGGTGGCCCAATCAAGAGTAAAGATGGTAAAGTTCTAACATCAGATACCGAGCAGAAGAAAAGATGGGCAGAATATTTTGAAGAAATATTAAATAGACCTGATCCACCAGTACTACTCAAGTTTGACGAAGAGGCAAGAAACATCTCCCTACCAATTAACGAAGAAATGATAAGTGTAGCTGAGGTCAAGAGGCAATCCATTCCTTGATAAACAATAAGGCAGCGGTGATGACATTACTGCAGAAATTCTTAAAGCGGCTGATGATACAACTATTAGCCAGGTGCAAGAACTATTTAATAAAGTATGGGAAGAAGAAACTGTCCCATATCAATGGAAGAAGGGAATAATTGTTAAGATCCCCAAAAAGGTGATTTCAAAGATTGTAACAATTGGAGAGGGATCACCCTATTATCAGTAATGACCAAGACTTTCTGCAAAATCATTCTTAATAGAATCAAAGGAGCAGTGGACACAACCCTGAGAGAAGAACAAGCTGGTTTTAGACCTGGAGAAGCTGCTTAGACCAAATAATTACCCTACTACTAATTTTGGAGGAACATATTGAGAAGCAACAACCACTTATACTAAATTTCATCGATTTAAAAAAGCCTTTGAGAGTCTACACAGAATCTCTCTGTGGAATATTCTGAGATGCTACGGAATACCAGACAAAATAATAAACATTATTAAGAGCCTCTATGATGGTTCATAGTGTGCAGTTCGCACTGATGGTGGACACAGCGACTGGTTTATGGTTGAAACCGGAGTAAAGCAAGGCTGTATTCTATCTCCGCTATTATTTGGAGTGACCATTGACTGGGTGATGCGAAAATGTTGCAGGGGCGAAACTGACATCGATTTTGTAGAAAATAGTCAACTAAAAGATTTGGATTTTGCAGATGATATTGCCTTGTTAAGTAGAAACAACCAAAATATGCAAAGAAAAACAGACAACTTGTCATCTATAGCATCAAAGTTGGACTGCAGATAAGCTATGAAAAAACAAATATAATGAAGACACCTATGGCAAGTAATGCAGATATCACACTGGAATCTAAAATGATAAAAATAACAGAGCAGTTCACCTATTTAGGTAGCAATTTTGATTGCACAGGAAATGTTAAAAAAGAAATAATGATAGAATTGGCAAAGCAACATCAGCTTTTAAAAGTCTAAATAAAATATGGAACTGCAAGTTATATAGTATTAAAACTAAATTACAATTTTCAATTCAAATGTTGTATCAATCCTAACATATGCCAGCGAGAGTTGGAAAATGACTAAAGATATAGAAAGCAAGTTGAATACATTTGAAAATAGATGTCTGAGAAAAATCTTCTTCTTTCTTTCTTTCTTTTGTCCTTCTCTGCTTTTTTGCCGCTAGGCGTAGCAGGTTTAACTGATGATCGGTTTTCGAGATAATGCACGCTCGGTCGCTTGATATGGTGTGGTATTGTGGAGTTTAAGATGTCTGTAACTCCATCAATCCATCTTTTTCTTGGTCTGCCTTCCTCTTGATGATTCCATTTTCAGGTTGTACGCTCTTGCAACTGGTGTATTCGGGTTCATTCTGACCAAGTGGCCAAACCATTTGAGTCTCTGTTTTCAATAAATCTAATAGCAGGTGTTGTTCCGACTGTTCTTCTAATTTCCTCATTTCTTATATGGTCTCTTCTTGTTTTATTTACTGCTTTCCTCAGGCATCTCATTTCGCATGTGGTAATTTTCCTTTCTTGTTCTTTTGCCAGTGCCCATGTTTGGCTCTGGTAGCACAGTGTACATAACGATTGAATTTATAATCTGTCTTTTAGTCACTACTGGAATAGCTGGGTGTTTCAACATTGGGGTAAGCTGGTATGTAATGTTGTTGGCTTGCTGGATTCTAGTTTCGATCTCTCTGTCCAGTCTACTATCAGATGTGAAGATACTTCCAAGGTATTTGAATTCTCTCACCTGCTTTAGCGTTTGGTCATTTATTTGTATGTTGATATCTTTATGTTCTCTGCTTATAGTCATGACTTCTGTCTTTTGAATGTTGATCTTCCTGTTGTATTTGAGGCAGCTATTGTTGAGTAAGTTTAAGTGTTCTTGAAGTTGTTCAATATTATTATGGAATAAACACTGGTCGTCAGCAAAGAGCAGTTCATTTTGTTGGTCTGCGTTGAGTGATGCTTCATCTATTTTGGTGATACTATCCATGTATATAATAAAGAGGAGAGGTGATAAAACACATCCTTGCCGTACTCCTGATGTTACTGGAAACCAATTTGTGAGTCCGTGGCTTGTTCGTATGGCACTTTCACTTTCTATATATATGGCTCTAACACAGTCTAGCAGTGTTCCTTTTATTCCGTAGTTTTCGAGAACATCCCATAATATGTCTCTGTTAACCCTATCAAATGCCTTCTCTTGGTCTATGAAGGCTATATTCATTTGATTTTGGTATTCTATAGTCTTTCCACTAATTTGTCTTATTGCAAATATTGCATCTGTGCACCCTTTTCCTTTTCTAAATCCAAACTGTTGTGGGCTGAGTGTTGGCTCCACAATTGGTCTTATTCGTTGCTCCAGAACTCTTGCAAACATTTTTCCCACATGGCTTAGGAGGGTCTGCGAAAAATAATGAATTTAAAATGGAACGAATTCAGGAGAAGTGATGAAATCAGAGACATGTCTGGTCAACCACTAGTGACAACTGTTATAAGAAAGAGAAGATGGAGATATGTTGGGCACATCCTTGAGGAGAAATGATCAACGAATATCAAAACAGGCATTGAAGTGGGATGCAAAGGGTTCAAGAAAGAGAAGTCGACCTAGGGAGACCCTGAAACGAACTTTGCTGAGAGAGGTAGGAAATATCGGTCTCAGTTCCATGGAAGAGATTGAGTGAGTTGCCCAGGATAGAGCGGTATGGAGAAATTACTTGCAGGCCCTATTTAACGTATAACGGTACGAGAGGAATTATTATTATTATTATGTAATTAGTTCTTTACTATATGGCTGAGAAACATGGACAACCTACTCATGTCATGAGATGAGACCTAACATTATTTATCTTCCATGTCTCCGCATGATTATGAACATGAGTTGGAACGACAAGATAACCAACTCTGAAGTACTGCAAAGTGCAAACTTGCCTTCCATCATGGGAGTACTCAACACTAGAAGACTAAGATGGCTAGGACATGGGAGAAGAATGGACATCGATATCTGCTGGGGGAGACTGAGCACCTATGGGTCTGCACGTAGTGCAATGACGTCAGTAACCAATGTTATGAAACATACGAGTAAAAAGAAACAGAGAAAGGCTAATAAAAAGCATAGAGTGACGAGAGATAACAATGTACTGGAAGATGAATGGAACAGCATAAATAGACTTTGAAAGTACTACACAAAACACACAATTAACGTATATGTGCCTCAGGGGCTATATTGACAGGATTATTTTTTTATATTTTTATTTAAACTCGAACGTCAATGTAACACCATCTGTTATATGACACACACACATACGCACACGCACACACACACACACATGCACACATACACATATATATATATATATATATCGTGTCAGAAAAGGAAGGATGAGAACAACTTTCATTGAAACGTTACAGAAAAGTTATCAATAACAACACTAAGTACTACATGGGAGCAGGGAATATACGTGTTGACGGGAACTACAAAGGGATCTAAGAATTGTAACACTGTGACCTGCAAGGCATGTCGTCAGAGGCGTGTACGGTAGGGTAAGGCATGCATCAGAGGCGTGTACGGTAGGGTTCAGCTTGGGGCTGGATATTATATCCAGTAGAAAAACCGTAGCTACAAAATTCAACCAATCATGAACAAGTCTAACTTGACAGGAGTTGGTTGAGGGCCTATGCTCCAACCGGGGTGAAAAGGGCACAAAGCAAAGCGACAGAGAGAGAGAGATGAGATGGGTATCTGGTGAAGCAGATGGGTATCTGGTGAAGCAGATACCTTTTTTGTTCTGGAGATGGTGAGTACGACTCCGGACATCTTCGTTCTATTTGTAACTTAATTTTTTTCTAGACCATCCCTTCAGATTGTTGCCGGAGCTGCGAAGTTCCTGCTTTGCGCAACACTCTCAGCATGTAGAGAGGGGCCGAGCCACATATGGAAACCCGGTGCAGTGAAGTCAAGCCCTCTCCGTTAGACACTAAACAATTCTGAAATATTTCAACTGTAGATAAAATCTGAGTGAATAGACATCGATTCTATTCTGAAATATTTCAACTGTAGATGAAATCTGAGTGAATAGACATCGATTCTATTCTGAAATATTTCAACTGTAGATGACATCTGATTGAATAGACATCCATTCTATTCTGAAATATTTCAACTGTAGATGAAATCTGAGTGAATAGACATCCATTCTATTCTGAAATATTTCAACTGTAGATTAAATCTGAGTGAATAGAAATAGGCCTAGATGGGGATGATATCAGACTAATAAGTAACATATACTGGGAACAGACAGCAATAATAAAATATGAAAATAGCTACTCTCCATACATAGACATAAAGAGAGGAGAGTGAGACAAGGATGCATACTGTCACCAAGCCTATTTAACATCTACACAGAGAAAATCTTCAAACAACTAGAGGGAATGCCAGGACTCAAGATCAATGGAAAAATAATAAAAACTTAAGATATGCAGATGACACAGTATTGGTAGCAGAAAATGAACAAGATCTACAAGAATTAGTGGACCAATTGGACAGAACTAGCAAGGAATATGGATTAGACATTAACATACAGAAAACAAAAACTATGGTAATCAACAAGGAAATGGAAAAACCTAAAATGAATATAAAAATACATGGAGAATTACTACATCAAGTAAAAGCTTCTCATATCTCGGTCAGATGATAACAGATGATGGCAGATGTATAACAGAAATTAAAAGAGAATAGGAATGGCCAAGGATAATTTCAATAGTATGAGAAAGTTACTGACATCCAAACAAATCACAAACAGGCTAAAAATGAGAATGATCAAATGATATATATATCCTATATTAATGTATGGCTCGAAACATGGACAATGAACAAGCAGTTAGAAGACAGAATTGATGCATTTGAGATGTGGATATATAGAAGAATAGGCAGAGTTTCATGGACAGAAAAACAGACAAATAAACAAGTTTTAGGAAAAATAGGCATGAAGAAACAATTATTAAGAGAAATAAAATTCAGACAAGTAAAGTATTTTGGGCACATAAAAAGACATGACACCATGATAAAACATTTACTAGAGGGGAAAGTTGAGGGAGAAGAGCAAGAGGAAGACCGAGAGATAAGTGGGAGGAAACTTTAAGAAATGGACAGGTTACAGTCTAGAAGTGTGCAACACCAAGGCGAAAGACAGAGGATGCTGGAGATTCATTGCAGCCAACCTTCGATGTGGAGACGGCACCTGATGATGATGATGAATAGACATCGATTCTATTCTGAAATATTTCCACTGTAGATTAAATCTGAGTGAATAGACATCAATTCTATTCTGAAATATTTCAACTGTATATGAAATCTGAGTGAATAGACATCGATTCTATTCTGAAATATTTCAACTGTAGATGAAATCTGAGTGAATAGACATCGATTCTATACAGTTATTAAGTAGACTTTGACTATGTGTAATGGGAACATTCAGCAGTTGCTTAACGACCATCTGTTGGATGAGGATAAAGATGGTGACTCATTAATACTGCAGTTGAAAGTATTTGAAATCAAACGTTTCCCTGTTAGTAAAGTACACCGTGAGAGATATCAGCCCGCAAATACTTCAACATTTGCTAGATGGTACTGAGCGCCTAGAGGTCTGGTCGAAGTAATGTGAGAGCGATTGAAGACCAAGACAACCAGTTAGCATAGTCGGTCTCATTGTATTACAGAGAATCGATTGACTGCCAAGACAACCAGTTAGCATAGTCGGTCTCATTGTATTACAGAGAATCATGTCAATCTGTTCAAGGTTAATGTGTCTGTGTAACGAATAGGCTGGATTATATGTGACAACAGTCTCATTGGAGAATAGTGGAGTTGATAACACCCTGAGCTATTGACCACGGGACGTTGAGATTCTGCAGTTCAAATCCAGCTTGGTACAAACATTATCAGTGTGAATACTGTACACGGTTGGACTTTAGAAAACTCTGACGCTTGACTTGAGGATACTGACTCTTGACGCTTACTTGAGATACTGACTCTTGACTTGATGATACTGACGCTTGACTTGATGATCTAAATTACAAGTACAACCGAAGTCGGAATAAGACTCGCCTGAATGGTAAATTCAACTGGGGAAAAAAGCAAGCCTTCACGCAAAATCAGTCAAATGTACCTTATTAAGCGCCATGATTACGGCTGAATTTAAAGAAGGCCTGAGTGGTTACCGGGGCCCAAATTTGGGGTGTAAAGAATAGAACCAGTTACCTACCACGTTTGTCGTAAGAGGCGACTACGGAGGTTTGGCTGAAATCGGATGCACATGTCTAAACATGTGAAGTCTATGCGTTTAGGGGCCTACCAAACCAATGTGCAACGTATACACGTTCTAGACAAAGATCAAACATATCACAAAGAGGGAATTAAAATTGGTCGTAAAGAACGAACGCAAAGAAGAAGAAAGAAGGGAGGGGAATCAAATATTACTAGTCTTGCAATAGTTGCAGTCTTATGCTCCGCCAGGAAAAAGAATAATTGAAGTTTTCTACAAAGGATGTTGGGAGGGGTGGGGAGGAGGGATATGTGAGTTTTCCAATATATTAATCTTCTCTTCGTAGACATTGTTACTTCCCTTAGATGTTACTACTGCGCTGTGATGAGAGATTTTAATGAAGTTCATCATGCTAATGGCATCTCATACCCGCCAACATGCAGCCGAGATCTGCACACACATGGCTTCCGACCTTTACGCATGTCTCCGACACGTTAGGTCGCGTGCCTGTCGCACGATCTAATCGTCTTTTGAAGAAGTCATCAAGCGGATAGGCACAAGATAATGCCTAGGGACGAGGCTTTGTCTTACTTCCGACTCGGAAGCCAATTTCTTCTTTTATATTTCATTGGTATTCTTCTCTTTCTTGTGCCTGATATTCAATGTTTTAGTAATAACTAACCATTGTGATTAGTTGTCTGCTTTCTGTGTCTAACCAGATATATAGTTGCAAGGAAATAGGGAAGGCTATGACAAGGTTGGTAATATTCTGATGTCAAAATAGTTGCTAGGGAACCACCATTCCATTGACTTTAGTACTGTTTCACAGAAGTTACTCTCTCTCTCTTTCTTTCTTTTTTTCTCTGTCTCTCTGTGCCTATGTGTCGCTCTGTCTCTCTGCCTCTCTGTCTTTCTCTCTCTCTCTCTCTCTGTCTTTCTCTCTCTGTTCTGTCTCTATCTATGTCTCTCTGTCACTCTCTGTCTCTATCCCTATCTCTCACTGTCTCTCTGTCTCTCTCTCTCTGTCTCTCTCCCCTCTCTGTCTCTCTCCCCTCTCTGTCTCTATCTCTGGAATGTCTCTCTCTGTCTCTGTCTCTGTCTCTCTGTCTCTCTCCCCTCTCTGTCTCTCTCTCTGGAATGTCTCTCTCTGTCTCTGTCTCTCTGTCTCTCTCTCTGGAATGTCTCTCTCTGTCTCTCTCTCTGTCTCTGTCTCTCTGTCTCTCTCCCCTCTCTGTCTCTCTCTCTGGAATGTCTCTCTCTGTCTCTGTCTCTCTGTCTCTCTCTCTCTCTGTCTCTCTGTCTCTCTCTCTCTCTGTCTCTCTGTCTCTCTCCCTCTCTGTCTCTCTCCCTCTCTCTCTCTCTGGAATGTCTCTGTTGCAACAAAGTGGTTAAGTTATTTACTTGCGTTCTGAAGATCATAGGTTCGAGTTCTTGTCCGGTTGATAAATTATTTTCTTTCCGAAGACTCCTCATGATTGTTTCTGGAGCTACGGAGCTTGTGTTTTGTGCAGCACTCTGTATGAGACGTGTCATTTCTTCGGAAAGTGATCGGGCAATGTGTTGTTAATATCAGAGAGATCAAATCTAATGTCATTCTTCAACGACAGTTTGGTGTTCTGATGTCCAACATCATTTATCAGTTTACAATCTTATTCATTCTACAACAGTGCGCATTCTACAACAGTGCGTATTCTACAACAGTGCGCATTTTACAACAGTGCGCATTCTACAGCAGTGCGCATTCTACAACAGTGCGCATTCTACAGCAGTTCGCATTCTACAACAGTGCGCATTCTACAACAGTGCGCATTTTACAACAGTGTGCATTCTACAGTAGTGCGCATTCTACAACAGTGAGCATTCTACAACCGTGCGCATTCTACAACAGTGCGCATGTGTGCAGTTACATATGAAAGTGGAAGAAAAGGATTTTAATACATGGAAAGTGGGAGATTCTTTTTTGTCATTGGAATACATAGACACCTATAGACAACTAATATACATTGGAATACATAGACACCTATAGACATCTAATATACATTGGAATACATAGACACCAATAGACAACTAATATACATCGGAATACATAGACACCTATAGACATCTAATATACATTGGAATACATAGACACCAATAGACAACTAATATACATCGGAATACATAGACACCTATAGACAACTAATATACATTGGAATACATAGACACCAATAGACAACTAATATACATCGGAATACATAGACACCTATAGACATCTAATATACATTGGAATACATAGACACCTATAGACAACTAATATACATCGGAATACATAGACACCTATAGACAACTAATATACATCGGAATACATAGACACCTATAGACAACTAATATACATTGGAATACATAGACACCTATAGACAACTAATATACATCGGAATACATAGACGCATATAGACATCTAATATACATCGGAATACATAGACACCTATAGACAACTAATATACATTGGAATACATAGACACCTATAGACATCTAATATACATTGGAATACATAGACACCTATAGACATCTAATATACATCGGAATACATAGACACCTATAGACAACTAATATACATCGGAATACATAGACACCTATAGACAACTAATATACATCGGAATACATAGACACCTATAGACAACTAATACACATCGGAATACATAGACACCTATAGACAACTAATATACATCGGAATACATAGACACCTATAGACAACTAATACACATCGGAATACATAGACACCTATAGACAACTAATATACATCGGAATACATAGACACCTATAGACAACTAATATACATCGGAATACATAGACACCTATAGACAACTAATACACATCGGAATACATAGACACCTATAGACAACTAATATACATCGGAATACATAGACACCTATAGACAACTAATATACATCGGAATACATAGACACCTATAGACAACTAATACACATCGGAATACATAGACACCAAGAGGGGCGACTGGCTGAATGGATTAGAGCGTGGCTCCCATGCGGGTGATCCACGTTCAAGTCATGGTAAAGCCAATTATTTTTGTTTCTGTTGTAGGCATAAATGAAAAATCCTAACCTGAACAGCTTCACGGCGACTGCACTAGCCATGCGGCCATTAAACTCCTCATGCTCTCGTCCCACCTGTCCTTCACCGCCCTAAAATGCAGTACTACAGGCAGTAACGACAGGTTCTTTTTCCTTTTTTTTGTACATAAACGCCCATTTACAGGTCGTGGCCATCCAACCACAGTAACTGAGTCTTTTCTTTACAGGACGTCCATAGACAACTAATATATATTGAGATACAAAGACGATCACTGACACCTCACCTATATATAGATAATCATAGACACAACACCTACATATAGATAATCATAGACACAACACCTACATATAGATAATCATAGACACAACACCTACATATAGATAATCATAGACACCTCACCTACATATAGACAATCATAGACACCTCACCTACATATAGATAATCATAGACACAACACCTACATATAGATAATCATAGACACCTCACCTACATATAGACAATCATAGACACAACACCTACATATAGACAATCATAGACACCTCACCTACATATAGATAATCATAGACACCTCACCTACATATAGATAATCATAGACACAACACCTACATATAGATAATCATAGACACAACACCTACATATAGATAATCATAGACACAACACCTACATATAGATAATCATAGACACCTCACCTACATATAGACAATCATAGACACCTCACCTACATATAGACAATTATTGACACCTCACCTACATATAGACAATCATAGACACCTCACCTACATATAGACAATCATAGACACAACACCTACATATAGACAATCATAGACACCTCACCTACATATAGACAATCATAGACACAACACCTACATATAGACAATCATAGACACAACACCTACATATAGACAATCATAGACACAACACCTACATATAGACAATCATAGACACCTCACCTACATATAGACAATCATAGACACAACACCTACATATAGACATGATAAAACATGGGCAATTATTTCTCAACATCGAGACATATATTAATTCCGTAATGTTTTGCTTGGTTTGTTTTCATAAACTTTATTTAAATAAACAAACCTGACCCTGCTATCTTCCATGCATAACCAAACAATATTACAAAAGAATATATTAGATTCGATGATATAATGTAAGGGCTGCGTTCATGAAGTCTATTACTTGTAGTTCATATATCGTGCAGCTAACCATATGTGACCAGGTTCATATCGAATGTAACATTTGGTCTAAGAGTGTCGCGAACTTTCTGCACGTGCCACAGGGCGTCGTTTGAGGGCGTGCTTGCCTGATAGATCGAAGCTAGATTCCATTTTTATATTTTTGCCTTTTTTTTATTTTTAACATATTTGAGTTTCTCCATTTTTTTTTTTTTTTGGTCTAGTCTCATGGGCGACACGTGACTTGTAACCATGGACACACTTGCACAAGCTTCAGTGCGACACGTGCATAACAGACGACTGCCCATGATGTGGTCACAGAGGCATATATTAGTGCCTTAGTCTCAAGACGACTTGGACTGGGCCACTCGTTGGAAGTGTGTCTGTCAATGAATGCGTATGCTGAAGAAAAAGGTCGTGCTCCATGATCACTGCTCACCCAGCATGCGCGTGCCGAGCGAGGCAATCTGACACTGTGTCCGTTGTC
Organism: Arion vulgaris; assembly: GCA_020796225.1. Lineage (NCBI taxonomy): Eukaryota > Metazoa > Mollusca > Gastropoda > Stylommatophora > Arionidae > Arion > Arion vulgaris. The sequence continues at coordinate 87,477,767 of CM036756.1, forward strand.
TCTTTATTAAGACTGCGCACGCGTTTCTGATCCTACAACCTTGTCCTTACACAAGCCTTGAAATGGCATTCTTTGTTGAAACACAATATAACAGACACACCTTTACAGGGTATTGATGATGTTTAGAGTAGCATACGTAATAACGTTCACATGTCGTAATAAACGCATGCACGCGCCGCTTACCCCGAACGTACGCTCAAGTTGAGGAAAAAACCGGCTATTTCTATTAGCCCACTGCACAACACTTGTACCTGGCAGATTGTGAGTTAACAGCTTACCTAACGGCAAAGGTAAGCTTTACATTCGTGTACACACCTGTGCTCACACAACCGCGTGCATTACTTTGATAGCTTATACCTACAGTAGATGTTGCTTGCTCTTGATATTAATCAACACATCAAAGAGTTTGGTATATCAGATTTACCTGGCGAAGTTACGATTTCTGATCACCCGACAGATAATTATACATCAATTGTTTTCTGTGTCCATGCACTTGGGACGTATGGTTATTGATTATTGAATCGGTCACATTGTACTCGGCACTTTCCTATAGGCGCTCAGTCTACTCAAGCAGATTTACAAAGATGTAAATTCTGAGAGGTTTAACAGCTAAATAGACACACATTTCGGTGAGCAAATGAACTTTGAGATGGTTGCTGCAGCGGAGGACAGAGCACGTTTGGAAATGCCCAATGTACCATAACGTCAAACGCATAAGATAACTATGTATCCTGTCTCTAACATGGTATGTACTGTCGGGGACTGTCCTATAGGCGCTCAGTCTACTCAAGCAGATTTAGAAGAAAGTGAATGGTGATAGGTTTTATCGTTTAGATAGAATAGATAGAATACATAGAATAGATAGATAGAAACACTACAAACAAATGACTATAGTTTTACAAAATAGAAAAGTGACGATAAGCAGCAACGTTTCACCACAGGCCTTTATCAGCAAACGAACAAACAGGAGTGACAAATTAAAATGAAACACAAATGGACGACCAAATACCAACGTAAACAATGAAACATCTAGTAAATTTGGTCGTCCATTTGTGTTTCATTTTAATTTGTCACTCCTGTTTGTTCGTTTGCTTGATAAAGGCCTGTTGGTCGAAACGTTGCTGTTTATCGTCACTGTTTATGTATTTTGTAAAACTATATACTTTGTTTGTACGTGTTTCACTATTTACCAAGTTTTACTGCAGTTTCCCCCTATTTCGATAGAAACACTACGTATACGGTCTTTAACATGATCTACTGTCCTATAGGTGCACAGTCTACTCCGACAGATTTGATTTGACTTGACGTATTCCTCTCCGCTCCTCGGGGAGCACATGGCCTCAACAGTTGCTCACCACTTTTCCCGGTCTTTGTTTTCTTTATGGTCTATCAGGATATACGAACATTCTTCAGTTTCTCAAGAAGATTCCGTCTCCAGGTCTGTTGTTTAGGACCTCCTCTTTTCCGTTTTCCTTGTGGGTTTCACTCAAGTGCTTGTCTAGTGACACACGACTGTATCTTCCGTAGGGTATGCTCGACCATCGCCATTTTCACCTCTTAACTATGGTCATCATGGGTCATCATGGGTCATCATGGGTCATCATGGGTTCCTGTCATATTTCTATCGACACGCCTGTGTAGGATGTAAATGGGGATATAGTTTTAAGAGTTAGATAGATAGACACACACTACGTATTCCGGTCTCTAACATGTCATGTCATGCTCGTGAAACATTTGATGTGGAATATTATGTCACGTAATGCTCGTGAAACATTTGATATGGAATCTATCTATATCCTCTTCCTGTCCCGATTGACACATACGGCTTCCACAAGAGACTTCCCCTGTTGCCGTTCTACTGCCTTTCTACCAACCGTCTCCCACGTCAGGCCACACTCCTTCAACTCTCTCTCCACAGTTCTTCTCCATGTTTCCTTTGAATGTCCAGACCTTCTCTTCCCATCCGCTGTCCATCTGAGAGCTGTCCTAGCCAATGCCCCCACTGGCATATGACATACATGTCCAAACTATCTCCCTCTTCGTCTCTTAATGATGGTCTCCAAGGATGCACATTATGTTCGTTTGAAAAGCTCCTCATTTGTTATGGTATTTGGCCAAAAACATTTGCAGGATCCTTCGTAAACATTTATTTGATGTGGAATAATTATGAACTTAATCTGGTATGTTTATTTGTAAGTAATAAAATATATTTGTTGCAGAAATTAAATATTGTATTTTAATACACAATTCTTCAGTATTCCTCTCTGCTTCTCGTGAACCATTGGGCTTCAACCGTTGGTATCTCTTTTCCCGGGCTCTGGTTGTTTTCTTTATGTCTTCCCAGGATAGTCCAGCATCCCTGGGTTCCTCAAGAAGACTATCTCCAGGTTGGAATAACATTTAACAATTAGAATAACATTAAACAATTGTAACAAGGCAAATATAGGATCATCATCATCAAGGTGCGTATCCTTTATAGGACGTTGCTCTCTTTGCAGCACATCTGAAATTCACTCCGTCTCCTGCCAGTTCACCCACTTCGTCGATGGTCATGTTCATGGTTTCTTTAATATCTTGTAGCCATCTTCTTCTTGGTCTCCCTCTGCGTCCTGGGACCCTGCCCTCCAGTATTGTATATATAGTATGGATTAGCGTAATGTATAGAGCGTTGTCCAAAATTCTCGCATACGCGACGGAGCGTGTGCTTCTGGGCTGAGATCCTCTCCAATTCTTCTTCTTCGAACCTCTCCATATCGACCACTTGTTAAACTACTCTTTGTGATTTGTATGTGATCTGAGCCTGAAAGCTATTGCACGTTGTGCCAGTTATGCGCCTACAAGTTATGCACATCCAATTACTGCGACGCTTTTTATTTACTAGGATAGCTTTCATAGGTCCCTACCTCAGTCGCCTCTTACGACATGCCTTTACGCCGCAGTGTTACTATTCTTTCCTCCCCTTGCGAGCATTACAATAACTTTTTGACACAATAAATCTACTTTACAAAATGATGTGTTGTTCTTCTTCTTCTTCTTTGCGTTCGTTCTTGACCACCAATTTTAATCATTCTTTGTGATATGTTTGATCTTTGTCAAGAACGTGTACATTGGTTTGGTAAGTCCCTAAGCGCATAGTCTTCTACACGTTTAGGACACATGCATCCGATTTCAGCCAAACCTCCTTAGTCGCCTCTTACGACATGGGTTGCAGGTAACAGTGGTTCTATTCTTTACACCCCAAATTTGGGCCCGGTAACCACTCGGGCGGTGTTTTGTTCAACTCGTCGTTTTGTTTTCTTTCAGTCCCTCATATCTCTCCCCCTCCCCCTCTCTCTCCTCTCTCTCTCTCTCTCTTATATATAACTATACATCTATCATATATTTCTCTCTCACTCTCACATGTGTAGGACAGAAGTGTTAAGAAAGTGAGATAAACGGACAATCTATCTGTAAATTGCAAGTGCAATATTCAATCTGAATTGATTTTGTACAACTCCATGTGTATACATCCTGGCACCCCACCACACATCCCTCCTACCCCCTTCTCTCATCTCATCTAATAACCCAACACTAAAAATGTTTTGATGAAACTTGTCTTTGCGATGACAATATCAGCTTGGACATATTTGCTCGGCTAGACCACGTGATAATGTCAGTCAATGTTTATTCAATCCAGTCCAGGTTTATCTGAGCAGACGTGCTATCCAATGCAAGGATGTTGTTTTAGACATGTCAATATTACTCGTGATCTGTTTGTTGATATCACGTGACCACCACTAGATCATGTGATCTGTTTATTGATATCACATGACCACTAGGAGATTATTTTTTGTTTTTAAATATGCAATAATATTACAACTACTGATGATAAATTAATATGGCATCTGGCGAATTGATGTCTAGTTTGTGGCGAGTTGTAGCGAATTAATGTTTGGGTTCAGGCGAGTCGACTCTTAACTTGTGGCGTTGAGTTGGTTGATGTTTAGGTTTTCATGTTGGGGCAATTAGCTTTCTGGTTTGTGGCGAGTTGATGATTTACTTGTGGCGAATTGATGTGTGTTAGAATGTCCCACTCCGTCTTGTCATATTTTTAAACAACAGTAACAACAACTACTACAGCTACTTCTCTGACAACTACTACAGCTACTTCTCTGAAACTCTACAGCTCTCGTACTTCTCTGACAACTACTACAGCTACTTCTCTGAAACTCTACAGCACTTCGATAACTTCTACAGCTACTTCTCTAACAACTACTACAGCTACTTCTCTGACAACTTCTACAGCTACTTCTCTGACAACTACTACAGCTGACTTCTCTGACACACTCATACCTACAGCTACTTCTCTGACAACTACTACAGCTACTTCTGCACTACTAATTTTCTACATCATGCTACTTCTCTGACAACTTCTACAGCTACTTCTCTGACAACTACTAAGCTACTTCTCTGACAACTTCTACAGCTCTATCTCTGATAACTACTAAGCTACTTCTCTGACAACTGCTACAGCTACTCTCTGACAACTTCACAGCTACTCTCTGACAACTTCCCTACTTTGACAACTACTAGCTACTTCTCTGACACTACTACTATACTGCTACATCCACTGTTACTACTACTACTACATACTGCTACTTCAACTACTCCACTACAACTACTACTACATACTCTACTATTACTGACTACTACTACTAATACTGCTACATCACTATACTACTACTACTACTACTATACTACATCACTGTTACTGCTACTACTAATACTGCTACATCCACTGTTACTGCTATACTAATCCTACATCCACTGTTACTACTACTACTACAACTACTGCAACTACTACTTACAACTACTACCACTACAACTACTACTACTACAACAGTTGCTACTACTACTACTACTGCTACTACTACTACTGTATTACTCAACTACTACTACTACTACTACTGCTACTACTACTGCTATTACTACTACTACTACTACAATTACTACTATTGCTACTACTAGTACTACTACTACAATTACTACTATTGCTACTATAACTACTACTACTACTACAATTACTACTATTGTTACTACTAGTACTACTACTACAATTACTACTATTGCTACTATAACTACTACTACTACTACAATTACTACTATTTTTACTACTGCAACTACTACTATTACTACAATTATTACTATTGATACTACTGTTACCATTACTACTGCCATTACTACCATTACTACAATTACTACTACTACTATTGCTACCATTACTACTATTAATGCTATTATTACTATCACTACTATCATTTCTTTTTTTACCGTGTGTTTTCTCACTTAGTCCACGTATCGTCCGCCTGCTCAGCGTGTTCGTACGCGTTGGTCGACGGGTGACAAGTCCTCTGTGAGTGTGGTTAAATTCCGCGGGCTGGCAGAAAAACCACAGGTTCTCCAGATTTATAGTGTTCGTGGCAACGAGCCAATGAGCTGAAAGTTCAAGTGCTTCTGCTTCTGCTTCTGCTTCTGGATCGGGAAAAAAAAAGAAATAAAAGGTCCACGTTTAACTCGACGTTATAATTGTCTCCCTTTATAAAATGAAAATTCTAAAATATTGGTTGTGTCCCTTCCATCGATTGTGATGACATGATTGCTGTTTGTCTCTTACGGTTGAGAATAATAGCCATAATATAGCAAGAATAAATGATGTAAAAGTCTGAAATATGTAGAATAATTAAAACAATAACATATAAACATTCATCAACTGGTGTCTGTGCTCAGTCCTAACATATGACAGCGAGCTGGTTGTGATCGTAGGTGTCTGCGCTCAGTCTAACATATGACAGCGAGCTGGCTGTGCTCTAGGTGTCTGTGCTCAGTCTAACAATGAAGAGGCTGGTGTGCTCGTAGTGTGTCTGTTGTTCGTCCTAACATATGACAGCGAGCTGGCTGTGCTCGTAGGTGTCTGCGCTCAGTCCTAACATATGACAGCGAGCTGGCTGTGATCGTAGGTGTCTGCGCTCAGTCCTAACATATGACAGCGAGCTGGCTGTGTTCGTAAGGACGCTCGTATTTCTAGGCTATGCAAAGGGTAACGTAGGAAACGAGGGTAAAAGTGGTTCGAATCCTGTGTTTGTCTGTTTGTTTGTTTCGGAAGCTCTTAATACTTGTACACTGTTTATTTGCTGATTATATTCTTTGCTTCCGTTGTTTCCTCTGGGGTTCTTGCAAAAAAAAACCTCATTGTTCTCATCTCGGGTCAGCCACTAATAACAACTGTTCTAATAAAGAGAAGATTGAGATATGTTTGGTATACCTTGAGAAGAAATGATCATATAATCACAAAGCATGCATTGAAGTGGGCTCATTGAAGTGGCTCATTGAAGTGTCTCATTGAAGTGAGTATTGAAGTGACCTTGAAGAAAGCTCATTGAATGAGCTCATTGAAGTGAGCTCATGGAAAGGGTTCAAGGTGGAAATGACGTACTAGAAAACCTTGAAACAAATTGATACAGAGAAAGTCTAGAAATTTCTGACTCATTACCATAGAAGAGATTAAACGAGTTGTCTAGGATAGATAATATGGAGACATTGCTTGTAGGCGCTATGTAACGTAATAACGGTACAAGAGTTTTATATGATAATAATAGTAATCAGTGGCGGCTCGTGATCATTTTTATTGGTGGGGCCAGGCAAAAATGTTTGTAAAAATCATGGTTTGTGTTATGTTATATTTTAATTTCTAAAATAATAAATAACGTTACATTATTTTTGGTGGGGCTCGGCCCCACAGGCCCTTAATGACGAGCCGCCACTGATAGTAATAATAAACACTGCGTGTTCAATCAATATCTCATGCTCGAGTGTGTGTATAAAGGGGTGCGATTCTTCCTTGAATTTATACCATCAGAATGTTCTCCCCATGGATGTCTGGTGAAGATCCGATTATCCACTCCAACTCCTACACACACACACACACACACACAAACAGATCGAAGCATAATTATTGACTGTATAATGTGCAATTATTGACTGTATAATGTGCAATTATTGACTGTATAATGTGCAATTATTGACTGTATAATGTGCAATTATTGACTGTATAATGTGCAATTATTGACTGTATAATGTGCAATTATTCATCTGTATAACGATGAATTATTGCTGAAATGATTTCAAACATTTTGTCTTATATTTGTGTCAATTCATTCTGTATAATGTCATTCTTTGACTGTTTGTGCATTATGACTGTATAATGTGCAATTATCATCCTGTTCCAGTTACGCATCGAAGATTATTTGCAATGGATCTCCTCAAACATCTCTTGTCTTGATGTTGCACTCTGTCAAGTTCAAAACATTTCCTGCAGTAACTCTTTCTTTTTGACTAGTTTGTCTAGAACTTCTTTATTCATCTGTTTTTCTGTCCATGAAATACGAAAGCAATACTGTATATTACATTTAATGAGTTAGCAATGTTTTTCAAATGCTTATTCAATGTCCATGTTTCTAAACAACACGAAAATACAGAGTGAACATAACACTTGATAATCCTCATCTTGAACTCATCTGATATCTGTGTAGATAATTCATACATATCACACTTACATCGCTGACTATCAACAACTCTCAGTGCCAATAAGTTCAGTAGTCCATTGTAAGCTGATGTGCAGAAATCTACAGATCTGATGTGGTCACACCGGAACAGATCAGATCTCGAGAAAACCGTGGTGAGGCTGTGAGACATTTTGAAGTTCATGTTCTTGCATCTGTTAACATTGTCCGTAAAGACATCAAAGGTTTGGAAAAGAGTGGTTTTTTTTTAATTTGCTTTTTATAGCAGAAATGTGATCACCAAATAAGTCTTGGTGTAGATCGTGATATGTTCATAAGACGGTGACTCAACATTAGCCACATCTGTTGGAGAATTTACTATGCAAGACGCTAATTTATAGCCCAAGTAGATCCAAGGGAGGAGTCTTGGCTTAATTGGTTTTAGATTCCACAGAGCACAGTTTGAGTAAGAACATGAAGTAACAGAACAAATATTGGTCATGGGTACCGATAGCGATGTTGACAACAAAGCTGCGCTATTGGTCACGTGCCACAGATATTCCTTTATTCGACACTAGCTTGGATCACACCTTCTTGGTGTGCACACGGTGCGAGGCTGGACTACGGTAAGCACTGATCCTTTACTTAGTGATATAAAATAACAAGTACCTCTGAAGTCTGAATAAGGTTCACCATAACGGACATCCGTCAGAGGCGCCATATTAGGTACCATAACTACCCAAGAATTCACTGTGGACGGGGAAAAAAACTACTGAAGAAAGTACATTTGAAATGAAGAATCTCTTAACTTATTTATTTGTTATGTAGGGGATTAAACTCATTAATCCAGACACGCTCCTTTCAACCTAATGACGATCCTTTAATTGGTTATATCAGAGCCTGTAGGCCAACAAAAATGAAAAATAAGAAATTTGCTTTTAATTGGGCCCTTACACGGTAGTGCCGTAGCGGGTGGATTCAGGAACGTTTGAAAAGTGTAAAAGCTTAGAGCGTTGTGATTCTTTCGAATGAAAGCTGCTCAGAATATGTTTAAATGTAGTTGCATATTGGCTATACGATAGATGCCATCCTTTGGTCGCGATCAAGTGAGCATAACATTTTGATCATAGTCAAATAGAATTAATTCTATTCGGAGAACTCAAGTATTTTTTTATAAACATCTTTAATACCTGCAGTCTTTAATATGCAACTCTTTTCTACCCGAATCTAGGTCAGAAAAGTAGCTAGACAAGGCAGAGATGAACACGAACAAGAGAGTGCATGATCAATGTTTGAACTACACAAAAACTGTTATTTAATGTTTCGCTGTAACCACCACATCAAGTGTTTGTTATTTATGTAGCTTGCACAATAATTCTGTGATGATGTTGAACTATCATGCATATCTCTCACACACACACACACACACACACTCTGTTTTTGTATACACCTTTGTCTGTTTACGAATGTCGTCTGTTCTCAATGTGTTCAAATTTCTCTCTTGTTACAACATCTGCAAATAATAGAGAGAATAATTTGATGGAGGTCAGGATCGTCTACACTATTTCTGTATGACACGAATAGAAAAAATACTGTAGTCTCGACAACTGCTATAAAGAATCTCTCGTCTGATAACAAGCATTTCTTCCCTTACTTAACTATGCCTTACCGAGTTCAGGGCATGGAACCTCGGGGAGACAAGGAAGATCAGGAAATGTTGCTGTACTCGAGCGTAGGATGAGAATTCAGGAAGGGAAGAAGGAAGGAGAAGCTGAACGTAAACACTCACTGAATGTAATGCTTTGACCCGACTGTTTGTGTTTCCACTTCAAATGTCAGCACGTTGGCTTATTATTATACCAACATTATGCGCCGACCAACCTCTAAATCGTTGCCCCGCCTCTAATCTTGCACAAATCGCGTCGATTGGCTTCTACGGGTGGCAAGTAGCGCGCATTTTAAATTATCCAACGTGGCTCTCTTCAACACATCTTTTTTTCTATTTGTAAATACGAACCAATGACTTGTTCCCTTATATGGAAGTGTATATTTACACAACGTCAAAGCCCGGGAAAGCAATACAGAGTGTAAGGTACCTCTGTCAGGTCTTCATTCATTTACTTAAGACATCAGGGGGTGATTCTCACCTTCTGCTGAGAATATTTTTGTAAAAATTCACCTTCTTGTGTTTCCTCATTTTATCTGTTAAGTTTTTGTTATTGTTACAGTTTTGATGTTCCGTCAGCTTGTTTATATCTGGCACCTGTCAAGTGTACCAGCACTCAACAACACTGTTAAACGCGCGGGAAACATGTAGCATCTTACCAAATTACGACACGGCTTTGAATGAGCCAGGTTGACTCCTTGACCTAGTTCACATGAAAGCACTCGTCAAACCAGCCCTTGTCGGCATAAAGTATATGTCGTTAAATGTGTATTCCTGGGCGCTATATTAAACCAATCAAGCCTGTACTAGACTTTGGATGTATAATAAGTACTGCCTTATGATGAGAAATTACTACAGCATACAGATGAGCTTCTGAAACATATGAGCAAGATGCGATTGGTAATCTTCAAATGAGATATGAAAGTAATCAATCAATGTCAATTGAAAACTATGAATTAAACTTGACAAATCATCTCTCAAGTTCATCATCAAATAGCTTGTCCTGAGCAGAGCTTTGCCACTCTAACAGCCCTTCGAAATTTGTCTCTCTCATAGGACAGATGTCCCGCATCTATAGCCGTCATGCGCAAATAATCAGTACATCCCGAATCCATCTTCTCCGTGGTCTTCCTCTTCTCTTTGTGGTATGCCTACTTCCATAATGATATTCTCCAACTCTTTGTGTCTTTTTTCATTTCCAAAATACATCAATTTTCTTATTTGTAGCAACATTCAATTTTCTTATTTGTAGCAACATTCAATTTTCTTATTTGTAGCAACATTCAATTTTCTTATTTGTAGCAACATTCAGTTTTCTGTGATTTTTTTAGTTGTTTCTGGGTTCATCTATTTGTTCTTTTATATGTCCACGATATACGCATGACTCTTCTGTAACACAATTATTAAACAGTATATATATGTTTTTCCACTGTCTTGTTAAATGTCCTCCATGCTTCACATACATGCATACTTACTCAAGTTCACTGTTACGAAATAAGAATTCAACAAATAAATAGAGTCAAGTGCTGGACACAACTGGTCAGAATCCATGTCAAAACATCGTCATAGATGGTCAGATAGTTCAATACAGATAGCACATATATACGTACATACATATCTGTTATATATATATAAATCTTCTTGGTGTCCCAGTTGTCACATATGACTTCTACGAAAGATTTCCATTGTTGTCGTTCTGTTGTCTTTCTATTATTTGTTCCCCATGTCGGGAAACAATATGTTAACTCTCCTTCCATCATTCTACTCCATCTTTCATTTTGTCGTGTAGGCTTTCTTTTCCCATTCGTTATCCATTGTGTGGTTTTACTTCATATGACTCGGTCCCTCTCCGCAGAAATGGTAGGCCGTCTGTCGAAAGTATTGCACAAAGCACGAACTCCGTTATCCACCGCAACAATTAGATGAGTCTTTGGAGAAAAAAATGTACTCGTGAACAGAACAGCGCGATGCGAATCCGAACCCATGATCTTCGACTCTCACGACAAGAGTTTCACCACTTAACCACGACAGAGACATTCGATATACCTCTCACGACAAGGGTTTTACCACTTAACCACGACAGAGACATTCGATATACCTCTCACGACAAGAGTTTTACCACTTAGCCACGACAGAGACATTCGATCTTCGACTCTCACGACAAGAGTTTTACCACTTAACCACGACAGAGACATTCGATATACCTCTCACGACAAGAGTTTTACCACTTAGCCACGACAGAGACATTCGATCTTCGACTCTCACGACAAGAGTTTTACCACTTAACCACGACAGAGACATTCGATATACCTCTCACGACAAGGGTTTTACCACTTAACCACGACAGAGACATTCGATATACCTCTCACGACAAGAGTTTTACCACTTAGCCACGACAGACATTCGATCTTCGACTCTCACGACAAGAGTTTTACCACTTAACCACGACAGAGACATTCGATATACCTCTCACGACAAGAGTTTTACCACTTAGCCACGACAGAGACATTCGATCTTCGACTCTCACGACAAGAGTTTTACCACTTAGCCACGACAGAGACATTCGATATACCTCTCACGACAAGGGTTTCACCACTTAGCTGCGACAGAGACATTCGATATACCTCTCACGACAAGGGTTTTACCATTTAGCCACGACAGAGACATTCGATATACCTCTCACGACAAGGGTTTTACCACTTAGCCACGACAGAGACATTCGATATACCTCTCACGACAAGGGTTTCACCACTTAGCTGTGACAGAGACATTCGATATACGTCTCACGACAAGGGTTTTACCACTTAGCCACGACAGAGACATTCGATATACCTCTCACGACAAGGGTTTCACCACTTAGCTGTGACAGAGACATGCGATATACCTCTCACGACAAGGGTTTCACCACTTAGCTGCGACAGAGACATTCGATATACCTCTCACGACAAGGGTTTCACCACTTAGCTGCGACAGAGACATTCGATATACCTCTCACGACAAGGGTTTCACCACTTAGCCACGACAGAGACATTCGATATACCTCTCACGACAAGGGTTTCACCACTTAGCCGCGACAGAGACATTCGATATACCTCTCACGACAAGGGTTTCACCACTTAGCCACGACAGAGACATTCGATATACCTCTCACGACAAGGGTTTCACCACTTAGCTGCGACAGAGACATTCGATATACCTCTCACGACAAGGGTTTCACCACTTAGCCACGACAGAGACATTCGATATACCTCTCACGACAAGGGTTTCACCACTTAGCCACGACAGAGACATTCGATATACCTCTCACGACAAGGGTTTCACCACTTAGCCACGACAGAGACATTCGATATACCTCTCACGACAAGGATTTCACCACTTAGCTGCGACAGAGACATTCGATATACGTGTCACGACAAGGGTTTCACCACTTAGCCACGACAGAGACATTCGATATACGTGTCACGACAAGGGTTTCACCACTTAGCTGTGACAGAGACATTCGATATACCTCTCACGACAAGGGTTTCACCACTTAGCTGCGACAGAGACATTCGATATACCTCTCACGACAAGGGTTTCACCACTTAGCCACGACAGAGACATTCGATATACCTCTCACGACAAGGGTTTCACCACTTAGCCACGACAGAGACATTCGATATACCTCTCACGACAAGGGTTTCACCACTTAGCTGCGACAGAGACATTCGATATACCTCTCACGACAAGGGTTTCACCACTTAGCTGCGACAGAGACATTCGATATACCTCTCACGACAAGGGTTTCACCACTTAGCCGCGACAGAGACATTCGATATACGTGTCAAATCTACCTCCATCTTCATCTTTCATCATACCTA